>CM056390.1:17920693-18113193 GCA_029718625.1 Synaphobranchus kaupii
TGGGTTTGGGTAAGTGTGTGTGTGTGTCTGTATGTATGTGTGTTTGTGCGTGCGTGTGGGTGTTTGTGTGTGTTCGTGCGTGCGTGTTTTTGTGTGTGTGTGTGTGTGTGCGTGCGTGCGTGTGGGTGTTTGTGTGTGTGTGTGCCAGTAATGAGGTGGTCTGTGTCAGGAGAGCTCAGTGCACTCGTATCCAGCAGAGCCTGACAAAGCAAAGGGGGCGAGAGAGAGAGAGAGAGACTGAAATGGGCACGGTGCATAATGAAGGAGAGAGAGAGAGAGAGAGAGACTGAAATGGGCACGGTGCATAATGAAGGAGAGAGAGAGAGAGAGACTGAAATGGGCACAGTGCATAATGAAGGCGAGAGAGAGAGAGAGACTGAAATGGGCACGGTGCATAATGAAGGAGAGAGAGAGAGAGAGACTGAAATGGGCACAGTGCATAATGAAGGCGAGAGAGAGAGAGAGACTGAAATGGGCACAGTGCATAATGAAGGCGAGAGAGAGAGAGAGAGAGAGAGAGAGAGAGAGAGAGATTTAAATGGGCACGGTGCATAATGAAGGCGAGAAAGAGACTGAAATGGGCACGGTGCATAATGAAGGCGAGAGAGAGAGAGAGACTGAAATGGGCACGGTGCATAATGAAGGCGAGAGAGAGAGAGAGACTGAAATGGGCACGGTGCATAATGAAGGCGAGAGAGAGAGAGAGACTGAAATGGGCACGGTGCATAATGAAGGCGAGAGAGAGAGAGAGACTGAAATGGGCACGGTGCATAATGAAGGAGAGAGAGAGAGAGAGACTGAAATGGGCACAGTGCATAATGAAGGAGAGAGAGAGAGAGACTGAAATGGGCACGGTGCATAATGAAGGCGAGATAGAGAGAGACTGAAATGGGTGCATAATGAAGGAGAGAGAGAGAGAGAAAGAGAGACTGAAATGGGTGCATAATGAAGGAGAGAGAGAGAGAGACTGAAATGGGTGCATAATGAAGAGCTATTTACAGAAAAAAGACAACAAAGCAGAGGGAGGGATTCTCAGCACAAAAAAAAAAGTGGATTCAAGCTGCACAGAACCACAGCACAACGCAACAGCATTTCAACACGCAGGGGGACGCACGTTCTACAGTGGCAGCAAAGCCTTTATGCCTGTACTTTACTGTACATTCGGTGCTCATTAACTATCTTATCAGCCGCAGTTAAGACAAGAATCGGCCAACGCTATGACAGCAGGTTCAGCCCGACTCCGTCACTAAGCTTCAGCCAGATGATCCGATGCCCTTTGGACTTCTCGTCATCTACAAAAGGAGACGCACCTTGCGAGTGACCTACGCATCTCCTTCATGTGGGTTTACCTTTAGTGACAAATCATGGGACCTAAGAGTGCCTCCAGGTTAAAGAATACAGAACATTTGTTACACTGTTCCTCTGACAGAGAAAGCCAGGTATTGTAATCACCCTGACATTGGCTTTGCCATTACCTCCAACAATGAGTGACTGATTAACCTGCCAAAGTCCTGACCTTTCACACTGACTGCTCCACTGCCGCCCAACAAAAGCAGTACCCCAAATCTGGCCTACACCCTGATAGAGTAGATCATTAATATCTCACTTTGTGTCACACAGTAGTACAACCCAAAGTCAATATTTTTTTTTAAGCGGGCAAATCCTTTTCAGAGTCGTTTAAAAGATGACAGCTAACCGGATTAGTCCCTCTCCCTGTGTGTGCTTAGGTGTTGTAAAGATGAACCGTATCTGTGATTGTACACTTAGGAAAGGTGGGGGACCTTTACTTATGAGAATATGATGCAGTGCTTCACCTGACAGGGCAGCAACATACACACGCTCTCGTGCGCGCACGCACACATACGCCATACAAGCACACACACACACACCACACACACAATCCCTGTGGAGCCCTCCTCCCCACAGGAGCTCATTAACTCGCACACATAATTACATTCCAGCCTACTGAACTCCATGGCCTTCTCTCCCAATCAGAGAGGTAGTCTCGGTGCTCTTTCTCGGCATGCATACACTTGAAGGCTGCTTCCTTTACTGTCATCCCACCCCCATTCACCTCCACCACGAGAAAAAATGCAATCTTCCTTGCAGAAAACTGTTGATAATTACTCTAACCAACTGTGAATTATTGGGGGATTAAACTGTCCAATAAAGGCCGGTTTGAAAAATTCCACCATCCATAATAGGCTATCCCCTCCCTACACTATTCCACATTGACCAACTGCTAGCCTTCAGACAGTAATAAATGTATAAGTCCTGTGCTGTTGCTCAGGTTCCTCTTTGTGTGAGCTCAGAGTCCTTCAGGAGTGATTATCCCAGACCAATCCGAACGCCCACGCACTATAAACACAGCCCGATCGTCTGCCCCTCCCACTCCACCTTCTTTCCTCTGAGTTCCTTCCACAGAACATTACATTTATTAAAAATCTCTCTTCCGGCCAGCCTCTGCTTAGACTCATCGAATTCTCAGCACGGTACACAAAAGAACACATCAAGACACATATACTGGCCTCTGTGAATCACAGGTTACAAATGTGTCTGTTGCTAGTAGGTGAACAGAACAACCAAACAGGAAGTTAGAATTGAAGGAGACCTGAAGGACAGGAGGAATAATATTGTGGCAGGTCTCTAGTGTTCAGAGATACTGAACATAAAAACACGCTTGAAGCCTTGAGTTTTACGCAAGATATAGTAAAAATGCAACATATTACCTAAGAATATGTAAGGATTAGGTAGGTCTTGTCACACCAGAAGAGACAAGAATGGCTGTGGTAGATATCCAAGTGCGAAGGCAGTGCCCACTACTCAATCTCGCATTTAGAAGTTTAGAAGCTGAGGGAATGTCCCGCAATGCTGTTCCAGGGTGCCATGTAGCGCAATTGACAGGAGGGTACGGAGTCTGACCCCAGCCCCTCCCGGTGAACCAATGCAGGTTCATTCTCTGACCCGACTACACTACAATCCCTCTGGAAGTGGTGACAATCCACTGCTTACACAAAACAGAGGGCCTACCTCCAGCACATTTTAGGAGACACGGTAGGCTGCTATGAAAATGTACATGAAGACTTTCCCTCTCTCTCTTCCTCCTCTCACCCCATCTCTATCTGGGTGATTATATCGGAGTGTTGAGGCAGTGAAGTGACCCGATCCAGTACTCAGATACAACAAACACTGAACCACTGATGATGTACAGTGCTGAACGTATAGTTACCGAACGCTGTCTGAACAGACCGCATATCCCACCTCTGGCCTTCCTCCGTTTTTAGATATAAGATGCAGTCCCATAGCATCTGTTCCAGAAAACCACGACATGCAAAATGCACGTAATTTTAATGAACAGGCCTGGGCTGTTTGACAAAGGTACTGGCAAACTGGTGGTGGTGGGGGCAAACGGGACTAAAACAGCAAACTGCAAAACAACACACCATTGGAAGGAAACTGGTTGTACCAGTGTTTGCACTAAACCCTCCAGGGCTCTTGAAGTTCAGCACAGCTACCAACAGTTGGATATTCACATTAGAATCAAGTTACAGCCAACCGCTTCCAGAGCGGAGGTGTTCTATAAACTAACTTACACAGTGCAAAGAAAAGGGTGCAATAGCAGCCAAGGAGTCATTTCTGGAGGTGTAGATGACAGTGTAGATGACAACGTAAGATCCCATACACGGAACAATAAAAAGTTATTTCACACTTGCTTATTTCATCATCAATTACGCATTAGCCTACATTTTGGAATTGAATCTACTACAAACACTACACACAGCTAACCATTTACTTATATAGTAGACGAGACAGATTGTGACCGCTATGAAAATGACTGGATCGCTGTTTGCTGGAGGCACACAAAAGGCAAATGTCAACAATGGCGCTTGCTTCGCCATCCCAACATTCACTGAAAAAGGACTGGGAAAGGCATATTTCTAGTGGCTTTATTTAATGTTCAGTAATGTTATTTATGGAATTTATTTAACAGGGACAATGCACATTGACCATCATTTCAGTTTTCACATACATGCAAATGTGCCAGTTAGCTATTGAGCCAATTTTCTTCTGTAGTCCCTGGTCAGGTAAAAAAGTATTAGCTAGCTAGCTAATGTTACCATGTAGTAACTTGCTAGCAAGCCAAATAACTAGCAACATTAATTTTTTTGATTCAAGAACACTACTAATCATTACACTAACATTAGCTCGGCTAATGGTGTAAGTAAATAAAGACATTGTCAAATGTTACCTTATGTTTTACTTGTCCTAGTGAAGTAGGCAAACTTTACTGTTGAACCGTGCCAAATTTATGGGATGCCCTACATGTATTCTCTCGATCAAAGAGAAAGTTGCGATTTTTGGGGGATGCTCCCAGCATGCAACACACACGGCAGTGCACAGGAGCGGATCACAAACACAGCTGCAAAGGAACAGGGCCCAACTCCACGTTATGCAACCCTTGGACCGTGGCTCTTCGGCTGAGAAAGGGTCCCAAATATAGGATCACAGACTGACCCCCGATCCACAGAGTCGTGGGACAAGGGGGGGGGGGCAGAGCTGGTCTCCTTCTTCACAGGGCCCCGACTCGCCCCGAGAGAGATGCCGTGAATGTACTCCAGCCAGTTCCTCTCGAACTGCGGGGAGGGGCACACGGACAGAAATGCGAACTTGGTACACCGGCTTCATCTTAACAACAGCAGCGTTGAGCAACGCGCGAGAATGTCGAGCACCCGCATGTTTCCAAAAGCATTCAGAAGACTTCCTGTAAGTGAAGTAGCTCATCTCAGGGCTGTTTCACGCGTGAAGGCAAAGGAAAAAGAGAAAGCGACTTCATTCACAGGGTTCAACCGTGTGACTTTTCCACACAGCTGATTCACTCCCAGTATTTTGTGGACCACTTGAGCTTTCCTTTCGTTCACGCTATCCCTGCTACGAAAGTTAATGTGGAGCCCCTTTGAAATGATTTATTGACGAGGAACTAAAAAGCACCTGGAAATGGAAATACCTCAGGTCCTGCTGGGGATCGCTGTGTGGAGCTGCTTCACTCGGCAGGTGAAGCTAATGCAATAACAAAGGAAGCCCAGGCCATATCGGCGAATCCTATTGCGTTGGGATAATTAGCAGCTAATTTAACCAGCTTCGGGTCACACAATCCCCCAGGAACCGCCCAACAGTAATTATAACATGGCCGCCCCTTTGCAACCTGTATGTTGCTCGTCTCCAGTCATGCTGAGCGTCTAAAGAGGAGCCAGCCAGTCTGCAGCATGGTTCGCCTCAGCAGCTCTGGACCACTCTGGCTTGTGCTGAGTGGAATGTGAATGGCTTATAGTAGTTAAACTGCCTTGGCACACCACAACCACCATAACCTTTAATGTGTTGATCCCCATCTCTCTCTAAAATTATCATTACGCTGTCATGTCTTCTCTTTGACTTCTATAATAGAAGTCCAGCACTGATCCTCATATAGTTATGAAAGGACCACTTCTTTCATATACTACAGTGCCCTCCACAATTATTGGCACCCCTGGTAAATATGAGTAAAAAGGGTTATAAAAAATTCACCTTTTGGTGAATTAGCTTAATCTCACGCCGAAAAATGAGAAAAATACAACCTTTAATTGAAGTAAATTTATTCTGAGAAAAAAATCCCTCATCAAGAAATAATTATTTTTAACAAAACCACAATGTGCCACAATTATTGGTACCCCTAGAAATTCTTATGAACAAAAGGTAACTGAAGCATTTTTTCCATTTATATTTTACTTTTAAAAGTTGATCAGAGTGTTTAGGAACTTTCAAGCAGTAATCCATGACTTCCTGTTTCACTGAGGTATAAATATGAGGTGACACAGAGGCCTACATACATCAACATGGGAAAGATAAGAGAACACACAAATTAAATGAGGGAAAAGTGTGTTGAGCTTCATAAGTCAGGGAATGGCTATAAAACAAAATAGCTACTCACCTGAAAATGCCCATATCTACCGTTAAGGCAATACTTAAAAAGTTCAAAGCAACTGGAACTGTTACAAACTTGCCTGGAAGAGGACCCAAGTTTATTTTGCCCCCACACACAGTGAGGAGGATGGTAAGAGAGGCAAAAATTCCCCAAGAATCACTGTTGGAGAATTACAGAGGAAAGTAGCATCTTGGGGTCATCAAGTCACCAAAACTACCATTAGACGTCACCTCCATGCCAACAAATTATTTGGAAGGCATGCCAGAAAAAAGCCTTTCCTGTCATTTCACCACAAACGTAAGCGCCTGGAGTTTGCTAAACGCTACTGGAACTTTGACTGGAACTGTTTTCTATGGTCAGATGAAACCAAAATTTAGCTTTTCGGCAACCAACACTCAAGGTGGGTTTGGCGTAAAAAGAAGGATGGCTATACCGAAAATAACCTGATCCCCACTGTTAAGTATGGTGAAGGTTCCGTGATGTTGTGGGCCTGTTTTTCCGCCAAAGGCCCTGGGAACCTTGTTAGGGTACATGGCATCATGAACTCCAAGAAATAGCAGGAAATTTTAAATCTGAATCTGGCTGCCTCTGCCAGGAAACTAAAACTGGGTCGTTGTTGGATCTTCCAGCAGGACAATGATCCAAAACATATGTCCAAATCAACACAAAAATGGTTAACTGAACACAAAATCAAGCTTCTGCCATGGCCATCTCAGTCCCCTGACCTAAACCCCGTTGGAAACCTGTGTGCAGAGCTGAAGAGGACAGTGCACAAAAGAGGACCTAGGACTCTGGATGATCTGGAGAGATTCAGTAAAGAGGAATGGTCTCAGATTCCTTGCTCTGTATTCTCCAACCTTATTAGATGTTATGGGAGAAGACTCAGTGCTGTTTTATTGGCAAAGGGAGGTTGTACAAAGTATTAAATGCCAATAATAAATAAATTTAACTCAGAAATAAGCTCTGGAATTTTGGAAACTTTGGAAACAAATTTTAATTGCAAAAGTTAGCCTATAACGTGGAACTTAAATTTAGTTGGAAAATACAATTCTAGATCTTGCAGCATGCTTTGGTTAAAACAACCCAATTTAATGCAAATTCAGTTGAATTTCAACCCTGCACTGTGCATTCCATTACATGTGCAGTGCATTCTTTTATCACACGCACAGATAATTCCTAGAATCCTGCACACTACTGCAGGGCCCTCTGTATGTACTGTGCATTCTTCCATCACATGCAGAAATAATTCCCAGCATCCTGCACACTACAGCAAGGCTATAGAGTACTCAAGTGAGTATGTCAGATGTGGTCGGAGCTTGGTTTAGAAAGTAAATTCCCTATGACAGATAGAATGGGCTTGAGAGACTATCGACAATTTCTTAAAATCTGATTCATAGAATGAGCCAAAATGTTCCTGGATTAGCCTGTGGTATAAGGATATAGAGCATACATCGCATGTTCCAATTTAAATTTTTTAAAGTAATGATTTAATGACTGTAGTCCAGTTTCTAGTCCACTTTAATGGACTACATATCTATTACTGCAACGCACGGGTGGTTCTCGACCAATCAGATATCATCATCTCGTCTGGACATTTTTGGCAGTGCATACCACCTTGCTAATTCAGCTATTTTACTTCATTGAACCGTCCGGAGGGAATTATGGGACGTTGAGTTTTCAAACAGTGCCAGCGCTGGTATATTCACAAAAAATACTAAAACGTAAGATATACTGGAAGCTGGTCCAGAAAAACAACATATTTTGCGAACGGGCGTTATATTGAACAATCCAGGGAATTGAGGGTAAGACAAAATCACTAGAAATTGTTTAAAAGTAAGTTTTAGTTAATGTCTATGGTCTAAATGAATGGGGAAGTCAAAACCAGTATGACATAGTCACTTGAGTACTCTATTGAGGCCACACTACTGCATTTGAGCCCAAGGACTACATCCATTTTTAATTACTTTTTTTTTTGGGGGGGGGGGGGTTAGGGAATACATTTCTTTTATTCAACATTCATGTTTTTTGTTCAATGAAAGAATCCATTAAAGTTCTACTCACAAATGTTTGCATGGATGTCTGCTTATGACAACACAAAATGTGTATATTTATGTCTGCATATGACGAGGTAAATACAGCTAGTACAAACAACGCCAACATTTCCAGTTTATTCCCGTTAATTCCTGTTTATTCCCGTTAATTCCCATATATTGCGTTCATTTCCATGGAAAGTTTCCACCCTTTGAATATTCCTGGAATTTTGCAACCCTAGACTTGCACAAGCACCTCCATTCACTTCACACTGCATGATACAACATGTTGGACAACCTCTAAGCGTGGATCCTTGACGCACTGTTTTGGGAAAGATTACAGCAACAACAGTTCAGCCTCAAACACAAACATTGACTAACCTCTGGTGAAATCCCATTCCACACATACAGCTGTGTGTAGGCTAAAAGGTGGTTTAGGCTCTAGGACTTAACTAGATATTTCTTTTTGTCATAATCTAGGCAAGGGCTTTTCGAACCAGAGATTTTTTTCCCCCTCTGTTTCCAGACAGAGGTTTGGCTTGGTGAACTCGTCGGGAAGTTGTGCTATTATTACTGTGGCAGTAATAAATCACCAAAAACCAAAGCACGCTTTTCACAAAATCGAAATGTGCAGCTTTTCCATCAACTTGGAGTACACTTCAATGTGCAGATTTAAAATACATCACTACAGACCGCCATGCTAAAATAAATACCATCTGACGTCTTCTACGGTCCCCGGGGTAAATATTTCTCATTAAAAAGAAAAAAGGAAAAGTAATCCGTACCCAAGCAGAGTTCCTGAAATTGTCCATGTGAGCTCATAATGCTGCCAATGTGTGTGCAAAGGTACCTGAATGTTTTTGAAGAACTTTCCTGGGCTTGGTTACCACACACATGCACACGCACACACACAGCCTGTCCATCTTTGAGAGAATGTGTACTTCAATATCAGTGTAATGCTTGGGAACTAGACATTTTTGCAAAGAATGAGCAACTGCTCACTCTTTGCATTTCATTTCTCCCTTTTGACAGGTGAAAGCCTGAACAAGAAATAAGAAATTCTTATAAATTCTGCCAGAAAAAAGTGAAGAGACTGAGAAATAACTATATCCAGAATACGCCTGTGGCTAATGGTGACAGCGACAGGACTTACTTTTTTGGTTGCAAGGCTGACGCTAATGAATGAGGAAATAACTACTGAAAGACATGCTTGTTAAAAAGGGGTCAAGAGCCAACGTGTTAACCTCAACTAACCTGTCCCACTCCCACTCTCAAAGCGGTTTCAACAGAGGAAGGTTTTTTAATAGGCACTCTATTTCAGCAGGCTTGTTGTTCTCTCATGTAAATGTCAAATTAGTTAGAGAGCCAGAGGCTTGCAACCAAGCAAAGAGGAACCAAGATCACAGCAAACCATGATCTACATCAAGTTTGTCATTGATGACAAAGCGTTCCTTGTGGCCCCTGTCAGAACTGACACAAGGCGGCCTTGCGTTCGAATAGTGTTTAAACCTCTTGGCAGTCACTGACTCACTGAGCCCTACAGACCCAGGGAAGGAACCTTCTCTATTTCAATGTCAAAGAAGCAGCCAGCAAGGCTGGGACACGCCATCAGTTCAAACACATGACATTATCAAGGGCTTCCTGTGGAAGATCTGCTCTTCGTATCCCCTCTGCAGCCTTGCTTTCCCAAATGTTGTTTATGGACATTTACAGAACACCTATTGTCAGTCACGTGCATCGTAAATCCACGTTCCTCTAAATCTACATATTCAGACCCCCTGTCTTGCATCCCAAAGGAGGCACTCCCCCACAGATGCGTTAATCACCAAGACCAACCCTAATGAGAACAGACACACATACAGCCCCACACTCACAGTTAAAATCACTTTATAAAGCAGTCTCATTGATGATTCAGGGGAAATGATTCGAACAATGAGGGACAGGGCTGTACCTGCGATTTGAGAGGGTGAGTGCCAAAGCAAACACAGAGGCTTAGAGCAACCGGCTGAAGGACAAAGGTGAAACAGAGAACAACTGCTCCTCTTCTCCTTTTTCACCAAAGTGTACAGGCCATTTCCTCCCCACCCGTCCCACAGAAAGGTTCCAGGAACTCATAATAAATCTGTGTCAAGGACTAACACACACCATTTACCGAGAGCATCTGCAAGATGTCTCCTGACCAGCAGACTCCTTCATCCATCAAGCACGCCATGAAGAACTTCAACATGATATTCAACAACTCATATTGCAATAGACCTCCTTTATTACCATAGCTTTTCAAGGGCAACACAATGTGATTAAATAGGTATCCTCTGCTCTAACCTTCGGCATTAGAAATAATATACTGTATTCCAATGATAAAATGAGCTAGATCAGAAATCGTACGCAAGTTCTGAGCATGCCACGCCTGAAATGACATCACAATTAATTGGCCTGCTTCGTTAATTATTGACAAGAATTCTGTCATCAATCATGTATGTGGTAAACCAGCACAAAACTCACACAAGGCTTTGTTGAGTGGTGCCCATGGTATGTCCACTTACTGACTCTCCTCACCCTACACAATTTATCGGTTTTCGGTAATACATATTATTAGTCACTTTCAACTGAATTCAAAGTCAAGATTGTGAATCTGAAAACCCCAAAATCTTAATCTACAGTTCGCCATTGAACGAGGTAAATTGAGGTCATCTGGTAACTGAGGTTTTATGTCTATTCCAGTTTGTACGTCCATGCAACATATGCTCTTAACTTATTCAACAGATGTAGACTACTCTCACCCTCAACCTTTTTTTTTTCTTCCGAGAATTGCATTGTGGGTTTAAAACAAAAGGGCAAAAGAACTACATACACGAGTTAACTCTAATCACAGAAGAATAAAGCATGCTGTAAACTTGACTGTTATCTCTCTCGGAAGGTTCAATAAAGTCATAATCCGTTAGTGGGTAACAGCTGGGAATTCAGCACAAGCAACAAATGCCGACTCCTTTCAAAAGTATACAAAAGGGTTCTGACTGGTTCCTGGAAAGGATGGGTCCTTTACTCTGGTTTCCCATTACGAGTTAGTGTCTCCTCTTCTATGCTTGTAGAGTAAACTGTATATTGTCATCACTCCGTAATCTAAACCCTGATAAATGGGGTACAGGACCATTTTCCACACAAGGCTCAACGGTGATGAAGCAGTGGGAACAGTTTTGAGAATGATGAAAAAGTGTAGACAGCGAGAGGGAGACAGAGAGTGAAGGATAAGAGCAAGGAGAGAGATGCAATTTCCAAACAAAGATTTACTGTGGAATGGCTATTAATAAACAGATGGGGTTCAGAATGTGTTATTCTGAGTTCTGTTCCTCTCTTGGCCTCTCACAATCTGATAGACGGTTTATTTTATTCCCAGGCCACATGTGGAAAAATGAAATAGAAGACGGCCTAATAGCTCCCATTTGAGAAAAGTTGACAAAACAACGAATGCCCTGCCGTCGGGAGTTTGTGAACTCTACTATTCCTGTCCAATACAAAGACGACTATCAACAAACACTCAGCAAACAGGCCAAAAAAAGCAAACAAAAAGACAAAGTTCATGATTAGAAATTAAAATTCAGAAATAAGTACACAGCGCGTTACATAATGCCAGGTTGTAAAAGCTTAACTGTAAATATAGAGCATACACATTCACCAAGTTCGGTTGTTAAATGATTAACAAGTGATTTACAGCCTCGCGACAGAACGGTCATTTAAACCACTGGGTGGGCATGACAGTTTCACATAGGGGCTCTTCAAAGTGCAACTGCTTCACACTCGACGGGGCCAAACACCACTTTCCTTCCCTCAACCTTCCAAACATCAGTTCCTCCGCACTTCAGCCCGGCTCTTCCCCGTCTCCAGTGAGCAGCACGCTATTATGCCTCACTGAGCTACCCGTCTCGCTCAACACCCAGAGGGAGAGAGAGCATATTGTCTTTTAAGAAGAGCAGACAGTCTACCCTCCTTATGCATTGTATCGCTTTATTCAGACTTGGGAAAGCAGACATGGTTACAGACAGATATGGGAGGGAAACGCAGTACAAAAGGTGCCATGGTTAGAAATTGAACCCCCGAGCCATGTGGGGCTTCTTATATGGGTTGAGGGTTTGGCGGTCCTGTGGACTGCACCACGCAGTCTCGCCCGCATGAGCGTATTGTGTGTGCGCCGAGAAGGAAGACGTGAGCTCTGAATTGTTACTTGTCCAGGGCTGGGCTCGGCCGGGCTCGTCTGCAGTGGTGGGAATGAAGGGCCTCCCTGAGTGCAGCTCTTCTGGGAGTGAGGAGCTGTAACGTCGCTCACCTCGAACCAGGCCCAGCCTCTGCCCGCACTGCAGCAGGCACAGATAATGGAGCACCACATCTGGAACACAGAGCTAGGCTTACGGTACAAATTCTCTACGCAGCTTGCGTTTCCACATCTTCGTATTTTTAGTTTACAGTTAGAGGCCAGTCCTCCCAACGGCAGTCCAGGGCCGTTTCCAAAAAGACCGCATTAATTAATTGAAGGGCTCTTGTGAACTTTTACTTCTTGCTTCTAGGTGTAGACAAATCCGCCGTTTTCCTTGAATGACAAAGCAAGGCTACTAAAAAACTAGGCATAAACAATGTACTGATTAACTGATAGCTGAGCCTGACTCCCGAAAAACAAGACAAAACAGTACACACTGTGTTCTGCCAGCAATACTCCACAAAAAAAAATGAATTTATAAAACCTGTCATGTACACAAACTAATCTCCTTTGCTTCTTTTTCCCCTCTTTTACCTTAATTTAATCATGTACACAGTAATTTTCAATTTTCTCAATTTTATAAGTAATGGCATTTGATTGTATTCCTCTACATTCCTTCTCTCTATTCAACACTCCCTGTCAATCATTTCCTCCTGCCTTCGACCCTCTCTTCCACACAGCACTGCACCCGAACTATAACAGGAGGCCACAGTTTTACATGTCAACTTGTATAACTAATCTAGAACACACAATGTCTCGCATTTCTCCTCGGTTAGATGCCACAGGAGCCAGACTGACACCAGCTTACCTTTGCAAGCGGCGCCATTAAAAACAAAACTATGCGCGTCTGCATTGTGGGCTTTTTAATTGAGTACGACAGCGCTGCATGGCACAAAATAGAACAGAAGCATCTTTGAACATGTGCGCTACGGCGCCCCTTGACCCCGAGTGGTAATCCTACTGTGACAGGGGTCAGTCCGGGAAAATCCTTCAAAACCTGACGGGAGGACTGATGCTGACGGGCCACCGCAAATCCGCCCATGTTAGGGGGCGTAGTTGAATATCTGTAGGGGGCGGGGCAACCACAGCATGAGAGCAGAAGCAAGCCGCCGCCCTCTCATGGGGATTAATGCGTAGAATTAGAAACAATGCGCCTGCTTACTTTGGGATCATTCCCAGGACATCATTCCATCTGGGTGTGCTGGGGACGTTAGCGACTGTGGACTTAGAGGCTAAATAAGAGTCCCTCATTTTTACTTCCTTAAAAGAAGTGAAGAACAGTCTGACTGGTAGCTTCAGCTCAGACTGCAGTGAGCATGTGCCTTTTTTACACTGTCCTCTTAACTTTGTGGGAAGCTGAATAGAACCTGTATGCATGACCTCCCCCACCCCACATACACCTACACAGACACAGAGACATGGGTACATAGGGGGGGTACATCCCACGCCACCCACTGCACTAAAATCAAAGGGGAAGATAAGTCCAGGGCCCAATATGAAGTCCAGGGCCCACAGAAATTTCATCAACGTCAAATTGTCACTGTGTGAGGAAGGCCCTGGCACTTGAAAAGCCCTGAAAACCAATCTTGTCACAGCCAAGGCAACAAAGTCCTTTGAGAACAAACCACTTCCCTGTACCAGAAGATGAGTCTTTCCTGTATCAACTATTACAAAGCGCTGTTGATATCACAGAATAAGAGACCATTGCGCAAGAGGCAGTCTGGCAGTCTTGTAAACTTGTGTGGGCGGAATAAAGAAGCACCCTCAGATGTCACTGTCATGAACCGTGGGACAGGGGGACTTGCAGGGATGCAGTTAATACTGACGAAACACACTCTCTGTAAAAAGAAATACTGCCAACAAAGTCTACTTTCATGAGAACATCATGGAGTCCAAGTAATTACATAACCTCTCTCCAGACCCTGTAAGTAGAGCCATCTATGAGGGGGCAGTAATAGTATGTTAAACCACAGATGCTTAGAGCAGAATATCTGTGAAAGGTTTGCAAAGGGAGGGAATGGTCTTGGCTTAAACTCTACATGACCCCTCTTCAGACTTCACATTTGCTGGTGGTGAAAAGCTGAGCTATGGAGAGCGAGGGAACTGGAGAGGGAAACACTTCAGTATTTCTATCAGCACGGGTCTGCTGTTTCTCGTGGAAGCCTTCATATCCACAGGTTTGACAATCCGCCGGGATGGATGGGGAGAGTGTCCAACTGCCCTCTCTTTCCCCTCCCCTGCCTTCACGCTGTCCACTCCGAGAAGTGATCCAGGCACTCTGCTTTGCAGGTTGGAAAGGTAATTCTTCTTCCGACTTCCTATATCCTATGAACATGGCTTTCGGAAGGCGTAATAGTAGTAGAACGGTTCCAGTTTCTGTAAAAATCTAACGCAGAAATAAATTCTAGACCAACGCCACATCCTCTGGTAGACAGTAATTAAGTGTGGAACTAAACAAAATGTATCACGGTTTGCTATATATTCACCAACTGTCCTCGTTAATCATTGGATCCCTGTGCACCTTGACCCATCCATTCATACTCAGGAAACGCTTCTGGATTAGGACAAGTGTGATGACATTGCATCTAAAATAATGCCTCGCCATATTGCATACAATTACCTCACAGTTCAAGGGACACAGGCAATCTTTGCTGTATATCATCACTTCATTGCTAAATAAAAAAGGATTAAGCGAGCGTTTAGACTAAACTGTAGCCACAGTTACATCTCCATAAACACAAAGAAAGGTGGATGTTTTCAGAGAGGTCCTTATGTGGCGCGCAAAAATATTAGTATCTCTGCACTAAATTCTGGAAAACCTTTCTTGCAGGGCATGATAACTGTAGTTGTTCCCTGTCCTCTTTGGACTGAATAATGTCAGCGCCCAGTACCTGCTGCAATGTTACTGAGATAAAGATGTGTTCTTTCAGCAAAGTGCCATCCTCACAAAAGGATTACACAAGAGGAAGACAATGCGAATATACGTCATGTTAAACAAGTTCTTCCCAGCTGTGCCCTTCATGATTTGATTCAACATCTAATCAAAAAACTTTCCAATAGTTCCAATTGATTTTCCACAGGCCTGTGGCACTAGTTTAGGGCTCAATCTTAGTTGAGTCTTAGAGAAAGTACTAAGTTTAAAAAAAAAAGTGTTAACTGCATACTTTCTCTAAGAAGGTTGCAACACCCTATGGTTCCCCATCAGCTTTTATGTCAACTTTTGCAACACACGGTGTTACAACATATGTGCAGTGTTCCCCCGTTGATCTTTTAAAGGCACCTGAACTTCCGTGACTGGGATCACTGGCAAGAAGCAATAACCACCAAGATGTTAACAACAACAAAATAAATAAGGTCTGGAAAAAAGTAAAAGCACTTTTACTTTGATGGACAATCAACTGCACCTCTTTGAAATCCTTCATACTGGGCTGTGCACTTGCCAACATTACCATTAACCCAGTAAATCCACTGACAGGAAGTTATCCTGGTACTGAGAAAATAACGAACATGCCCATAGAAGAGCTATTGCATTAGACAGTCCTGCAAGGTTTGTGTTTAAGTCACCAAATGGCATAGAGCCTGAATGTTTCTGTGACTGTAATTAATGATTATTGTGTTGTGCTTTGTTCTGATGCAACGATGAACAAATCTTACAGGTGCTATGGTATTAATGTAAGCTTACCTGGACCACCTCTATGCCCCTTTTCCTGTGGAGAGAAGAAAAAGGAAAGAATAGATTACTGGCCATTCAGCTCAGATTAGCATGCAAAGATCAGTGACATTGTGCTCCTGTAAGAAGGGGGAGGGGCAACTTGACAAATTCTTCCATTTTGAAACTGATCAAAATAAGATGTTTTAAACAAAATAATTTCAGATGAAAAAATTTTAGGTGCGGAGCTGGATGCGGTTAGAAAGGAGGCCAGACTGCTTTGTATCCTATTGTGAACACAGATTGTGTAGGCAGTGGCGAGCCAAATCAACTCCCAATCGCAAGGGGAATCTCGCACGCCCCCATAAAAGGGTGTGGCTATCTTCAAGGGCAAGGAAATGTCAGCAGGGGCGCAGAGGGACATTTGCACCAATCAAACCCTGAGCCCATTAAGGACAGCTCAACAGTATTACTACAGCAGCAGTGCCTATTCAGTGTGTCTAACACACAGTCAAACAACTCTCCACTCTTAAAACAAAACAAAAAAAAGCCAATATAAAATATAACTGTCACTGATATACTAGTATATTGTACATGAAAGGATTAACTACACATTGTTCATGTAACAAAATCACAGAGATCATGTAGCCTATTCTTTGTGCTGTTGACGCCTTCCCATTCACATGATAGTCACATCAAAAGTAGAAGAGCTTGTTCTGTTGCTGGGACACACTGTTACTCTGCAAAATAGGATGGTTTTCTTTCAAGCACTTCTGGTATGGGGGAGGGACAAAACACAAAAAGCTGTGCTGTGGATCATGCTGACGCACTGCCATTCATCTGAAAACCAGCAGGTATTCAATCGCTTCCAAACCATTTGCAATAGAAGCACCTTGTAAAAGTGAACCTAACAGTAACATCAAAAATATGTATTTAATCAAATATAAAATACATGGTATGGAACTCATAAAGAGATCAGATATTATTTTCATAGCCTTTTCTGTGTGATTGCCCTACTACCACCAATTACAAAATGAAGACTCATTATTTATGACCAAAAAAACAATCCATGGCTGATAAGCCACAGAAGCTTATGGATATTGGTCTCCTGCACTCCTAGGAATCTACAGCTTTTGAAAGGCCAGAAGAATCCTAAGCTTTTGGTAAAAATCGGTTGCTTGGCAACCCACAAACCCTCGTCAAAGAGGAGCCCTCTTTGACTGTTGTGCAAGAGACCTTCAGCTGCCACACAGAATCAGGACATTCACACAAAAGCAACTTAAAGAAAGAAATGCCACGTTCTGCTTTTCTGCAGTTCGTTCAGGCTCAAACGAAAAGCCATCATTCAATAGTGAAGTAAAAAGTAAATGAAAAGGTGTAGCCAATACTTAATTGTGTATGATGTCCAGTGGTGAGCATCAAAATATATTCCACGACTGCTTGTTTTCATTAGCCGTATTTAAAAACAGGGTTGGGGAAGGGTGCTTTATATGAGCCGTTTCCTGAGAAGATTAAAACCACTCCTGGAAATCTCGACAAGCGTGGGCGATATGAAGGTATAAAGTCTCTCTCATTTGAAATTGCTGCCTGGCTCTGATATTTCCCCTTCAGGAGAGAGCTAGGGGAGGCTTGTTGAAACGCAAACAGGAAGAGGGTCTCTTCTTTTAGAACTGCAACAAGAACAAACCAACGCTGACACACTGTGTCCTCTGACACGGCTCTCCGTTTGCCACCTTGTGTGTGTGTGGGTGGGTGTGTGTGAGGACGTAATCTCTCTGGCTGGTACTATAAGTGTATGTGTGAGGACTGTGTTTTCGGAGGGCAGCAACAGAAATTTCTGGAAGAAACCCTGAGAAAATGAGCATCTGAATGTGGGGGTGTGCACATTGTGAGATTTCTGGCTGCTTTTATGTGCGTGTGTGGAATGTGTACTCATGGCTGTCGCTGTGTGCGTCTTTGTCTTCTTCCATTTCAGAGCCAAATTAAACATTGTTAACACCACGCTGCCAGCAGAATAGACCCTCTTCCGTTAGACATGAGCTACCTCTATACCTGAGCGCAAGAGGAACAGGAGGACAAGCTCATTATACGGATCTGGCACTGGAGACAAAACCCATCCATTTGAACACTCTTTCTTTGAGGTTCACCACAATGTGGATATTTAATACTGTAGCCAGGCCTTGTAATGCCTCATGAATGAAGCCTTTGGTTTCAGTTCAGATATGGAGATTGGTGCCCACACACTTCAGATGCTGACTGAAAGGAAATAAAGACAAAACAAGAGTGCTGTGCCCAAGCCAGACTAGACATTGTTTGGGTTTGACATCCAACTGAGAAAACTAGATTATGTGAGTGAACAACGTACGGGAGTAAAAGGCACATAAACATAAATGCAGACGTACACAAAAGAAATATGCTTAGATATAGGCTCAGACAGACACACTGAAAGCACCAATGAATACAAAGTGTAAAAACAAAGATAAAACATAAACAGAGGTCAGCATGCGGTCACAACTACTGGGCTTTGTAAAGAAACCTTGGGATTTTCAGCTTATAGCCAAAAGCGTATCCCTACAGAAAGGCGCCAAACATGACATCAGCATGTGACAGCAGTACTGTTGTATCTGGAAGGCTTGCTTGGAGTCCATAACAAAATTAATTTGATGCATAATGCATCATTCCCAAAACAAATTGCACATAAAGGTCCGAGCCAACCCTTCAATGGGCGCACAGCACAGCCCCCTCGATGGCCGGGCACGCAGAGCCTGATCTGGAATCAGCGGGATTGCCCAGTTGCCAGCTGCCCCAGACAGGCTCCCACTGAGTCCCCCTCCATGTGGAGCATGTCCGTCTCCAGACGGACCAGATGCTGAGGAGCTGGCCAAGTCTGCTCTCCGCGGGTTCCGTCTTCACGGGAGCGCGGAACGCGGCCGGTTCCGTCGGCCCCTTCTCTGCCGCAAATTCAGCGACACAAAGACGCACGTGGACAAGCTCGCGCTAAGCCACGCAGACTCACACAAACACACACAAAAGGGCCCTGGCATTGCTGAGATTCCAGTGAACACCAGAGCATGATGCAATTCTGCATTTGGTAAAAGAGAGACACAAAGATGGGGCTGTGCGCTGCGCTGATTCCAATGAAGGAATGAAAAAAATGGCAAAGGAGCAAGAGACGAGCAGCTTTTCTTTGGGGGGGGGGGGGGGGGGTGAGTCACACCATGCCCCTGCGCTGTGGTGGGGGCCTCGTCTCCCGCCGCTGGATCGCTCCGGTATTGTGCTGAACGTTTGGGCCTTCCTCGACCACACCGTTACCATGGCTACAAAACCAAAACTCTACAGGCAAACAGCCGCTGTAAACGGGCCCATTTGGAGCGCGCAGCTCGGAGACAGCGCCCAGTCCATTCAGTGTGCTCGACACATTCAGGAAAGGATAGCCCGCCACTTTCTTCA
Organism: Synaphobranchus kaupii; assembly: GCA_029718625.1. Classification (NCBI taxonomy): domain Eukaryota; kingdom Metazoa; phylum Chordata; class Actinopteri; order Anguilliformes; family Synaphobranchidae; genus Synaphobranchus; species Synaphobranchus kaupii. The sequence goes on from CM056390.1 coordinate 17,940,031, forward strand.
CATGTCACTGGGGATTAGGCTCTTTTCATGGCCTGTGCACAGGGCAGGCTTAGAGGACAACTGATGACCCATTTTTGGCTGCTTCGTTCAATATAGGGCAAATAGAAAACTACTGGTCCTCCCATTTAAAACAGGTAATAAAACAACGACAAAGGTTGTTAAAAATAGATCTGAGCCAAACAAATGTATGTGGGTATTATTCATTAGCCGTTGGCTCCTTAGATCTCCTGTATCGTATTGGGTGGAATACCCCATTTGATCTTTGCGTAACTTTTTTCATGCGGTTTCATAATTAGAAACAAAAATAATCTCTCAAAGCTGGGCTGCTGCTGTACAGTTCAGTGTTGTAACATTCTGGCCCATTGTTTCTGCACCTATATGTGGCTGGTCACACGCAGGGCAGGCTGGCTCTGTATGGAGAACAGGGCACCGTGTGAACAGTGTGAGTTAGGATATTTCACTCGTACAACTCAACCATCCACTGAATCTATAAAGTCGGCTTCCAACTAGCGTAGAAATGCCCTCAATCTGCCTCCACTGAAGAGACTCAAACTGCTGAATCATTGTTGGTCACTTCCACCTACGGCAAATCCTCAGCTAGAAATATTTAGTTACTGTGACAGCATGCGGTCATCTCAGGGAAAAGAAGTGAAGACAAGGGGACAAGGACAGTTCAGAAGGTGACAGTTCAGCTCTATTAGGGTAGAGGTAGACCTCACTGTGGTAAGGTTAAACTTTAGTTTAGTCTTTGCTGAGAGAGCCCCCAACATTGCACCCCTGTGGCTTCTCCATTCATAAAGACTACAACTCCCTCTCAAGTGAAGTCAGGTAGGCAAGCAGTAGATCTCAAGGTTATGGCTAAGTCAAACAGATTCACCCATGCACACCTTTTTAATGGACTGGGATGCAACGGTTAATGTTCCCGTTATAGCTAGAGGGGAAAGGCAGTTTTCCAGTGGGGCTTGTGCGTCCTGGCCTTAATGAGCAGAGAAACACCAACATCAAAGGCCAGTTTGGTCTCGTGCAGTCGGCCTTATGCAGCACGACCGTGTGACAATAACCTGTGACATTTTACAGGTGAGCAGTGTTCCAGGTGAAGGAGCACAGCATTATGGAACCCTAAGGGGGTCATAAATGTGAGCGCCCTGATTACATCAGGTGACTACTCTTTGACCAATCGGTAGGTGCATTATGACAATAATGCAAGACATAAGCCTCATAAGCTCCTAAGTCCCAGGATGTAGGGTACTAACACATGCACTTTGTCGCGCTCACATATTCTAAGCCTCTGCTACACTGAGACTGACACTAGCAACACTTAAGGCTTGATACACACCACAGCATTTGAGCTGAATGATGTAACCATTTTGACTAACCACCCATTCCACAACTGTGTTGGTACACTAGTTACCACAGGTTAAAAAAGTGCAAAGTCACAACAGTGCTGGACAACACTGCACTGAGGCTCAAACACTTGAAAAAGGGAAAACGTTGTGTGAAAAATATGTGTACAATGCCATTCTTGGCAATAACATCATGTCTGAATGTGTGCTCCACTGTATAGCGTGCTGTGCCCAATGCGTGAGAATGTGAGCATATCTTTACAGTAACATACTGCATCGCTATTCCTTCCGTCACATTAGCAGCTTGGATTCCCTGAAGAGTCAAACCATGACGGTCTCTCCCCTGGAGCTCCCCACAGCCAGCTCCCAGTGCAGGGAAATATTCTGTTGGAGGTCTTTGAAGGATTACCATTTAATCCACAAAACATTTTTAATCTGCGCTGGAGAAGAAACCCCATGGAAAATCATTGGGCTGGACAGCTGGGATTTGAACTCAATTCCATTTGCTTCCCTGCATAGAAGGACCTTGATCTAATCATCGCACCATTTGAATCTCATTTCAAATCCAGGTCACATACACATATCAGACACATACAGATGGATGTGCCTATAGGCGCCAAACTCCTCGAGAGTGTCCCCCATCCCACCCCCAGCCCTCTGCGCATTAGAAACAGATCCAAATCCCTGTGAACACCACATGGACTATCTGAGGATTAGGAAAATCAGCTTGCATGTATTCCTGCTTGTTGATATACAATAGAGTGCTCTTTGTGATTTGGCAGGCAAGCCTTATAGTAGTCTGCCTGCTGAAGAAATGCAATACAACCCATGCCCCAATTCACAGCACATCACACAGGGAACACAGTCAACGGAAGCCCATGAGCCCAAGGTAGCTACCGTCAGCTAAGGAATACAGATAGGTGGACATACACATGTCACTGATGACCAAACTATACAATTATACTAGTGTTTTACCAAATATAGGGTGGTGGTCCTCTTTTTTCTGGTGATCATCCTGTGTTTAATTGGCTCAGAGACACACAATATAGCCCTCTGCCTTATTTTGGTGTCACTTTCCTTTGCATGGATTCCTTTTCTCCATACTTAAAACGCTCATCCAGGCTCACTTCTTTTTGTAACGATCTTTCTCATCTGGAATTGGAGTGTGGATCATGCCACGCTGACACCATTTTCACACATAAAGACTAGACTTGCATAGTGATGACATGCTACGAAAGAGAATGAACAGAGGCCTAATTAACTCCACAGTCGAGTGGAATCAAACGTCACAGAGATGCAGGAGAGGCAACCAGACCACTAATGAGAGTCTCTGAAATTAGCAAGAAAGGAACAAATTTAAAAAAAATACTATTATATATTATTACATTTAAATTTCCAAGTCTATGCTGTGCTTTTTAATAAATGCAACATAATTCAACACAAAACTGCATGTAAAATCTAAAGCTAAGTTTAAATTTAAGTAAGTTAAGTAAGCTTGTGGTTTATTTAGTAGCTTTACAGCAGCAAAGTCTGGGTACATTTAGGCGATGTAAAATTCCTTTTTAGGCTGGTTTGAAATTAATTGGGTTTAAAATATGACACAGGAATGACACCCCTCCCCAATGACTTTATCCCTTCCCCTCTAAATTCCATGACAGGTCCCAACAACAACAACACAATGATGCCTAGACACAGCCTCATGGCTCGATCGCTAAAGAATTCAGGAATCGGAACACTGTATTTTCAGCCATTTTCCACTGCATGTGGAATAAGAGAGCCTTAAGCAAGGAAAGGCTTTTCTCCTTTTTGGCACATCTCCCCATTACTAACACCTTGGCAAGATTACTTAAATTCTGTGATTTTCCATCCCTATAGATGTAGAAGGAACAGGAGTATTGGACTTGGACCTCCCATTAAATACATTTTACTCTTACCGTATTTAGTGTTCCATTATTTAAAATAAGGGAAGCATTGGCCAAACAAACAACACAACTTTTTCTTAAAGGGTAATACTTTTGACAGGTGCTCACATCTTAACCTTGTGCTCCATCACAGTATCACTCTTGGTCTTGACTCAAACTTGGTATAGGTTTAACCAAAAAAGGAGCCAGTAATTCAGTCAAATAAATGAAAAGGCTGTTAATATTGATGAATCGAATAGATCACCCTCTCGTTTTGTATGGTATAATGATGGAAGAACAGTGTCAATCATTACACACATATTTTATGTCAGTCACAAATACGTGTTTGCGATGCGGCTCAGCAATGAACTAGCACTACAAAAACTTCTTTATCCTAAGAAATTCGCCGAATAAGACTTAATGTTGTGCATGTCAGAAGGATGCTATGGCGCCTATTCCCAGCAACAGGTTAACCATTTAACATTGGGGGGATACATCTTTATAATACACATCACCGGTTCAAAATTGCTGCTGTACAAAGTGACGGGAAATGGCACGATTTCAACACCAACAAAATACGATTGTGCATACGGAAATGTCCGTTCGCACATAGCGAAAATGAATTATGCACCCAGTTAACTCGTTAGCTAACGTTACCTACCTGCACAAGTCAGCGAAGGCCAGGAAATTGAGCTTCTTCATCTTCTTCTCGCTGAGCCAGTAGCCCACTCTCCTGCCTTTCACAAAAGTCTGCATCTCCAGCTCTCGTATTATTTCGATCCAGATGTGACAAATTATTCAAAACTGGACTCACGGTAAAAACAGGAAACTGTCTTCCCGCACAAACCTACCGACGAGAGAAGAGACGTGGTGAGCTATGTGGTATTTAGAAAATACAACAAAAACGGACGTTATGCAAACAAGTCAAACTGTAAGGATGGCCAGAGCTAAAAACAACTTATCAATACCAAACCACAGTAACAGTTCAACGTTCATTGAGAAGCACTGTCCGTACAGTCGGTTGCCCTTAGCTACTCGCGGTGGCGTTAGCTAGGTAGCTGCTCGCAGAAATAGGCGGTCTATTTCCTCAGTTTTAAGATTTCTACTAGATCTAATCTAGTAATAAAATACACGTTCAATCTGCCATTGATATCTCCTCCCAGAAAGAGCTGATCTGAATCGAAACGCGCCGTCAATCCTACACAGCAGTATAGCTAGCTGGCTAGCTAACGCTAGTTAGCTAAGCAAAAGGGGTTTCTGAGCACAAAATCCATGTTCATGGCCAAGATGCTATTGATGATTCCTAGATAACTTATCAGCACTAGTTAGCAACGACAGAAAACAACTGTGCATGTATCATATCTATATTTACCCGCTAATGCATTTCCACCTGGTTTTTCGTGCTCTTCGCTTAGCTAGCAACTTAGCTAGCTGGCTAGCTGTCCATTCTCCGTGCCCTGGTTTTGATATCCAGATGCAGAAATTTCTTTACGCTTCTAATGTGGGATGATGTTGTTTTCGCGAGGACTGGTTGAAAATGCGTCCTGACACGGTGGACACACCCTCCCAAGTCTCGTTGTGCTCATTTATTGGGTACAGCAACGTGCACCTTCAGCAGCCATGGCACATACTGTACTGTGTGTGTGTGTGTACCGTGCGTACCAAATCCAAAGGCGCTGAAGAATCCAGCCTTCTCCTGCTTTAGCTCATTTACAGCGTCAGTTTTGCGACAGCTCCTCTAGGTGGCAGCAGTATAATATTGTTTACTCTGAGGCACAGCAGATTTTAGGTTGTAAAATGCGGAAAGGTGTCATTTCTGTCATCAATGTTATGATTTCAGCGAAGACGGATGGTTCTGTAATTCTTGCTGTATGTCCTAGGTGTAGGCTAACTATATTACATTAAAACTGATTTCAGCACAAATATGAATTGTTTGTTATAAACAATTAAGTTGAAAACACCAATATGTACCCGCATCTTCAGGGGCTTGGGTTTTTGGTGCTCATGGTAACTATGTAGGCTATGTATAAATGTATGCACTGTTGGTTGTTCTCAATTAGGCTCTATCAAGAAGTGTGCATAAGAGGTCATTCTGCAACAGGAGAAACACAACAATGCATAAATTATGTATTACTGAGAATACAATTACACAGATGCTCTATGTCAGTAACTGTCTTTCTTTAGTGTTTGTAATGTAAGATGGTGGGAAAATTCCATTATATAGTGATACAACTGTACAAATGGGAGGTACCCAATTCACCTTTCTTCAATAATTAACAGTAAACTATGCCATCACAGCCACACATTTATTGTGAAAGTCTACTGATGTTCGCAGGGTGGGGTACGTCAGTTGATAGAAGTCTCAAGACTTTTTTTATTTTACATAGAATTAGGCTCATTTATAGCCCATATGAACACATGTTCTCCATTAACTCTTGTGTTGTCTTCATATTATGTATGCACCTCATATCCATAGCGTCAACAATGACCCACCCTCACCCATACATCAAAAAAATTGAATAACTGCACTTTCATACTTTACAGACTGTATTTCTACACCACTTGTTTTTACTACAAAACACATAATTGATTTTGTTAATTTGCTGTAAGAGATGTGTGGCACTTACATTTGATTATGATTTCTGATTTAATAACTGCAGGGTTAAAGAAGACTAAGACAATCTGTGGACCTTGGTTTTCACCGCTGTTAAACTTAAAAATCACTCATTTTTGACCAGTGGGTGACACAAGGGTAAATGGCCAGGGCAGTAAATAAATTCTGAAATTGATATTATTTTGCCGTGTATATATATATATATATAGTAGTTAAATGCAAAAGCATTGGGATAGTGGGTTTAAAATAAAACAATTTATATGAGGTTAAAGGCTGTCAGTTTTAATTTGAGAGTATTTACATACAATACATATCTGGTGATACGAGTAGGAATTACAGAACTTTTATAATACTCCCATTTTGGCTCTGTACTCCAGCACATTAAATGTACATAGCCAAAACAACAAAGAATGTCGCTATCCCAATACTTTTGTATTTAACTATATAGTCAAATAGTGCCATCTTGAGGGGAAAAGATACACTTGAAATATAATTTTTAACAATGTATTATGAAAGAATATACGTGATTAAGCAGATTTACGTTTTACAGCACCCCTACAAATGTTATGTAAGGCTTGCAGAATTATCTTTAATCACGAGAATCACCATTAGGCCTATTTCAAAAGCAAGATTAAACTCTGTCCAGTCGAGACACAGGTCTTGCTTTCATGATCTGAAAGTAAAAATGTCTTCATGGTTGCCTACCTTTGATTTGTGTTACGGTTCTATAGGCTAAACAGTTGTGATTATACTTTAGTAACTCATCACAACCCAATGATATTCAATTCGTGTTGTGAAGGAATATCTTAGCCTACTTGCTTGTTTTTAGCATTTTCTCTGATCAGATATTTTTTTAATTTTGATTTACGTAAAGATTACACCCACATTGCAGGAGGGATGCCTTAAATACAAGCACGATTACACTTACATTTAAAAATAGGATAACTTTTTTGGATATATTTTTTACAAGGCAGATGACACGGCTCAGTACCCTACAGCTATCGACGGATAGCGGAGGTCAGCCAAGAACCACAAAATATTTCCTGTTTTACGCTTCCGTTTTGTAATTGCATGCTTTTCCTACCAAAATAAAAGTTGCTCTTGCAGTGGCGTCGAAGAACACGTAGCCTACAAGTAAAGTATTCATGTTATAATGTAGCAATTATGCACGTTTCCACATGATATTGATAAAGCGTTTCAGCAATTGTATTCACCTGTAAATTAGCTAATACTTTTTCATTTAATAAAATGTATTTATAATGAAACTATAAACATATATGTTCAATTAATGTTCGATTTAAATAGTTAAGTAATCAAGCTACTATGTCAAAGCTCTCTCTCTCTCTCTCTCTCACTCACTCACTCACTCACTCACTCACTCACTCACTCACTCACTCACTCACTCACTCACTCACACACACACACACACACACACACACACACACACACACACACACACACACACACACACACACACTAATTAAAGTGTAGACAAATCAGATTGATATCATTGCTTCAACCTAGGGAATTGTTGCTGGGTGCAACCCTTGCAGTTAAGGAGCAATCAATGCTAGAAATCAATTGCATCTCTCCTCTTTGACTGAGTTTAAAAAAATAATAATTGTGAAAGATAGCATTCAGAATAATCTGTTTCTCCCCGTTGAGTCATTTGTGCTTGCTGGTGAGTTGGATTTGCATTTGCAAATGTGTATATTTTAACTGCAGCTGTGACACTTAAATCCCAGAGACATCTCCTAGAGCAGGGGTTCCCAAACCGGTCCTGGGGGACCCCTGTGTATGCTGGTTTTCGTTGCAACCACAGTTGCAATCCCAGAATTTTAACAAGCTGTAAATTTTTCTTAATTAGGTGCTTTTCATGTTTGGAGGAATTATTCGCCCTCTTAAGCCACATTATATCAGAAATAGCTATGGATGCCATGTAGAATAAACACCCCATGTTCACATTGTGCTTATTGTGCTATATTATTTAAAAAAGTTAAGAAAATTATTTAACAGATCCATTTAAAAACTGATTTGAATCAATAGGCTCCTAATTGGTAAAAGTGTGGACACATGGCCACTAAAACTAACCATTTGGTAGATAATGAAGAATTCAAACACAAAGCAAATGATAACGAGCCAAACCTGCATTGTGTTAATAAGCTTAAAGAAAAAATTGAGTTAAACACGTGTTCAACAACCTAATTAGGAGCCTATTGATTCACTTCACTCTTTAATTTGAGTGAAAATACATTATTTTGTAACCTCTTTTTATGTAATTGTTGCAATATAGCACAATAAGCACAACGTAAACATGTGAACTCTTGTTCTACATGGCATGCATAGCTATTTCTGACATAATGAGTCAGAAATGAGAGGGCGAATAATTCCTCCAAACATGAAAAGCACCTAATTAAGAAAAATTAACAGCTTGTTAAAATTCTGGGATTGCAACTGTGGTTGTAACAAAAACCAGCATACACAGGGGTCCCCCAGGACCGGTTTGGGAACCCCTGTCCTAGAGTGTACCATATCATCTGATAAGATCAGTCGCCAGATGTTCTGTTGTGATTTTAGAATAACAGCCATGTCCTGATTTCGTTCATTCTGGTTCAGTAGGATAATAATACTAATAATATAGAATTCCAAGTTCGGCTTTAATTTTGATTTTGTCGTGCCCTGGTGGCGACCGGAACTAGTTTTGTGTATAGCTTTTTTTCTAGTCTATGCCATAGACATGCATATTTATATCATACGCTCTATGCTTTAGCTACACTCGTCTCGTAGGTACACATACGGATCTGATGTCAACGAAGGCATGGGGAACAGGCGGCAATAAACAAAAGAAAGAAACCTGTAAAGGACATGGTCACCAAATTAAAATAGTTAGGGGACTATGATATAGTGAGCTGTGAGTATATTGTTTTATAGCAGAATAAAGGTTATAGGTAATTGACAGTCTACCTGACACTAAATATTTTGTCAAGGTGTTACGTTAACAGCGTGATCGCTAACTAGATATACAAGCTTCCCAGCTGATTAAATGTAGTGACACTGAGTAGCCAAGTGCCTGCTGGTTTGTAGCTAGTTGGGTAACTTACTGGTCACCGGTGTACTTTCTGTACATTGCAAGCATTAGTGTAGGCTACTTGACAATGCATTATTCAACTAGCTGGAACGTAATTTGCTAGTTTGCGAGATAACATTATACAGTTTAAATTTTGCGAGATAATGTTTGGTAACAATACCGTGTTAACTAGCTTGCTTGTAAAAGTGATCTGGATGGATGCATATGTTAGCCACCTCGTTTTGCTTTAAAATGCTACCTACCTAGCAAGCTGACATGAATGTATTGTATTTAAAGAGCTGGCTCGCTATCTAGAAGAAATAACGTAAAACGAAGCAAGACAAGACGGTTAACTTGGCTAGCTCGACGCTCAGCAGCATACTTTGTAGCTAGCGTAGTGGCGACTTGCCAGCTCGTTTGAAAAGGAAATAAAAACTAGCGAGCGAGCAGTAGTCTAGCGTTACTGGATTGAAATCTACAAGAGTCCATTAATGTTAGTTAACGTTAGCTAGCTAACTAGCTATTTAGTGCTAACTTAACTAACGCCAACGTATCATTCTCTTTTAGTCCTGCAGAGGTGAAAAGTCCAGGGGTCAGAAAGTAAAACTCCTGCCATGTTTTTCTTCCACCCATGAAATGAACCAGCTGATTTCAGTAATTAGTTCTACCTCGCGGTTTAAGAATTGCACTGATTAGCAAATCCAGGTGATTGGAACAAAATACTGGGGAGGACTTTTACTTTCTGAACCTGAACAGTCTACCTCTGTTAGCTAGCACTACTGTGCAAGCACTACAGTAGCCTACAGTTTTTTGTCAAGCAGAATTTTTTGTCAAGCACGCGAATTTAGTATACCACTACTAGATATGTGAATTTTTCGGTTTAGCAACAAGAACAACAAAAAGTCAGAATTAATACAAGAGCACTCGTGTATAAATGTATAATCTACTAAAAAGCTATTATTAGTCGTCTGGATATCTGTTGATATTCAAATGGATGCCTTAGTACGGATTAAAATCGCAACACTTTTTGGAAGTTCTCATTTTTTCTACAGAGATAACAGGAGTTTGTTTACGTTTCAGCTGTTGACAGTTCTGGTATTTCCTTTTCAGAGAGGAGTATGGAGAATGATGAACTTCCGCCAGCGGATGGGATGGATTGGTGTGGGTCTGTACCTTTTGGCCAGCGTGGCAGCCTTCTACTATGTGTTTGAGATTAACCAGAAATACAATAGTCTGACATTGGAGCATGTTGAACAGGCTCAGAAGGCCCAAGAACCCTCACTACCTGGGGACCCCATCTCTTCATCTAACTCCCCCTCTTCATGGATGCACAGTTTGAAAATGCGACTCCTCTCTTTTCCATTTTGGTTGTGGGGCACCATCTTCCTCATCCCCTACCTCCAAGTGTTCCTCTTCCTCTACTCCTGTACCCGTGCTAACCCGAAGACCATGGGTTATTGTATCCTACCCATCTGCCTGGCAATGCTATGCAATCGTCACCAGACCTTTGCTAAAGCATCCAATCAGATCAGCCAGCTGCAGCTGATTGACACTTAATAGTGGGTGAGGAAAAAATATAGTAACACAGATGCACACTGTCAAATGGACACAATGGAAAGAGGAGGGGAGGGGTACACTCCCAGCTCATTTAATTTTGGATTCAGACACAGATTGTTCAGCACTCCGCACACAATCATTAAGTTAATTGTAAGGAAACGGTACCAATGTGTCCATTTAATGGGTTTGATAAGGGAATCAATATCAATATCTTACACTTGATAGGCCTGTTCACTTCTGTTGCATCTGTTGTGCTTTTTTTTTTTTTTACAATACATTGTGGTGTGAAATCAGTCAGCTCTTGGAAGAGGGAAATAATATACCTGGAAGGTAGTGACTCTATGTTGTATAAATAAATAAATAAATAAATAAATAAAAAGAAAACATTTGGCCAAGTGATACCGTTGAGTATTGTAGAAAGCCACATGTAGTTTGACACTCCCTTCTTTGGGGTATATGGCTTGTTGAGTGGAATGTATTGTAAAATTATTTTGAGCACTGCTATTTTTAAGTTGTTATATGTGTAAAATTGTTTTCGGCAGTGGATTCCAGAAATGTTGTGGAGTCTCTTGCCTCTTGCTGTAGGAAAAATCACAAAGTACAGCGGATTCCAAGTTGTGTTGACAGTACCAGCCATTGGGGAAAATAATAATCCACTTAAGTTATTTTCAAGTGAAATTTGCGTTCAGTCTAAAAACTGTAGTGTACCAACAGACTGCATACCGAGTGCTATTCTAAGAGAAACAGGGCCTTGTGTTTGGAACATACTTTGGAAATGCACAAAGGTGTGCCAGTCAAAATAATATGCCCACAAAGGACAACAAGATGAAATGATAATTATACCTTTGTATTTAAAACACAATTTGTGAATGTTTATTTCATGGATCTACCTTTACTATTGTGTCCTGTCATATCTGTCAGAGTACATGACATGTTGGAACAACAAGTGAATACTATAATATGAAATGGTTTCCTTGTTATTAAGAATGCAGTGAACTGTTAACAAAAGCAGATATACATTTATGAAACACAATCTAGGTACAGTTCTTCATTTGTTACATTTGTAGCATAGATTATTTATTTAAAGCACAACACTTTTTAAATATTTTTTTGGAAAACATACTCATAACAACCCAAGGCGAATAAAGTTTTTTGTTTTGTGAAATAACCGTTGAAATAAAAAATAAAAAAATAAATAAAAAATAATAATTCTGTAGATGTTCTAATCACAATCATTCATCACGTAATCATATAATTACTTTCAAACTTACTATTGTCTATAAATTACTGGGTAGAGTGAGATCTTTATTTTGTCTTTCTCAATAAGGGCATCTGTAACCATATGAAGAAATTCAGTATTTTTATTTAATGATTAGTATGTTTAATTTCTATATTGAACAAGGGAAAAGGTTTTGCCAAAATTGGTTTGCTTTTTTTTTTTTTTTTGCCTACCTTTCAAAGACACAAAACTTGTCACTTATATACCATAAAGTATGTATGATCAAGACTAGTATGCTCACCTGTGCTTTGGTCAGATTTTGAATGTATCACTGGCTTATCCATTAGAACTTAAAAGGTGTTGTAGAAGAATATCCTCCAACTCAAGACTGCTGAAGAAATCCTGTGCTAGTCACCCTCTCGAACAGGGGTGGGCAACTCTAGTCCTGGAGGGCCGTATCTGTTTCCGGATTTCAGACTAACTTTTGCTCTTAATTATTTAATTAGCCCAATCATTTACGTTAGCTGATATTTTAGCTACATTCTGCGATATGAACAGCAGCTGATGAATGTTCTTGTGACTGTATGCATTTTAGTGTTTTATTGTGGTCTAATCTGCGAGTGAATCTGTGTTGTTGTGTATGACTAATTAGCTGATTGAGGCAGGGTAAGTGGTGGCAGCAAAAACCTGCATACACATCGGCCCTCCAGGACTGGAGTTGCCCACCCCTGGGGAGACCAACATTGTGTTGCCTGAACAGGTTGTTTCTAATCAGTATCTTGAGAGTGTTTATCTTTGTATTGTGGAGATGGAGATTGGCCTTGGCCTGAAGTTAAAATGCCATATTCATTATTTTTTGTGTCTAAATAATATTTCTCAATGTGTTTGAAAGTTTCTCTCTATATTCCTCTGAAAGGGCTTGTCAGTATTTGTCAATTTGAGGGTATTTATATTGGGGTACTGTTTTGACCTTTTAAAAATTGCACTGTGATTTGACTTTAAAAAAATAAATAAAACATGTTTCAAGAGTATAGTTTCCTTCTAAAACATGGTTTAAAAAGGAACTTAATTGCAAATGTTATTGGTAAACTTTGCTCTTCACATGGAAAATATACATAATCTCTAAAATAACTTATAATTAACAACAAATATTTTGTGTAACCCTTGGTTATTACAAAAAATAATGAACAAAGTTAAACACATTTGAAGCAGTTATGCAAAACTGTTAAACAGGTTCAGGAACATTAGCTTATCCCTCACGCAGAGAAAATGCATCAAAATTTCTATTTGATAGACCTGTAAATGTGGTTATACGGGTCTCAACATATTGTACTTAAGCTATGGTAAAATTAAAAAGTTGAAAAGGAGATCTTAATCAGCATGACGAAGGTTAAAGAATGTCTGCACCTCCTAGAATTATTCAGAAAAGTTTGATTAAATATGTCTTGTGGAGAGACACCTCTCTTGTTTAAGTTGATGTTAGAAAGCAGTTTGTTATTATCACTCATGTACAGATAACCAAATGGTAGGGACTTACACTATCATAAAAAACACTATTCTTGGTTTTTATGATAGTGGAAGTCAGCTTCGTGAAAGCATGGTTACTGTAAAGCTACTGAGGGGCTACACAACGCGATGTGAGCCATCTTGGCATATCCGACAGACCACACGCCGCGGTGAACCTGAAAAAGCAGCAGTTTTTGCTCGGTGTCGCTAAAGATGGTGGAAGAAGTTTGCAAGATAAAGATGTTATAATTAAAAGGAGAAAGTTTCATGCACATTTTAGTCAGCTTTTAGTCCATCTGGGAACTTAATGGACATAATTTAATAGCCTATATGTAGCCTATATATGAATATTTAACCAGATCGCGGAAATTAAGCGCAACAATAATCTTGAGCCAGCTCGAAAGCAGACTAGTTAGTAGGCTAACTGTATGAACAAATAAACGACGTTAACATTTATTCAATCAGGCATGGGAACTTCCCGAACAAAATGTCAAACATTTCATAAATATTCAAAGGAAAGTAAAAATTATTTTCACGTTTGCATTTTCATTAGAATATTCTCCAATAAAAACACGGCATTACTTAAAAATCATTCTAAAACACTTGTTAAATTTGAATTAAGACAAGGTTGGAAAATCACATTCATTCCCATTCAGTCCAGAATACTGGCTCTGCATATAATATATTCTCTTGATTGTCCGTTTTCAGGTAGGCTATGGCGAAAACGCGCCGTTTGGCGGTGCGCAGGCGCTGTTCAGCTTCGATTAGGCTTCCTCCTGATGCGGAAGGGTACAACATTCTAATGATGGCGGTAAATGGGACAGACGAACACACCGTCTCTTTGGTGGAAGTCTTGGAGGAAGACCAAGAATTAGAAAATGAAGCAGCTGCCGTTTTGGGTGGTAGCGATCCTGATAATTGCTCATATCCCCAGGTATTCACCCAACGCCAATTCCTGTATTGTGTCTGCCTAGAAAACTATTTGGCCATCTTTGTTTGTTTGTCCAAATGTACCCGTCGAGTGATCCATTGTAACTTAAGTTTCATAATGATTTGTAGCCAGTTAGCTAATTTATTTCAATAGGTAACTGGTATCCTAGCAAATACAGTTTCGAAGCTAACTTAATTTGCTAGTTCTTTGTCCTGCCTGGTTGCTAGATTAATTTACCTATTAGCTAGTGCTGGATCAATGTAACGATAAAGCAATGTTCTCTCAGCAAGCAGGTAGCACACTGTATATTTATCTGTTAAAACTAATTGAATCATGACCCACCAAACTCCACGCGTGCCTCTAGTGATCCCGCTGGAATTATGGCGAATTGCTAATTGTGGAACTGTGTTTAGTAGATAGTTAAGTGGATACAGTAACGTGTTAGCCTACTTTGTTTACAATTTTCAACACAGGGGTACGTGAAGAGGCAGGCGCTCTACGCGTGCAGCACTTGCACTCCAAGGGGCGCAGAGCCGGCTGGGATATGCCTTGCTTGTTCCTACAAATGTCACGAGGGACATGATCTCTTCGAGCTCTACACTAAACGGTAGGTAGGCAAATATAGCATATCGCTTTGCCGTCTGCCTTTCATTGTTAAACTTGGTATGAGTTTTGCAGAATTGAAAGTCTAAGGAAGAAATACAGCACTGTCGAATTGCATTGCATTTGCTTAACCTACACCATAAGATGAGATCGTGGTCAGTTTTGCATGTACTGTATAGACCCCTTCAAAGTTTGTCAACAATAATGACGTAAAGATGCCCCCGCATTTTGTAAACAAAACATAGGGCACGTCCCAATACTTTCCTCCACTACCACTCGACTCCTACTCAGAAGTATGTGGAAGAAAGAGAGAACGAGGAGGCGTTAAGACAATTGGGACAGCTTATCTGGGGTGGGGAATGAGCAATTGGCACTTCCGTTGCCCAGGGTACGGGTGGGTTCAGTCAGCCCGTGTTCCTCAGGCAACCCTGCTGGGCGGGGCATGCCCATGGCCTGAATGCAGCTGCATGGGGCCATCTTCCTTCGATTCCGCTCTGTGTGAGTTTGGTGATGGTGCATAGGGAGAAATGGTGTTTCGTGGTGCGTGGTGTTTCAAAGGAAAGCCGTGGGTTTGCACTGAAGTGAGATACCCGTGCGTCCTGTGCAGTGGGGCTGCTCCAGGAACGAAGTTGGGGGACAATTGGATATTCCAAATTATGGTGGGAATTGAACATGCACAGCCCCACATTGGGCACCAAATTATTAGGGGGAAAAAAAGAATGCTGAGCCCACAAATAGTCCTATAGCCAATAGGCCTGGTAAATTAATATTCGATATTCGAATATGAAAAAAAAAGCTACATTCGAATATAAAAAAATACTATTCGATTATTGGGCGTGGCTTCCGCTCAGTGTACAAAATATATATTTTTATTGGATCAGAGAAGTGCGCGCTGCCCTCTTCCGCTGTGTGTGTCCCTTACTGGCCTATGTAGTGAGCGAGCGAGTCACGTGTCATACAAGCCCGCTACAACACTTTGAACATTGCTGAAAAGGAACCAGGCACAACACAAACCGGGGATTGTAAAAATTTAAAAAAATAAATAAAAAATGACGTTCGAATCTGAAAATTAACATTCGAAAAAAATAATAAAATGCAGCGTCTCTTTATCGCAGATAAAAGTGTCTGTCTTCCTTTCAACTTGGGTTGTGTTAAACCAAAAATACATTTCTCATTTTAGCGTCTCCTCTGTACGGGTCATTGCTATGCTTGTACTGGACGGACACGGCACTTTCATTTAATAGCAGATTGAAAATCAAATGTATAGGCATATTCGTCGAGCTGAAAAGAGCCAATAATTCAATAGCAGCAGCATGGCAGAGAGTTTCGGAAACCAGCTCAGCCGCGGAGAGAGTGATTAGCACTCCGAGCAATCTAAAAAGCCCCGTTTGGAAGTACTTCGGTTTTTGGTCAGTGAATGGCAAAATTATGGAACCTCGAGACAAAGTTGTATGCAAGCTTTGTAAGCTACGTTAAACGTTAAAACTATGCTGATCCCAGTTCCCTCTCCAAAAGGTCAAAGATGGTACTTTTCTGTTTTTAATAGCACTTTATTGTAAATGATCCCTCAGGATCAATTCTTTTTAGTAACATTTCTCGAAATTGTGTGCCTTAATTTTATTCAAACAAAAGCATTATAAAAGTGTGTATGTAGATTTTAAAAGCCATCTCGAATGTTAACGTTTTTTTAAAAAAAACGACTGCGTTCATGTTTATGTTGAAATTAAATGTACCTATACTAGTTATGCGTCTCGTTGTATTGGTTTGTCCTCTTGTGAACCTAACGCGCAATAACACAGCCCGAAAGTTGGTCAAATTGTAACATTTTAAAATTGTAATGGATATTTGAATATATTCGAACTTATGTGTTTTTTCAGAAGGTATATTCGAATGTGATTTTTGGCCAATGTTGACAGCCCTAATAGCCAATCACAGATCTTACACATGGTCAGCCCATTTACAGTATACAAACATGTACCTGACATTGCGGTTCACGTCAAGACACTAATGTTGCTGATTACATATTCATTTAAGTAAACATCTCATACGCAAACATAACAATTTACTGTAATTCCTGAATCTAGACTGAACATAGAGCACTAATTCACCTCATATACTAGTCTGTAGCTATACTGTGACAGCCTACATTCTATTGCCAGTTCATTGCATCTCAACATAGGCTAATTCAGAAACATTATCTGCGTTCTTGTTTCCCAATGTTCATATTATGGCAGTGTTCACACTGGAAAACAATTATTTCTCACTGTAACATCCGAAATCAAATTTGTTGGTACTAAATATGTCCTTTGGAAATGGTTCGTTGTATAAATTCTTTCATGCATATTCACATACTAAAATAATGGGAGCTGCCATGCTTATTTATGTTCAGAGTTATGTTTGTTTATGCAGCATTCATGTACAAGCAAATAAATAAACCTACTCCAAATCTTAACTTGCCAGATATGTCTGTAGGATATGAGCCATAAAAAAGAACTGGCTTTTTGTTACTTGTTGTAGGCAAAGTTTGGATAGTGTCAGAGTCTGTGGGATGGTCTTTCAATCTCTGTGGGCGTGAGCACGATGATGTCACCCAGACATGTGAAAAGACTTCCGCGGTAGGATACATATCTTTTGCCGGGAGGAGCCCAGTTTAAAGCCACTTCGCTTGTCTCCTCCAATATCAGAACATTGGATGGAGGGAGGACACAAATATTGGTTCCCGGAGGAGACGAGGTGGTTGTGGAGGAAAGGAGGATGCATTTTTAGAGTATTGGGACACAACCAAAGTCGGAGAGCAGGTTGCGCAACTAAACTTCCAAGATATCTAATAAACTTACCCTACCAACCGGTGAAAATCTTCAAGATCCCTATGGTGTAACCAAGATATTATGAAATGGTTCCCTGTTTAGTGGCCAGATACAGTCAAGCCGGAAAGTCTCCCCACCCCTTTCACCTTCTCCACGTTTTATTACGTTACAGACATATTCCAAAATTGATTAAATTCCTTTTTTCCCTCAAAATTCTACACACAACACCCCATAATGACAATGTGAAAAAAGTTTTTTTGAGATTTTTGCAAATTTATTAAAAATAAAAAAATAAAATTTCTCATTTACATAAGTATTCATACCCTTTGCTTTAACGTATTTTTAAAGTATCATATTTCATATTTGGTCGCATATCCTTTACATGCTGTTACTTCCTGAAGTCTGTGACCATCAACATTAAAAAAAACTGTCGATATCTTATTTTCAGGTACTGTTACAAGCGATACTATAACCTCTCTGCATTTGAATGGATCTCTATGGAAATTGGGGGGTGAGACTAGATTCAGCTGTAAATTACACTGGTACAGTATGGAACACATGACTGGCAAAATGGCTGTAAGTTATCAAGGGTCTGAGCTATCGAAGGAGCCCCAAACCATCACTCTGTTGCCAAATATGGAGAAGATGTGGATGGATCACTACAAGGGTTATTTCTCCTGACTCATTTTCCTATAGAAATCTATGGGGAAAAAAGTCAGGAGAAACAACCCTTAAAGTGATCCATCCACATCTACTCCATATCTGGCAACAGAGTGATGGTTTGGGGCTCGTTTGATAGCTCAGACCCTTGATAACTTACAGCCATTTAGCCAGCCATGTGTTCCATACTGTACCAGTGTAATTTACAGCTGAATCTAGTCACACCCCCCAATTTCCATAGAGATCCATTCAAATGCAGAGAGGTTATAGTATCGCTTGTAACAGTACCTGAAAATAAGATACAGTTTTTTTTATGTTGATGGTCACAGACTTCAGGAAGTAACAGCATGTAAAGGATATGCGACCAAATATGAAATATGATACTTTAAAAATACGTTAAAGCAAAGGGTATGACTACTTATGTAAATGAGAAATTTTATTTTTTTATTTTTAATAAATTTGCAAAAATCTCAAAAAAACTTTTTTCACATTGTCATTATGGGGTGTTGTGTGTAGAATTTTGAGGGAAAAAAGGAATTTAATCAATTTTGGAATATGTCTGTACCGTAATAAAACGTGGAGAAGGTGAAAGGGGTGGGGAGACTTTCCGGCTTGACTGTATATACACATATTTGGTTGAGAAACCCAGCATATACACATATGCAGCTGTAAATGCAATAGCCTGCCATTTTCTGTATTTAAGTCATTGAGAAAAAGATTTTGCTTGATCCAACTGTCACACCGGTCTCCATAGTAACATAGCGTATGCTTCCTTTGCCTAAATGCGCATGTTTTTGATGACTAGTCTGTGAAGGGGTCTATATTATATATATATATATATATACACTACTCACAAAAAGTTAGGGATATTTGGCTTTCGGGTGAAATTTATGGAAAATGTAAGTTCACGCTACAGTGATATTATACGTATCATGAAAGTAGGGCATTTAAGTAGAAGCATGCAATGGTGATTTCCTCATCTCAAACAATTTATTGAAACAAAAGCCAACAACAGTGGTGGGTATACCACAACAAAAATGTCAATGTCTCAATAACTTGTCATGTGCCCTTGAGCATCAATTACAGCTTGACAACGACGTCTCATGCTGTTCACAAGTCGACTTATTGTCTGCTGAGGCATGGCATCCCACTCTTCTTGAAGGGCGGCCCTCAGGTCATTGAGGTAATGGGGTACAGAGTTACGAGCCTCTACACGGTGAGTCAGCTGATCCCATAGGTTTTCTATGGGATTCAGGTCTGGAGAAAGTGCAGGCCACTCCATTTGAGGTACCCCAGTCTCCAGCAGCCTTTCCCTAATGATGCGACCTCGATGAGCTGGAGCATTGTCGTCCATGAAGATGAAATTAGGCCTGTGTTGTTCATGCAGGGGCACAATGACTGGATTAATGATGTTATTCAGGTAGTATGGGCTTGTCACTGTACCATTCACAAAGTGTAGGGCAGTTCTGTATTGACTAGACACACCTGCCCACACTGTAACACCGCCACCACCAAAGGGTCGTCTGGTGACAACAGTGGCTGATGCATAGCGCTCTCCTTGACGTCTCCAACATCGTTGGCGGCCATCATTTCTGCTCAATGTGAATCGACTTTCCTCAGAGAACAGCACTGAGGCCCACTGGTCCCTCGTCCAGCGTAAATGCTCCCTGGCCCATGCAAGACGATGACGCCTGTGCCTGGTGGTGTGGTCAGGTACCCTTGCAGGTCGTCTAGCACGCAGACCACGCTGATGTAAACGGTTTCGAATGGTCTGACGTGACACTTGGGTGCCTCTCACCTCCCTTAAATGTGCCTGGAGTTGAGTGGCATTCATAATCCGGTTCCGCAGGGCACTGTTCACAATGAAGCGGTCATCAGTGTGGGATGTGGCCAAAGGACGTCCACTTCTATGCCTTTCTGTGACTCTTCCAGTCTCTCTGTATCTCTGTTGCAACCTGCTGATGACACTCTGTGACACTCTAAGCTCAGTGGCCACTTCCCTCTGAGAACATCCTGTTTGAAGCCTCGCAATGGCGAGGTACTGTTGATCAATTGTTAGGTGTCGTCTTGGTCTCATGATGTCAAAATGTGAACAGCATGATGAAGAGGACTGTTTAAATACCAATTCTAATTGAACCAGGAAATGTATTGGTCGATTCATGGATCAAACACCAGTTGTGAATTTTGCCGTTCAGCTCCTTGTTAGAGAACAGCAAGTTGTGCAAAAAGTACTGAAACATTGAATAGTTGGACATGTGCATTCAAAAGTTTAGAGAAGGTCAAATTAATTTCACCTATAAAGGTTATAGTGCATTTTAGGTTCATCCTGAAATTTCACCCGAAAGCCGAATATCCCTAACTTTTTGTGAGTAGTGTATATTAATAACCAAACTAACCTAATACAGAACACATTCATCTTGAGAGATCTAGCCTGTTGTATTTGTTCTGTGTTAATGACATGATAAGTTGTTATATCACAAAAAAACTTACCGTTAGTGCAAGTGGAAGCCAACAGGCTAGAGTTATCAGAACGTAGTGTCCTGGAAGTTTAAGAAATTCTTCACAGCGTGGCAGGCAGCATTAGATGCAGCTGACCTGCAAGTAGCTGAAGTGGTATAAACTGGAATTATAGGATCCCCAGTTTTGGTCCCCATTAATATGGACAAATACAAATGATACGGTGAACTAGAGACATGCAAACAAAGTACTTTAGTCTGTCATGGAATGTTATGAATAAACAATAATATAAATTATATGCATTATAATTTAAATGATAATGTACTGATTTGCAGAATCGATTCCCATGTAGTAACAGGCGACTTTAATTTTAGACTGATTACATTTGCTGTTGTTTTCATCTAATATAAATGTTTTTCATAGGACACACTATCGCCCTCTGCTGTTTGATAGAAGATAATGCAGCGAAGGCTGTATTGTGTACTGCTTTTTTAATACTAATACAACATTTCTTTTGCAGGAACTTTCGGTGTGATTGTGGAAATGGAAAATTCAGAGAGTTAAAGTGCAAGTTATATCCTGTACGTTGTGATCATTTTTCACCCATATTAGCATTTATTTCTGAATGTATAGTTATCTCAAATGGCTTACTATACCCAATGACTTTGCTTCTCAAGGGAAAAGATGGACTGAATACCAGCAACAAATACAACCACAACTTCTATGGTTTGTATTGCACCTGTGACAGACCATATCCAGACTCTGAGGACCAGGTAAGGACCAAGTGTCTTACTACGTATGTGCAATATTTCATTTCTCCATTGAAAATTTGTTGCACAATTCAAAGGTGACTATTTTTGTAAATAAGATTTAATATTTTTATAAACAGGCTTAGCATATCTGTCCGTGGCCAAGTCTGTTAGATGGCAGCCCTCCAAAACTAAAATCAGGCCAGAAAGAGGCAGTTTTTTGTGCAAGAAGGTGTTTTGCAATTCACTTATGCAAACAAAAATACAATTATGTTAAAGGAGGAAAAAACTACACGTACCGACATGGGTCTCGCTGTAGATATTGGCCTTTTCTGTCTGGGGAGGTTTGCAGGTTATTGTGGGTAATACATTTTATGAATTAATTTCCTAATCCAATCCACCTCCCCCCCTCTAGATTTTAGATGAGATGATTCAATGCATTATCTGTGAGGACTGGCTCCATTGTAAGGTAAGCACCGGTGGGACTCTTGGACTGGAACAAACTTAAATACAATTTAGTTTAACGTTATAGACCAGAGGATGACAAATCAACTACCAACCTCTCCTAATTAAACACGAACATTTAGAAGGCAAAGATGTTGGATCACTTGCTTCTGCTGTCGTGTCTGCTCAGAACTGTCAGCTTTTCCAAACAATGTGTCAGTGATTCTCCAGTGTTGATGGTCTGGCCAAAAAGAGGCAACAAAGCATAATGCTTTCCAGCGTTAGTTGCTTCTTCTCTATTTTATTTATAGGTCTAATTGGCATCACCTGCCATTTTAAGGACCAAAGTGTTTAACACCAAGCATGCTGTTGTATGAAAATACACCCCATTTAATATTTTTCTCAATAGTGTGTTGAGGTAGTGTACCCATGTAAAGGTGCCAGAACGGAAGTTGTAACTCTGCTCTCATCTGGCAGCACCTGGGCTGTGCATTGGCAGAGTGTGTGGAGCTGCAAGAAATGGTGTGTGAAGCATGCATGAACAAGGCCCCTTTCTTATGGACCTACGCCTCCCAGCTAGCAGGTACACTACGTCTCTCACACACACACACACACACACACACACACACACACACACACACACACACACACACACACACACACACAGCTGAGATTTGTGGATAGGGCCTATCCCTAACATAAGGATAGCTGGGGGGGGGGGGGGGGTTGATGTAGTCCATCTCTCAAAATACTACCGTGAATGAGCAGCAGTTCAAAAGATTTTTGCTTGACAAAATAGCAAGATGTGTGCATTTCCTTTCAGCCCCTCCAGTGATCAAAGTGGACCCCTGTGAGGCGGAGGTGGAGGTGAATGTGGAGGAGAACATGGAGGAAAATGGCCCGCAGAAAGAGGAACAACACGAAGACCTCGGCAAGAAAGGAGAAGGGCCATCCGTAAGCCTGAGCTCTCCCAATGAAGAGAAGGTACTGGGACGCGTGCTAGTTTTCCTACTCTGATGAAATATAAAATAGGTAGGCACAAATAAGCAAACTCATAGTTGTGTAAAATGTTCATGTATGTGCTGGCAGTTCATGTGCATCTAGATAAGCGGTGGACCTCTCACTCTTAACTACATAAAACCGGCTGGAATGTGCGTGAGCTCTCCGCCAGCAGGTGGCGACGGGCCGCAGTTATTTGGGGGCACAGATGAACATTCCTCAGCTCCTGCCGTGCTCCTCCTTCCTGTGGGTAATTAGCGGATAAATGATCCGTGTGAAATACAGATTCCTCAACTCCAGGGACCAGCTTGGCAGGGCTTCACGGTGCTGCTTACAGTAAACAAGAACGATTTCGTCAGTCAACCTTCAGACGTGCCGCAAAAAGCACGTCGGTCTGAATCCGAGAGAGGATGACTGCTCGCAGCCTCAGCTATTCTTGAGCACGTCGATCTGAAGTCACGTTTTGCTACAAGCGGCAGAATTCCTTTTTTTTAAAAATATTCCTGGTCTTAAATGTTATCGGGGATGAACTACGCCCTCTCCTCTGCTTTGTAGGACGCGCAGACGAGCGGCAAGCGGACGCACCGCGAGACGGAGGAGGGGTCTGCTCTGGAGTGCAGGCTACGGGAGATGGAGGGGAAGGGCCCCGCGAGGGCCAGGGAGGGGGCCGTGTTCTGGCCCTACGTCTGGCGCAGCAAGCTGTGCACCTGCGTCAGCTGCAAGGTGCGGCCGCCATCTTCTCTTCCGCCACAGTACTGCCCCGGACGCGTGGCGGTTATACGAGCCCCGCTGCCAGAGATGCCTCTCTTTCATAACCGCTGCGCTAACATCCTGACCATTTTACCCCTTTAAGATTCTAGACACGGTTTGCTTGTCGCACATCTTATTCAGGGACAATCCTTATGAGAGTTCTTAGGTCTGGTGTACTCTGTGGGGAGGGTCGCCCCCCCCCCCTGAAAGTAACCCCCCACTCGCTGTGTTCAGAGAGCCTACGTGGAAGCGGGCGTGCCCTTCCTGCTGGACGAGTCGGACACGGTCCTGGCCTACGAGAACAGGGGCAAGGCCGACCAGGAGGAAGACGACCTCCTGATGTCAGCTCTGAACAGACTGGACCACGTGCAGCAGCTGGAGATAATCTACGGTGAGGGGAATGGCACAAGTGACGAATAAAGGAGGGTGGAAACGCTCATGTAACGTAGACAAAATGTATCATCTTTAGAGCGAAGCGAAGTACCCCTTTCTAAAATGTCTGCGTGTAATCCGGGTTCTCCTCTCTCTAGAGTACAATGACATGAAGACCGAATTGAAGGATTACCTGCAGAGGTTTGCGCAGGACGGAACGGTAAGGAAGCGCCACTCGCCGTCTTCGTGAACAGCCTCCGATGGCGCATGAGGAAACGGCATTGAGATACTGGCTGAATCCTAGCCGCGTGCTTCGTACCAAAGTCACGAAATGCAGTCCAGCGTTGCTCCATGAGCGACCAGGGGCCTCGTTCATAAAAAGTACCACCTTGGATCAATTTTGATCTTACGCGTGGCGTACGTAGAAAATCACGTCAAAGTAGCGATTTATAAAATTTCAACGTGACCGTGGAAACGGTCGCAGCTCCACGTCAGGTCTTCACTTGACGTACGCACATTACCTGGCGGTTATGCCGAAGTATTGCAGGCATGAGAGCCGCACGCGAACGCTTATTGGTGTTCTTTCTATTAAGTTTATACTAAATGTATGTGACCACACTGACCAGTTACCCTGAAGCCCCACAGAAAGCGGTGAAATCTCCTGGCATCGATCTCACAATTGATCACTTGTGGGCGTGTTTTTTTTTTAAAGCAGTGTTTGTTAAATTATATCTATTGAATTCTATTGGAAATCCCCACACAGCAATGATTAACGATAATTCTCCATGACATAACTATGAGCGGGGAAATAAAATTGGAAAAGTGGGAACAATTTATAAGTCGGATCTTTAATTTAGCCCCAGGGCGCAATTACAGAGCTCATTCACGTGCGTTCAATTTGAAGTAAATTTTTAACAAGCTATAAGCAATTTTTAACGAGCGCAGCCATTTTAATAAATAATGCTTGCGTCCATTTAAATAAATGTGCTTACGTGAAAGTTAAAGATGACGTCCAAGTACGTTTTTCATAAATGAGGTTGCGTTACACTCTCTATCTCGCCCCTCTGTCAGGCGGTGACCCCTGAAGACATCAAGAATTTCTTTGAGGAGCTACAGGCGCGGAAACGGAGACGAACAAGCGTGGGCCAGTACTACTGCAGCTGACGTTTCCTCAGAGCCTAACCCAGCTCCTTGCATCTTCGTAGGATTTGCAATGTCATACTTCAGCCTCAACTAATTTTTTTTTACTTTTAGTCTCAGGGTGACTGGTACTCCATGCTGCTGTCTCTGAGTCGGTGCTTTTCAGTAAAAACTTAATGTGGTGTCTGAAGGTTGTAACACCAGCGTTGAACTTCTTAAAAGTTAATGTTTCTTTTAACACATTTGGCACCGTTGCGCCTGCAGTGTCTTGCGAAAGACCGAGCAGGAGGAGGAGGAAGGGACGAGAATTGAGGACTGAAGGCAGGCGGTTTTGCGGTTGGGGAAACGGTCGTCGCAGCGCGGGCTCGTGCGGGCAGGAACGCGCCGAGCCACCTGCGGACTCCGGCCACAGACCGTTGGTTTTGCGTCCATCTGTCGCGGCGGCCCTCCGGCGAAACGCAACCTCGGCTGCGATGAGGCGGAAGAAAAACAGGGAAGCGGCTACGGCACCTCAGCGACCGACGACCCCGCCTCGCCGGAAACCTTATGTCTTTAATTGTTTTTGCTCCCTCAACACGTTCTGTCTGAATGTTCTCTTAAAGCAGTGTGTTTGGTGCAAGGTTGTTTTCGTACTGAATCCCACACTGATGGGGTGATGTGATGATCTGTTTCCTCTCTCTTATTGTTCCTTCGGAGTTGCCCGTTCTATGACTCTCAATAGTGCTGGATCACTTTGCTGCTACAATGCTGCCAAGACAGGCAGGTAATGAGTTTTTAAAACATTTCCCTGAGTTTTCCCAGTTTGTGTTCATGTTTGTAGTCTAGGATGTGTTTCTCACAAATAAAATTGAATAATGTGACAGTGGCATTTTGTGAGTTGTTGTTCACCATCCAAATTGTGTCCCAAAGCCCTTGGAGTCCCTTATCCAAATATACTTTCTATGCAATGTTTGCATACAAATTGGTTTATTTTAACATGTGGATATAAAATAACAAAAACAAACAAAAACTACTTGGGCTTGAGATTGATTTTACTGCTTAGCATTCTGCCTTTGGACCTTTATAAATGGTAATGAAAAAAATACAGACGCTGGAATTTCCATGGAAGCAGTTTATTTTGAAGATGCCACCTAGTTGCAAATTTAAGTTCATCACTGATACACCCCCCCTCTGAGATGACAGTAGAAAAATAGAACCAGTGAAACTTTGTACAACTCGTTATGGGAATCTACAAGAAAGTGTTTATATATATACAACAAATACAACCCACCTTTGTTTTATATATATAAAAAATTTATATTTACCAAACCACAAATTTCCAGAAGTTTCTGTTCAAAGGTACCTAAAAATTAAAAAATACTATTTCTCAAAAACACTATATACATGAAGCATTACTAGTTTTACAAAGGACTGGTTTATGCAGGTTTGTAGAAAACGCTTGCATAGGACAAAAGTTCACTTCTCAAGAAAATGCCCAGCCTCTGGCAGGGAAGGCACTAACTTGTCTCTATACAAAGGAAAACATGAGGAGGATCTCCAAGAAGAGGCAGAAAATCATCCCAGAAAACCAAGCTATCCATTAGAAAGAAGGGGGAAAAAAACATGGCAGTCTGCATTTTTCCCCATGAAGCAAACAGGATGGAAAACAGGAAAAAAAAAAAGCTGCTTTTGCTCAGTAGCCTCTTCGCTGCAACAAAACTTGCGTGGAGAATAAATGTAAAACGCGTTTCCGTTGACCTTCTCAAAGGTATTGTGCTACTTTAAAGTCTCGGGGACTTGAGACGCACCGCTTTAACACGTAGCGGGATCGAATCGTATCGGTGTTTGAAACTACACATTTTTATTATTATTTTTTTTAAACCGTTGAGACGTTAGAGTTAAATGTACCAGATCATACGGCGTCTGATAATACTGAGTGCGCGCTACGCCTGGAAACATTACGCTAATGAAGATGAAATGAATAAAAGTGTCGATCTGGGATGCAAGAGGCGATGTGGATGGGTGATACTGTATAAATCCTCATCGCGTTTGCAGATGGATGAACATTGTACTGCAGTGGTAAGTCTTGTACATCGGATGTGCAAAGAACTACAAACAGCATAACAGCTCATTTACAACAAACTGCCACATAGCTCCTTATTACTTAACTATCCGATGATATAGACTGAACGACTTTTGTGGGAAACAATACTGAACAATAAACCGATTGCCTTTGATGACCACTGTTGTGATTGATGAAGCGGTTGTGAATATGAATGACATCTCAAAATCACAGGAGGCGGCTAATGAAAATTGCGACAATCCCAGGCGGGATCTGTCTCGCCACATTTCAAACGGAGCATAAGCAACACACTCCAGCCCTGTTTTCGGTAGTTTCCCTTTTCATGCAAAAACCTGTAACTCTAAAGACGTGACGACAGGTTGAGTTCTCCTGGCGGTCAGCCTTGAACTGTGTTTGAGTATGAAGGATAAGTCTGCATTTTGCAGCTTCTTTCCATATCTCAAAAAAAAGAAGGAAAGAAATAGCTTACATCTCATCTGCCTCTCCGAGGAACTAGGTCAGGAGTAAGTTCCTGTTTAAACAACTCATACTGGCTCTTATTAAAGGGTTCACGTCTGAATTTCCAAACAAATTCCTGTCCTCTGAAACTATAGGGTGAACCATTCGTTTGAACATCCATTGACCGTAATTACTCTGCCAACGCCCCCATTTGCTCTACTTCAAGCACCTCACAATTTAGTAACACAGTCCCTCTTTTTTACGTACATGGACTAGCCTACAAATATATAATACTAAGTTCCCTTTTCTCTTTTAGAGCAAAGGAGGGTCCAGGTTCACCAAACCAATTACATTGGTTTTCAGTATGGCCATAAACATGGGACATGATGCTACTACAACAATCATTTTTTCAGAGATCAACCATTATTTCCATAATCCCTTAATTCTCAACAAAGATCTGCAACCTGCAGACATACATGAGCCACTGGAGGAATTACCAAACACTGCCAGAGCAGTGTCACCATCTCACCTGGTTCACCTGCTAATCCCAAGTGTAATATAACCCAGGTAAGATGGTAGACTGCGGTTAGGGGATTTCAAAATGAAAGAAAAAAGCAGCCACCAGCACAGACCGTGTCTATTTTTAATCGTACACCATTTCATTCAGATTGAGTAAATTGATGCATTGTGTTGTTTTCCTTAAATGAAAAGCTAATGCATCAACAAATGTGCAATGTTACTGAATCTGGACGACTTCTCCGTTCTGTATCGGACCGTGTTGGGCACGGGGGGGGGGCAAGCTGGGGGCCTCTCGTGCCTACGCCTAGGTCAGCGTGCTATTTCGGTCTCCTTTGCCTGTGCTTGGCTGAGCGGGGCCATGACATTTCCACTCGGGGTCATAAAGAGATTTTAAGACGCTGGCGTTTCGGGAACAGAATGTCTCCAGGAGCGGTTAGCATTTTCCGGACTGGTACATGGGGGGCGCGGAGAGATTGTCAAAGCATAACGATTGTCATAAACTACAACAAATCAAGGCAACAATGGAAAAATATGTACGCTGTACACCCCCCTTCCAGGCAAAGTAGTCCTTCAACCCAAAACCACTCCTGATGGAAAAAAACAAAAAAAACAAAACACAAGATCGAATAGACCGATGTCCCTCGCCATCTCTCCTGATTGGAGCCGCTAAAAGTTGTTTCTCCAACCTCTTTCTCAACCTTTTCCCAAGTCCATTTCTGAGGACTCGCTCCTGAGATTTCATTAAGCTTTAATGCCGGTCTCTTGTATTTAAGGACAGTATGTGAGGGGACAGTATAGTCCAGCATGCTAACAGGTATTGTTAATGGAGCTTGATCTCAGCGCCCTCTAAAGAAGCCTTGAGCCTCAGCACAGCATGGCGTTTGAGGCATTAAGCCGAACCAGTCCCTCTGGTGAACGACATGGCGGCTGGACAGCACAGAGGGCAGGAGCCCCAACATGCTCGCTTCGGAGTTCAAACATCCGCCACGTGAACCCGCTGTGAAGGAGGAGCTGTGTAATAAAGGGGGGGGGACTAAAATTTCTTCAAGGTTTAGAGTCCACTTTAAAGGGGCTGACAGGCCTCCCACAACAACTGCAGAAATTCACTGATGTCTTTTCATATTTAAGGTGCTAGCCAGTAATTTCAGCTCTTGCCGATGATGATGATGATGATGATGATGATGATGATGATGAATAATAAATGTCAAAACATAACTTTGTGAATACTCTGTAAATACTGGAGGATTGCATATAAGAGAATACCTGGTTAAAAGCAGTTATGGCAGCAGGTGTATGAAATATGAAAGAATAATTATGAGAAAAATAAACCGCACACACAGTTGTTATAGGGGATTGAGGGGGGGGTACATTGATGGACAGAGGTAGAAAACCGTTGTACAGGACAGTGGAAACGGGAGTAGCCTGCCGTCCACATTCAAAATCAGTCCAGGAGATGGCGCTGTAGAGATTATGAGAACCGAGCTGGTGGGAGGAGGGGTTTCTGGGGTGCGCGAGCGAGCGCGGTTCAAGTATAGATTGGCACAGAAGAGCGTCAGCAGCGGACGACCGCCACGATGAACAGAGCAAGGACAGCACCTCTAAGGAAGCAGATCCAGTCGTCAACTGGAGCGCAAAGAAAAAGTCAACGTGTTAAGGCTTTTTATATTGCATTCGCTGCCACTGAAAGAAATGGGGGAAAAAAAAAAAAAACCTCCTACTGCCCAACTGAACTGTTGTCTGCGGTTTCTGATTGCACGCAGCTTGATGGACTTAACAAGATAGGTTGTTTTGTTACCAGTATGTAATTACAGGCTTGATTAAAAAGAAAGAGAGCACATGGAATAACTGCCGAGCGCTGATGACTGGTTATATTATCACTGGTTTGCAGTCACCTACGCGGTAAAGGGTAAATTACGCCCACACAGCCAGGTAGAACGCAAGCCTTTCCTAGGGTCACCTACACATTAGCGTTAGCATTAACCCTAGGCCTGCAGAGCGCACGCCCCTCCCTCCCGCGTCCCTCTCGCTCGCGGTGTGCTTTCGGCGGGGTTCTCTCGCAGCGAGAGCGCGCTTCTGAGACGGGACGGAACGAGACGAGACGCCCTCCCCCCCGGGGCCGCGCTCTGAAGCCCTGCGTGCGGAATGCGAGGCCTTCGGCTGCTGGGCGTGTTCAAAGGGAAGGAAGCCTCAGCGCTGGCGCCTCCTTACTTCCTGCGCCGACCCCAGACGGAACCAGGGTGCGGCCTGTTTGACTAGCGAAACCCAGTAAGAGAGATCCAAAGGAAAATTAAAATAAACAGCAATACGATGAAGAATATATAAGTGCTGCAGGTTGAAGGGGAAAAAGAAAGGGGGGGGGGGCTTGGGGAAACTTGATTACTCCTCCGTTATGATTATGGTGGCCATGGTACAGGTGTGCTGGTTTATAATGGAACCCTTTGTGTCTCTTTTCCAGCGGTAACCGCCGGAAAGGCTGGAGGTTGCAGAGTTCCCAGAGGAGGGATCGGCCGTTCCCTCGTTAATAGGCTCCGTCGGACATCATTATAATCGCTGTCATTTCTCCTGATTGCACAGCTACAGGGCTCGCCTGTACAGAGTCCGGAGACGACGTGGGGCACAGCGGGGTTGGCTTGGTCGAGATCGGGCAAACTGCTTTTGCCCAATCGCGCGCCGCCGAGTCTCTGAGCTGGGATTTCGGGAGGACGGGGGAACGGCGCGCGGCCGAGTCTCTGAGCTGAGATTTCGGGAGGACGGGGGAACGGCGCGCGGCCGAGTCTCTGAGCTGAGATTTCGGGAGGACGGGGAACGGCGCGCGGCCGAGTCTCTGAGCTGAGATTTCTGGAGGACGGGGGAACGGCGTGCGGCCGAGTCTCTGAGCTGAGATTTCTGGAGGACGGGGAACGGCGCGCGGCCGAGTCTCTGAGCTGAGATTTCTGGAGGACGGGGAACGGCGCGCGGCTGAGGCGGAGACCCTGCGCTCGGACGAGAGGCTCGCTGTGATAATAAAAGCCTGTCCGCGAGCCTCGCCAGGCTTCATCAGAATACGCGGCTGGAAGCCCCTGGTTTACCGCGCTGCCTCGGGCTAAGATAATGCGCGGGATTCTACCCGCGCTCAGGGCCGGCGAACAGCACCATGGGAATAATGAGCGACAGAGGGTGGCTTTGATTCCACCGGTCCCTGCTGCTTAGGAACAAGCCTGCACAAACCTCCACCGGCGTGCTCGTTTCCTTCTACAACGTGATTCTCGGACTCTTTTTCATAGCAATGGCAGCAATAAAATCTCTCGGGTAGGGGGGGAATTTTTTTCCCCCCACATTTAATAATTATTTAATGTGAGCCCTTCAGGGTTCCCCTTTTCAAACCTTAAATTATTTGCAAACGTAAGCTACCTAGCGCTCAATGCTATTACTTCCTTCACAGGGGAGACCATTCATCGCAGGCCAAATGTGGCAAAATGAAAATTCCAGGACAATAACCTGCAAATCCTATTCATTACCAAGCTAAGGAAAATGTGGACAAACACAAAAAGGAGCACATCACTGTATCATCCCCAGTATCTAGAAATAACTAATGAAAATATTATGCTGCAGCTGCGCATTGTTGAAAGTCTAGCCTTTTGTTATCTTCTTATTTAGCTGTTAGCCAGGGATGCAATTATGCTCCTGGAAGAAAATAAATAATGAATGGAAGTGAGGGCGGAGGGAGGGAGGATCATGGGAAGACTGATAACGCCGAGGGCATAGGGGGGATCAATCGGCCAATCAGTGGGGCCGGGAGGGTCAACAGCACCTTGCTCTGTGGACTTGGGGGCTGGAGGGAGAAAATAATTAAGACGGAAAAGCTGCCACTTTTCCGTTAAAGTGCACTCTGCGACCGGTCTTGCGCATGGCCGGACGGGCGTGCTGAGGTTAGTGTGGGCACGCGAGACGCGGACATTTTAGGGCGACGTGAACCGTGAACCCGTGGAGGGGCCTAGCTAAGACACGGCTTCGCTGCGGTTATGCGCGCGGCCCCTCGAACCAAACCAACCCTTTTGACGCCGCGTTGAGAAGTGTGGGACGCAGCCCTGGGCCCTGTCCAGTAGCCTCAGTGGGTCACCCTGTGCTTAGTGCCTTACAACCAGAGTCCTCTGAAGGGTGTATGTGCACCGGTCAGAGCTCCACTTGTCTGCAGAGTCACTTCCACCTTCCCTTTCCTCTCCGTCCCGTTAAAGTGCAGATTTCTTGTAAGGGTACTCGGGCTTGTTTGGCGACCTACGGTCCCTGCTGGCGACGGCCTCTTCGCTGGCACTGTTCCTGTGGGGCAGTAGGCCCCCCGGAGGCTCCGCTCCGCCCCCCATCCCCTCGGGGGTGGGTCTGCGGACGGGGGGGGCGGTCCTCGTAGGCGTCCAGGCCCATGCTGGGTGAGCGGGACGGCCCCAGGCCGCACGTGAGGTCCGACTCGTTTCGGGCGCGGCCCCTCTGGACGTGGCCGCCGCCCCCCTGCGGGCCTCCCTGCGTGGCCAGGGCCAGGTCCAGTCGCTGGGGGGGCTGCTCCAGCATGTCCAGGCGCAGGGCGTCGGCTGGACGGCCGGGCGGGTGGCCCGGGGGGTGCATGTCGGGCATGTAGGATGGCGGGTGGGGGGGGGGCGGCGGGAGGGCGGCTGTGGCTGTAGAGGTCAGGGGGCCCGGCGTACGAGACCTGCAGAGGGGAGGGGGCGTGGTGGCCGGAGCCCGGTGTAGCCGGCCGGCAGGGAAAGTCGTACAGGTCGGGGAACTCGGGCCGGGCCTCTGGCTTGGCTTCCACCGCGTGCTTCTTGCAGGACGGGTGGCCGTGCCTGCCGGAGGGGCAAGGCCCCGAGGGGTAGTGGGGTGCGGGGGGCGCCGCCAAGGCGAGAGGGTGGGAGTCGCGGCCCTCGCTGTCGCTCGTCACCTCGGGCATCCGCCGCTCCTTAAGGCTCATGGCTGAGACCCCCATGGCGATGTCCGGCATGAACTCGTTGATCACCGGCTCCATGTTCTGTTGGGTCGAACAGCAGGACGCAACATCAACACGCTAAAATCTACACAAAAAATAACTCTGCCCTGAAATCCCATTCAGCTGCTATATTCTTACAGCGGCAAAGCCGTTTACATTTTTCATGCGGTTTGATGTTTCGGCAAGCCTTCCCACCCATCAGTAAAACCTACATCCTCCTTCTAAGAAACCCCCAAGAACTTTAAGGCTCCACAAACCCCCCCGCCCCCCCACCCGCGCAAAGCAGCCGGCTTCCCCGGGATCCCCACTCACCCCCTGCTTGTCGGGGTGCAGGGTTCGGCTCACGCCCTGGGGGTTGGTGCAGTCGGGCGGCAGGGGCTTGGCCCCGGGCGGGTAGGCGGGGCTGCTGTGCTTGGAGGAGGGGTGGCGCTGGAGAAGGGTGTGGTTGCAGGGGTAGGAGAAGGAGCGGGACGGGGGCTGGCTGGGGGCCCGGGGTCTCCAGCCCGCCTTCAGCTGGGCGTTGCTGGGCGTGGTGGGTGGGTGGTAGGGCGGCGGGGGCGGGGGCAGAGGCGGGTGGAAGCTGGCCAGCGCCTCCATGTCGGTGAACATGCTTTCCACTGCCGGGGTGCTGTTGACCCGGCACCGGCCCACCTGCCGCAGGGCCAGGACCGGGCTCTCATCTCCGAAGCGCTCCTCCGGGAAGAACTTGTGCGGGTTCTGAGAGCGGAGGGCGAGGAAAAAGGAAAAAGAACATTGAACCGTATCCCCTTTTTTAGGCTGCCTGTGCTATTACAGCACTTACAAAAGCAGAGACATTAGAGCACGGAGGAGGAACTAAATGATGAAAGTTGAAGTCAACCTCGGCTGACTCACCGCACAGCCCATTAGCGCCAAATTTAGGCCAAAAGCACCTCATGACTAGCAGCCGAAAATACGGACATCCGAGGACTAGCTTCAGTGACAAAAATCCAAGGCTAAGCGCACTTTAAATTAGAGGCCTAAAAATGCATCCTGTATGTCCCATCATTACTTATAGACCAACATGTTTAGGTTGTATCTCTATTAGCCTATCGTGACTCACATCCACCTGCATTCTGTCCTAAAACGCTTTTCTATGGGTACCTGTCTACAACGGAAGTCGAGACGCAGTGAGCAGCTGTCGCATAACTTTAATACCACAAATTAAACAACCTGTGAAAAGCGGAATAACATTGGGTTTTGCCCATCATTATCGCATAGTCTGTAAAGTTTGAGACACTAAATTGCGCTTTCCGATCGATAAAGCGCGACCTTTGCTTTGGAGCGCTCCGCGCCCTGCTCGATGAACAGGCCTTTCCGCTTTTTGATATGGGCTTTGCGCTCAGCTGCTGCGCAGTGCCCTTTCCCAGCGAGCGGCGTGCTCGGCATGACTGCTGAAACATCAGCGCAGAGCGAGTAACCGAATGACTGAACTTTCCGTCTATCTCAGCTACAGCCATCAATTACCTTTTCCATTATCTTGCCCACTGGCTCTGAAACTCCCCTCAGAAAAAAAGAATATAGGAAAAAAAAGAAAGAAAAAGGAAACGACAAAAAAAACGGACATTCTGACAGTGTGGGCGCCCCAGGGTGACACGCGGTAGTCCAAACCCCCCTGTGGCGATTTTTAAAACCCGCCGTTCTGTGTGTGGTTGCCACGGTGACGCGGGGCGGTCGGAGGCATCGGTTAAACGGCCTGCCGTTCTGAGCGCGGTTGCCCTCCGGTCACGCGCGGGCGGTCGGAGGTCCGCCGGCTCTCACCTGCAGCAGTTCGGCGGCGCCGTCGGGCAGGCCGAACTCTCGGAGCACGCGGATCTGGATCTCGTAGCTGACGGTGGCGCCCTCGCCGCAGTTGAGGGCGTATGCCCGCTGGACCTGGTCTGTGTGCCGGAGCTCCTGCAGCCGCCGGATCATCTCCCTCACCACCGGCAGCTTGGGCACTGAGGGAAAGAAAGGGAGAGAGAGGACCACCATCACACCCCTTCAGCTCACACAGAGCCCTGGAGAACCATCACACTCCCTCCAGCTCACACAGAGCCCTGGAGAACCATCACACCCCTCCAGCTCACACAGAGCCCTGAAGGACCATCACACTCCCTTCAGCTCACAGAGCCCTGGAGGACCATCACACTCCCTTCAGCTCACACAGAGCCCTGAAGGACCATCACACTCCCTCCAGCTCACACAGAGCCCTGGAGAACCATCACACCCCATTCAGCTCACACAGAGCCCTGGAGGACCATCACACTCCCTTCAGCTCACAGAGCCCTGGAGGGCCATCACACCCCCTTCAGCTCACACAGAGCCCTGGAGGACCATCACACTCCCTTCAGCTCACACAGAGCCCTGAAGGACCATCACACTCCCTCCAGCTCACACAGAGCCCTGGAGAACCATCACACCCCCGTCAGCTCACACAGAGCCCTGGAGGACCATCACACTCCCTCCAGCTCACACAGAGCCCTGGAGGACCATCAGACCCCTTTCAGCTCACACAGAGCCCTGGAGGACCATCACACCCCCTTCAGCTCACACAGAGCCCTGGAGGACCATCACACCCCCTTCAGCTCACACAGAGCCCTGGAGGACCATCACACTCCCTCCAGCTCACACAGAGCCCTGGAGGACCATCACACCCCCTCCAGCTCACACAGAACCCCGGAGGACCATCAGACACCTTCAGCTCAGAGAAATTCCCCCAGGATTCCTCCCCACGCTCAGCTGGAAATGGCTCAGGTTAACAGCGGCCGTCTGCCCAAGCCTGACAACCGTCTTTACTCCAAACAGCGGCAGGGCACTGGGGCCTACACAACACAAGAAGACTTTGAATACTAATTTATCAAGAGATGTTAATATTTTCCTCCGGGCAAAAAGCAATGCAAGTAAAATCCTCGAGACGAACACAGATCACAGTATCTCACAGTATCTTACAAGCCTGTGTGTGCGTGTCCAGGAACAAGCTCCTTTCTGGCTTGCATGCTCAGCATTTCATTCAGCATCTCGAAGGGCTCCGACATCTTACCTGGTATCTCATTGGCCACCACGGACGGCGGGACAGCCTGGCTGCCCGTGATTTGCTGGTGGTTGATCATGTGACAGCACTGCGGGACAGCGTTGTTGACCATGTACAGGGTGTCGGGCACGTTGGACATGCGCACCATGCGTAGTCGCACCAGGTCAGTCTGCTCCACCATCATCTCATCCAGGACAGACTGACAGACAGGGTGCACACACACAAGCACACACGGGCATACACACACGCACACACACACGCACACACACACAGATGTCAGTGACTTTCACAGCATGGCTTGAACAGCATAATACTGGAGAAACTGTGTAATAAAGTGTATTTATAGCAGCCTGACGACTACATTCCACCAATCCCTTCTGCTCATTTCTTCATTTCTACTGAGTTATGCTCTCGTTTCTATGCCGATGGTTTCACCGGGGAGCTTCTGTGTATTACGAATGCATATATACACAATAACCCCTCCCCCTGTGCCGAACGGAGAGCAGCGGGCTCTCCAGCTCCTCCCGTCTCCTCCTACCTTGGCCTCCTCCACGTAGGGCGAGAAGAGGCGGGGCCGCACGTAGATGCCCGCGTTCTTCTGCCGCAGCCAGGCGTTGGCCTTGCCCCCCTCCGCCGTGGGCAGCATGTCCGAGGGAGGGGTGCTGATCAGGCCTCTCTTCATCTACGGGGGGGGGGGGGGGGGCAAACAGAAAAGCCCTCAGTCGCGCGGGAGGGGAAAGCTGCGGGAAACGGCGCGCACAAGCTAATTTGAGCTATTTTCAGAAGAGGAGACGCAGCCTTCAAAACGCCAGCCCTGTGATAATTGGTACTCAATTTATTCCTGTGAATAGATAATTAATTGAGTGGATCCGGGGAGGCCGTGCAGTCTTTTCTTATTTCCAAATATGATACGCGGGAGCTTATAAACAGGGATGAGTGATGGCGATGTGTATTAGCCGGGATGGAAACACAATTCAGAGTCATCACTACGGTCCCAGAGTCATAAACTGAGTAAATTCCCAATAAATCCAGCAGCGAGGCTTGAGGGAGTAAGCAGGGCATAAACAGCTTTATTAATGCAGTAAACATGTGTACTGTAGGGTAGCCAGGACCAGAGTCTGAAACCCTGGTTACAGAATTAGAACAGCACAGATTTATGTATGCTCGGCTTTCCCCTTTTTCACAATTAACATCCTTGATGTTTTTTTTCCCCCCGTCTTCAAATCTGAGCAGCCTTCTTAGGAGTGACCCGACACCCTGAAGGTAAACCTTATCTATGGCTCCCAGGATCCCGCCGCTCAAACGGACCCTTCCGGAGTCTGCGTTTTAATCTCCCGCCGCTCTGCATTAAAACGCATTAAGATACAGGGCAAAACGAGGCCAGCCGCTTTTTAAAAGCCCCTCCGAACAGTCGACATTCAGGAGTGGAAGCGCGGAGCCTTTTGAATGCGCTCATAATTCACGTCGCTGTCAAATAATCGTCGTGTACGGCTGAGGGCGAGCGCCATCTTTAAAGGAAATGTACGGCGGGGGATTATCAGATGGCTTCCGAGTCTGAGACTTTTATTTATTTATTTTTTTTTAGAAGCTCTGTGGCCGGAGGCGAGAGATTGTGTTTGGCGCGGAGAGGGAGGGAGGAAATGCCTCGTGACAGGGGGGGGGGGCGGCTTCTATGGGCAGCGAGGCAGCGGAGGAGAATTGAATACATTTGAACAAATTTGTGAGCGCCCGTTGCCCTCCGCCCCCCTCCCCCTCTGTTCCAGTCGCGGCGGAACGGCCGGGCGAGCCGAGGCCCCCTCCAACCAGCGCTCGACCGTCCCCACGCATCGCTACACCTCATCCCTCTCATCTGATTTACATCACACCTCTACCGCGCGGAGCCGCGACCTAGCGCCACAGCACAGACGGAGGCCGCGCCGGCGGGCCGGGGCTCAGCCTAGCGAAAAGCGTGCGAGGAGCACGCGGTGAAGAGGTTTCAAACCTGTCCGAAAATGGGGTCGTGGCGTTGTTGCCAGTATGTCCCCAATTAAACTCATCTCGGGCAAAAACACTGTATGAAAACGTGGGCATTTTTCACAGTATGCACACCCAGAGAAAGCCATTTACATTTTACGATCCTTTTATGGAAGTGCCTTATAAGATATTATCGCCTGGTGCCACACTTTTTATTTATTAAACATCTCTACAAAGTGGAGAAAACTAGTTGCCTTCGTGCATTTAGCAATGCGCTCGGTCCGTATGGAGGACCGCAGGCACGTGGGCTCACTGTGTCAGAAAGGACCTCGCTGTGGGTGGGAAGGATGTGCTCGGTCCGTATGGAGGACCGCAGGCACGTGGGCTCACCGTGTCGGAAAGGACCTCGCTGTGGGTGGGAAGGATGTGCTCGGTCCGTATGGAGGACCGCAGGCACGTGGGCTCACCGTGTCGGAAAGGACCTCGCTGTGGGTGGGAAGGATGTGCTCGGTCCGTATGGAGGACCGCAGGCACGTGGGCTCACTGTGTCAGAAAGGACCTCGCTGTGGGTGGGAAGGATGTGCTCGGTCCGTATGGAGGACCGCAGGCACGTGGGCTCACCGTGTCGGAAAGGACCTCGCTGTGGGTGGGAAGGATGTGCTCGGTCCGGACGTATGGCAGCAGAGGGGACAAGATCTCCTTCAGTTCCTCGATGTCCAGGTCGCGCCTCTTCACCCCCCGCTTGTTCACACTGTGGGCCGTGCCGCTCAGCAGGTTCGGCTCTGTGGAAACGGTCAGACGCTCAGACCGCGCACTCGCCACTGACACGCAACTCTGTCAGTACTGACACATACAGTACTGACCCCTCAGTACCAAAACACTCTGCCCTAACAGAGAGCACATCGCACTGCAACCTTCACTCAGCACTGATGCAGAACCTGTGTGGCAATGTGACAGAGACGATATGAGACGATCAGTAGTGACGCTCGGAACTAGGGGTGGGAAACACCAGGGACCTCACATATGATATTATCCCGATACCTGGGTCACGATACTGCTGCGGTGTTTTTGTGTTTTTTGCAATACGCTATTGTATTGCAATTCGATACTGCGATATATTGCTATTTTTTATTAATTTGTTTCTCATTTGACAGCAGTAAAAAGTTGAAATCACTTGCCTAAGGAGAAAAATATGCCAAAACCCATTACAACCCACAATAAAAAGCTTTGCATGAATTAATTAACTTAAAGCTTTTACTTATGCAAATGAACACATAGCAGCCTGCAAGAAAATTAAACATTCAAGTACATAGGGAACCTTCAGCAGCTTAAGTTAATTTCAATAAATAAATGATAGCGCAATTAAATTTAGGGAAAAGAACTGAATTAAACAGTGCAAATGGTGAGAATCATCCAATTGCAGGACCGCAATGTCAGCAGTTCGAGATGAGCAGCAGTTGTTGGCCATCTGCAGTTTCAGACAGCGTTGTCTTACATTGAATATTTTAGCAGCTACAACACTGAGCTCGCAAAGCATTTTGGTGTTAATATGTGCCATAATTATTAAATTCTGAAAGTGTCATCACATAGGCGCTCAATTAAATTAAGATTATAGCTGCAGTTTTGAAGCAAATGGCGTAGATGGCTAGCTAGCTATTGACATACTGCGAGACGATTTTGACCTAAGATCTGTTAGAATTTGAATACCAAGTTACACAAGTGACAGCGAACCTGGCATAACTCCGGCTTGCTACTTGACTAGAACGAGATGGACGAATGAGTGTCTGGTTGCTAGGCAGTATCTACGGTTTGGCTATTTTCTGGAATCGTGATCGTGAAGTAATGTTTCAATCGTATTGTAAACTACTGTTTATCACAGGATGGCAGTGGTTGTTTTCCAGATATTAGTCTGACCTTCATGTGAAGCCAGGGAAATGGCACCTCTCTTGCTAATAACGTTTAACTTTGAATGCAAAACGACTAACGAAAATACTTGAATGCGCTCGTTAAAATTTTTCCACAAGTGACCATGGAAAAAAACGGGACAATCCACAAGGAGTTGGCCGGTTATATGATTTAAAAGCACTCCACCGAGGGTGGTTCTTCACCTCCGCATTGTGTATTAAAATAATAACATAAAAATAACATGCATTATAAAGGTAGTGTTTAGATAAAATATCGATACTTGGCACCACTGTATTGACAGTGACACAGTATCTCAGAAGAAAGTATCGATTTCTGTCCCCCTACCCCTACTTGGAACACCCGCATCATTTGCTGAAAGCAAAAATCCCATGAGACAACTTTTGCGGGCTAACTCAACACAAGGAAAATACGACTTCTCACAGACATCACGCAGCCACACACCACTCAGTAGTCACACAGAACACGTGACCATGACATCTGAACACATCAGCGCATACACACACACACACACACACACACACACACACACAACTCAGACGGCACTTAAACATCAGCAATGAATCCAGAAGTCCAAAGTAATGAGCCTTGGATCTGCAAACGCCATTGATTGAAGCCCACACTCTGAGAGCTGGCAGTCGTATTCCACGGGGACCCATTCCAGTCAGGCTGTACATTTCAGTGTAAAACGCTGCGGTACATATATACACCAGAGGCTCATCATTGCATTATGGGAAGCTTGGCGAATAAATCATCGACTGCGAGCGGTTCTGGTCTTCCTTGTGAATGGGGGAGAGGGTGTTTGGACTGGATCTCTTACCTCGGTCCGCCATTCTCTTAATAAGCTGGTGTTCTCCCCACTTGACGACATACTTGAGAATATCCTGCTCACTGGCCTGTGAAAGAGAGGGGGTGGGAGATAATTACGATCCAGATATTTCCGCGGCCTTTCGGGGGAGGCGGAGGGAATACCGCGCAGTGAAACGTGAATAAATGGACCGATCAATAGGATAAACAAATATTTCTCATTTCTTGACGGGGCGTGGCGACGGTCCACGTCGCGCATGTCAGACTTGATTACAGCGCTTCACCTCGCCGTCGCCAGGGGCGGCGAGCTCTTGGCGGAACGGGCGGGCGCTCATCTTCGATTGGAGCGTGCTCCGACGGCGCCTTCGCCGGGACTGCACTCAAGCCTCCGCTCGTGCCGCTGTGACTCTCTCACTCTTCTCATGCGAGGCCAAAAATGTGTCACTGGGCATGTCTGTGTACAATAGCTTTAGTAATAATAATAATTATACATGGCCGCAAGCAATGTGCTTTACAGAGCTAAAACAAAACATAAAACAGACATACCTCACATAAAAAATTCAACCAGCCCTAACACAGTGTGTGTGTGTGTGTGTGTGCGTGTGCGTGTGTGCGTATGTGTAACAACTTGTCAAAAAGGAATTGAAAACGAGTGCATTTAGCAGCACTATCATCTGTATTATGCAAATCCCTGGGAATGGAGCAATTGAATCACTACAGATTGGCAGAGGTTAGAGGGTTTTGTCACAAAGGAGGTCCGTGAGCTTGGACAGGCTCCCGACACCAGACAGCCACTTGGCTGTTCCCAGCTCTCTCTTCCCCGCTCCGAAAAAGAGATGATGTAATCCAACTCTCAGTGACTTTGCAGATCCCAAGCAGAGAAGCCGCATCAAACGCCCACGTTTCTGCACAGAAACAACCTGCTGTTATTTTGGCCAGTTTGCAAACATTTTGCTTAGTCATCGATGGAAGGATTAATCTAAGTGTTCAGACAGGCCCAATACCCAGTAGCTTCACTTGGATACCAATTTGTATTCAATTACAGAGTAATTATAGAGATTACCATAGTTATTAAAATAGCAACAAAGATTGCCGTCTTTACGGTAATAATTTGTGACGTTTTTTCTGTGCCTAAAATGACTCGCTGGTGTCATTTAAACCAACAGCCTCCACAGAGTGTAAATAATTGAAAAGGAAGGGAGGCTGGGTGGCTCATCCTGTAAAGACACTGTTCTGGCGCATGAAAGGGCCCCATGGTCTCGTATGGAGACTGGACCTACAAGGCGATACACGATTGGCTCCAGCGTCGCCCAGGGACGGGAGGGTTTCAGTCAGGAGTACAGCAACTCATCGCACCCTCATCGCGATGAGACGCCCCCCCCGCTAGTTTGTCTGAAGTGCACGCGTGAGTGT
This sequence comes from Synaphobranchus kaupii, assembly GCA_029718625.1. Classification (NCBI taxonomy): domain Eukaryota; kingdom Metazoa; phylum Chordata; class Actinopteri; order Anguilliformes; family Synaphobranchidae; genus Synaphobranchus; species Synaphobranchus kaupii. The sequence continues at coordinate 17,982,253 of CM056390.1, forward strand.
GCGTGAGTCAGACCCGATAAGCAGCAGCTGACATCACGTGCTCCTGAGACGATCACATGCTCGCGTGCGTTTTCCCAAATCGTCGACGGAGGTTGCGTCGTGCGCTGCAGCATGATTGAGCAAATAGAGGACAAAAAAAAAAGGAAAAAGCATTCCAAAAAAAAAAGAAGAAAAGAAAAAATTGAAGGTATAGCACTTAAGGAGGGTTTGCAAGTATAATTAAAATCGGTGGTGGTTGAAAGGAACGGTGTCAAATTAACATTTAAATGTTAACTGATTATTAAATTCATTGTTTAATGAATGTTTCAATAAAAAAACTAAAAAAAACTTGCAGTACAAGAAAGAAACGTAATACCTTAATGCGATGTCAATTTCCCCTAGGCGTCTAAGCCAGTACACAGTAAGGGTAAGCGTGCTATAAAATGAAGCGATCCAAACTGCACCATGGAAAAAGTATCATCATATGATTTAACAGTACGGCTGGCCGATGGCATGAACACTGGATCGCAATGTAGTTATTTTTGACACCAGCCTCCCTCACTATGCCCTCAAACATCTGGCAAACAGTTTAAAAACACTAGGAGGCTGAATGCAGTTCCAAGTTGCCGGGGTATCTGTTATGGAAACTCAGGTCAGAGCCATTGCGACAGAGAGTGCCAGGGACAAGAATCCAACCTCCTGTCTCACCCAAAATAAATACCTCAAAAGCTTGAAGCAAACTGAAAACATGCAGCTTCAGTTAAAACGCTTTGCTTTCAAAGCAATGCGACGAACAGGCAACTACTTTCAGATGTAACTTCAGTACAAGATGTCATCCGCGGCTTATTTTTTCCAATTCCTGGCCTTATTTATATAATTGAATGTATTTGCAGAAACATAAATACAAACAGAAAAGATGACAAAACTGTATTTGTCAAAGCAGGTATTACACAATTACCATTATTTGGCTGGAATGCAAAAAGTAAACTGTCAACCCAAGGAGGAGGGAGTTGCTCTGAAATTCAGCGGTCTCATTAATGCTGAATTCTGTGTTATTCAAGCAGAAAATTGCAATGAAATGCAGAAAAATAAATCCCTTGTGATTGTCAAACAAAGACTCCCCTAACCACAGTTTCCCCTCAGTCATTATTAACTGTTGAATTATTACTGAGGGAACCTGTGCGAAGCTTCTTGGTTTCCAACACATTCCTCTCTGCACCTTGGACAGCAGAACTAGCATATGGACATTAGCCGATCTGAATTTTCCCCTAATAGTTGCATCTCTTAAAAATTATAAGCTATGTCTAAAGAGCAGGCACATCTTTCGCTGAAGTGAGCTCGATTCTCCCTGAAGTATAATTGTAGAGGATTGCTGGGCCACTTTCCATGGCGGACCACCGCAGCCAATGTTGGGATATTCTAAAGCCAGTATAACTCAATGTGCAAATAATTTGCTTCCCAACAGCTTGTACTGCCTCTCCAACTTTCATAACTTGTCTGGTAAGGGGATCATTTTACCCATGCAGCGCACAGCTGCCTTTTTCAGCCATTTTCTGTCACATTGATAAAAGCCATTTATGTCATGGGTTTCGGAGATATGCACGTTGGCAGAAACACATGATTGACAGGGTAGTGAATTATGCTAAAGCTACAGTTGACTTTAGCACTTCTTGTTGCGCTGGTATTGGTTCTATAAGCGTTACTGTCCTTTTCTGTAGTTTCCATGTTCCTCTTTCCATCTCAATGTATGAATTTTTCAGTCTCGATCTTATAATCTACCTTATGAATGCAAAAAAGGCAAATGCGTTGGCAAATAATTCACCTGTGAACAAGAGCACATTCACACCACCATGTGAAAATTCTCACATCAGCTTTGGGACCAGAAGGTTTTATGGTTGGTAAACATTTAGAAAATATAAAGGCGAAGGAAAAAAACGGTCTGACACGCTGCTTAGAGACTTCAAGGGTTCAATGAGGCTTTGCTCTAGGATGGAGAAGGCTGGCGGAGCCTGGATTTCTGCACAGCCGAGTCTCACCTGCAGGTAGTCCGACTGGATGGCGGTGAGCAGGTGCTCCTTGCTCAGTTCGTAGAGGACGTCCGAGGTCATGACGTGGCTGAACTCCTCACACAGGAAGTGAAGGGCCTGCCGGTGGACCCACTTGGAGCCGTAGGGCTGCGAGCTCCATTTTAGGATGGTTATGACCGAGTCCAGGGAGATGCTCTCCACCACGATGTCCTCGCAACCTGGTGGGACGGAGAGAAGGAAGACGGTCACGCTGGGCAAGAGGAGGCGGCGGTGGGCTCTATGAACTCGCGACCTGAGCGGCTACTGCGGCCGGATCATTCGGCCCCGGCCGCGGTCTCTCTGGAGCTCAGTTCCGGATACATCCGAGAAGAAAAGCAGGGGTTATTAATGCCTTATTCCTGCAGGCGCTTATGGGAGTTTATCTTAATCTGTCAGTGTGTTTATTTTTCAGCGTGACCACAGGGGGCTAAGCTGGCTGAGCAGTACCAAGGGCCTCCCAAGCTATGGCCTTCATACCGTATATACAAACAAGATATACTAACTTAACTTATTACCGTCTCCAATGCTATAAATGCCTGGGCAGGGGGGGGGCAAACACAGTTAGTGTATGTTCTTATAATAACACCGAATGCTTCCAAATGTGAATTTTCTAATCGATAAAATAAGCCCCCACTTTTGCAAAGAGTTCCCTTTTAATAAGTCAGTAACACTTGTCAAAGGAGGTGAGAGGATTAAATAGCAAGTTAATTAACCAAATGGCTCTGTGTCATTTCATGACATGTCTGTTCGTTCTAAATTCCCAAGGAATCTCTCAGTTAAACTCGAATCACTTCCCTCCTCTTCCCCTTTTCTCAGTGACCCCTGCAACCGGTCACCAGGAGCAATTCTAACAGGGGCAGTTCACATCCACGGGAAAGGACTGGATGCTTCCAGAACATTCTGGACACCCCTTGCCTACTCCCGCGAGCACTGTGACCCTTTCCCCGCCTCCTTGTTTCCAGGTATGCACCAGGCACCCTCCTCCTCCTCCGCACACTCACAGCGGCATCGATCGAAAGTCTGCACCTCTGGACGCGCCCATCGCCAGATGACCCCGCGGTCTGGTTGCTAGAGCCTCATTATCCAACAGTCCTCGTCCTCCGACAAAACAGCCCGCGCTGCTCTTGGGCCTGCAGTTATAATGCAGCCCGTTCGCCGTGTCGGAGGACATTAATCTTACCCATAGAGAAACTCAAACTCCGCACGCCGGGGAGGTAAATGGCAGCGTGGCAAGGCAAATGGCCCTTTTTTCGTGAGGACCTGCTGCACTTTGACACGTCCGTCTCTACGATCGGGGGCACGGTCGCAGCTATTTTCACGGTTGAAATACGTTTGGAGAGAATTAAACGCTGCGTACAAAAGCACTCTCTCAATAGACAAAGTGAGGTGGCTCCTAAAAGAGCAGTGGTGGGAGGCATCTTCACTGCTCTCTCTGAACGGCGCATTTAGCGTACATTATTCCCATCTCTATACCCATATCTCAAGGGCAGGACTACACTGTACACTGAAGAGCTTCAGTCAGCCCATAGCAGTACATGTAAATTGAAGTTTTCCATTCCAACAGTCCTTAATGTACGCTAATGTGCTCCATGCAAATGGCCTGCATGCAAGCTGAAAGCTAGCTCTATGCAAATAGTCCTGCATTAAAACCAAGAGATAGCTCCATGAAAATGGCGCTGAATGTAAGCCAAAATATAACTCATAGCCCTGTATGCAAACTAAAAGCTCGCTCCATGCAAATGGTCTTGTACACAAGCTGAAAAGCTAGCTCGATGCCAATGTTCCTGTCGACGAGCTGAAAGCTAGCTCAAAGCGAATGGCCCCACACACGAGCCAAAAGCTAGCTCGGTGTATTAAAAGCCGCTCCAGCGCAGGGGCAGACAAGTGCTCCACGGCCGACTGCTGAGGAGCCAGAGTAATGATGGATGACCTTCAACTGAAAATATCATCCCAGATGCCAATCACACGCAGAGCTGCTCGCGAGTCTGCTGCCGCCGCCACATGCCTGCAGTCTGGGCAGTGGCCTAGAATTTCTGTTACAGGCGCCCCCCCCCCCCCCCCCCACACCTCTTTAAAAAAAATAAAAATAAAAAATATCTGGGAGCATACCAGAGCAGCAAGCGTCGGTTTAGCTCTCTTCCCCACATTTCCACAAAAATGCCTTTGAAAGCGGCGCACGTATGGGCCCCCAGCCGCCAGCCCCCAGCCTCCGCTCTACCCCTGCATCCAAAACACAGGACGCACGGGGAAGGGGAGATAGGAACATGCACACCGACGCAGAATAGAAACGCATTAATCTGAAGATAATTAAATGTCACAGTGGGCACTGACAAATTACACACCTAATTATGCTCCCCGCTCTGGAGGAGCCCTGACGCCAAGAACGAGGCTGGAACCGCCGTCTGTGCTGCCGGATTCACCCTCCGAGTCCCCCAACACAACCCCTCCTCCCCGTCTCTACCGTGCCTCCATCCGTCCCGCTCTCCACCTATCCCTCCCTCGCTCCTCCGCCTGGCCCGCATCAGCCTCTACCTCCTTTAGCGCTGTGCCCGTCCCCCCCTCTCACTCTCGCGCCCGCCTTCCCGCCGTGCGAAGGCAGCAGGTGGCGGCCGCCGCGGGTCGAGGGTCTCGCGGCGATAAGCGGTCCCGCTCGCGTTTTTTCAACTACCGAGGGGGGAGAAGTTCAACGGATAACGCGCATTTATATTTACTGCTCGTCCGCATTCGGCTCGACAGACGCTTTTTAAAAGGCAGAGCGGAGCGCGACGAGAGCCGGGGGTCCCTTCAAAGCGATCTTTCAGGCGGCTGCCGGCGAGCGAGTCGTGCGTCAGAGGTTTGTGGGTGCCGCGCTGCCTAGCTCGGGGTAATAAACCAGTGGAGGCCGTGAGCGAGCGAGCGTGCTCACCCCTGCAGATAGGCCAGCTCATAAGAACGGGGCTGCAATAAAAGGCGCAGATGCAGGAGCCCCGACGGAACACACTTTCCGGGGATCCCCATCTCCTCACATTTTATCATGCCTGTCCTCATAATCCCTTCAGTGTGCCTTTGAAAGCGCACTCTACTTAACTTCTGTATGTTGTCCCCCCTCCCCTCTCCCGTCCCCCTTTGAAAGGTGTATTTTTCCCTCCCCGGTTACTTTCATGTCTTTTTTCCTGGTCGATCAAAGTTAAGCAAATACACCTCATAGTGGCTTAAATGCATGACAGAAATCCACGGCGTTAAAAAAAGGGGGGGGGGCAAAAAAACACTGGCGGGAGAGGTAATAAATCGAAAGGAGGAAACCGTCGTTTTGCATTTTATCTCCCGTAAACAGGCTGGTGAAATGAACCGATTCCGCGCGTCTCCGAGCGAGGGGCGAAGCTCGAAAGGAGCCCTGCGCGTTAGCCCAAGACCGGTGGCACATGAAAGCGCAGGGATCTGCTTCCTATTAGCTAATTAGGATTCGCAGTGGCGCTCGTCTCTCACAGCACTGCATTTTATAAGCGTGATTAGAATCAGTACTGAATTTAAACTGGAGCGCCCCCCCCCCCCCCCCATCTGGTGACTGTCTATATTAATTGCAGACTATCTGACATCCGAGACATGCAGCAATAACCGCTTATGTTACATTACGATAGCGGCACACTCCAGAGCTGAAGACGTATGGCTTCTTTAGCTTTTATGGTTTTTTTTGGTCACCACTATTTATAGGATTCTGCTGCTTTTATTTTCCTTGAAATATCAGTATTCCTGCTTTGGACTACAACTCCAGTCAACGCTCTGGGAACCAAAACTTAAAGCGTATTTTTAGAAAGTGGTACCGGAAGTCTGTTTCAAACCAATTGGGAATGACAAAAAAAAAAAAGTAAATCCTGAAAATGAGCCATTTCAGAAGGCTGCAAACGTGGTCTGTTTCCAAGTCGAGAGATAAGCATCTCACAAAAACGAAGGTCGAACTTCCACACCGTTTCCCTGGCAAACGGTGCTCTTTCCCCCCAGGTTACGGGGCTGAAATTTCACCCGGCTAACCGCTAGCGCCCACAGTTTACGGGACAAATGTTCAAGATGCCAGGACGCCACAGACCAATTTCTGAGGGCTCCTTCAAGACACCGAAACAAATCGATTAAAGCTAATAATTGAAGATAAAAAGGGAACAATAACATAAAACCGTTATAAAAAAAAGTCTCACAAAAAAGAAAGCTCGAGGGGCCATGGGATGCACGATTGAGCGTGATTTTAATCACATTTTTCCCCAATCCAAAGATTTCTGAATAACTGAATAATTGATTCCATTCTTTTTTTCTTTTTTTATTTACCTCTTTTTCTTCTCCCAGACTATATAATTTGTCCACTCCTGGCGAGCATTCTTCCTTAAATGTTCTTCAGCGAGAAGAACGTTGTTTGGACACGCCCCCTCTCAGGAAGAGCGCAGAGCGGTAGTCATATTGCCTACACACAGTGTACTGGAATATTAATGCAGTGGGCTGTGTGAGAGTCCACAGGGGGATAAGACAGGTGTGCGTAGGGGTTCTGTGGAAACCAGCTACCCTTTAAAGCAGATGAAAAAAAGCACCATCTAAGGAAATCTCATATGCGAGCATTGAACAGAAAAACCATCTGCAGCTGAGCACCGGCGCAAGAATAACGACCTCTCTCCGGTTGAGCCACTAAACGCAGATAGAGGAGGGAGAAGCGCTCTTCCATACGGGTGCTAAAACGTTTCGTTATGTTTCTGCTCTCCTCGGAGGATTTACAAAATGAATAAAGCTTTTAACAATGGCTGCCGTGCGAGTTCCTCCGGTTGGCCCACTGTAGGCCAATTAGCTGGTGATAGTGCGGCCTTGTCCCACTTATTCCGGCTTTACCGTCACCATACAGTCCCTGCATGCACCTCTCATCTATATCAAGTCTTAGTCACACTTTGGTTATTTACCATCCAAAGGGACTTGAAACAGCATATTAAGACTGGCCAGCTGAGGGTACAAACTGTCACAGGGTGAAATAAGAACAATGTGACAAGCTTCTATCACATCAGTCAAAGCAAAGCATCTTGGTTAAACAATATGCGTAATGTATGCATTGGAGTACAAGAAAAATGGCTCAGTATAAATTAATATCAACATAGATGTATATATAAGCCATCAAAGATGATGGGTTACCTATACGCAATTATGAAAAAGCCTGGATCAATGCCAACACTATGAAATTTTAATTTATAAACTTCTCATTTAGACTACGGGATTGTTATTAAAAAATGATTAGTAGACATCCCTTATGATAAATGAAAAATGGTACATTTGTAATGATAATCGCTAAATGAAACATCCTTCAAGATTATCAAGGACAGCACACAATACAGACCAGAGACTTGTAGCACAAATCGCCCTTCAGTGAGTGACATCATAATGACGAGGTTTTTTGTGTTTCCTTTAGCCCTTCTCTTCAGAGTGGATGAGTGGGTGAAACCTCCCACTTCCCACTTCACCTCCTGGAAAGCAGGATTCCCGATCAAAGTACGTCGCCACAAACTCCATATAAACCCACCATGTTTCACCCACTCAAAGTTTCCTGTGACTACCGCCGACCGCCAATCATCCGGTCGAATCGCGGAAGCGCCGTCTCGCGCGCACGATCTGAACTGGACCCTGACCCGATGCGCTCTTCCAGAACGCTGCAAACCACGAGCTGAAACGGGCGGAAGGGCCCGTTGTTATGCTCTTATGAGAAAGCACGGACTCAGTGCGCTGAGGTAGACGTGGGCCCCGTTTGGCTTTTCACACAGCAGTGACACTGCGATACGGTTCTAAACAGGGCCATAACACTCGCACAGGTTATGCAATACGGTAAAAGATATTTATATTGAAAACCAGCCTTCTGATTGAATCTGAAAAGGCAGTCACTAGTGATGTGGGTGGGAAATGCTAGTTTTGATTTTTTTTCCGTCTTCTGAAGCAGAACGAGAATCAGAGACATTGTTAACACGGGAGGGGTTAACAAAGGTCATCGGCGATGAAGCACGTCACTAACCCAGTTGCTGTACCCAGCGAGGGCTATTTCCATTTGCGCTGCTATTGGTTTACGGCCATTTGATACAGGCAGGTGGGCTGTTTATTCCATTAGGTCAGCCGTGCGTATTTCCCCCCGAATACAGCTGATGCAAGCTAGCTGCTGGAGAGGGGTTCATGCAACGCAGCGGACTGACCCCACGTCTCAGGATGGAATATAGATTTCACAGGGACGTTCGCTTGCGTTTCATTGGACGCAGATTGCTTCTCCGCACATAGGGCAGTACCTCATCCCGCGGTGACGGGAGCAGGCGCGGTAATGACTCCGATTGGTCCGTTGCCGGGAGAGAGCAGATTAGCGAGACGGGGTTGATATGTGGGTCAAAAAGCCTGCGCTTTTCGGAGCGGCATATGGGCTGACCCCAGACGATTAGACTCCACTTGCGCTTGGCAATGTGGAAGGCCCTTCTGTTTGAGCTCCTCAACAACTTGTCCTGCACAGATTGCAGGTCCACTGATTATGAAGTGCAGCAATTTCCCCTTCCCCTCACTGTTCTTCAGCTGGGCCCGAGCCAGTGTGTGTTCCGCTCGGACAGACCTCTCCCTCTTTTCTCTCTTCCTCTCTCCCTCTTCTCCCTCTCTCTCTCTCTCTAAAAGTTATTAAGCTTCCCTTCGCTCTCCTCTTTCAGACAAGGCACAAATTATACAGAGCTGACATTTTTTTCCCCCAAAGGCGCACTACCTGTTCGGGCAGATAAAACACAGTCTGTTGAGCGCTAACAATCTCCACGGAGACGGCCTGTGCTCTCTGGAAACCCTGCGATTACCCCAGCCTCGCCGCCACCAGATCAGTGTCTCCCCCGGGGGGGAGGGAAACTAACACCCCATCAAAGAGAGGGGGGATGGGGCCGTCTCCAGGAAGAAGAGAGCCCGGTTCTGGGCCTTCCTGAGCGCACACTTCAGTGTTTATCTGGAAGGTTCCACCCCCCCCCACCGCCCCATCTGCAGAAGCGTGTGCTTTCCTGGAGGTCTAGGAGAAAACAGCATGACCGCGGACACGTGCGTGTGTGTGCGCGCGTGCGTGTGTGTGTACCGTCCGTCTGTGCGTAGGATGCAGTGCGGTTTTGTCTGTACTCAAGTCTGCAAAACTATGTATTAACCTGTCAAATTTAGACAGGGATTTCAAAATCTTGCCCGAAACAAAATGAGTTCCACTACAGGATTCCACATCAATGTCGGTGGCCACAAACTCCATATAAACCAACTGTGACACGAGAGCAACGTCTGGGGTATATATAAAAATAAATAAATACATTTTACAAAAAAAAAAAAAGGCAAGAGGAGGAGCCGAAACACGCTCTGCCTCCGTGGCCAGGTCACCTAGACCGGCGGCGCCAAGGTCATCGCATGTAAAATACAGGCTGGATCGTCTTGGTTCATTTTACGCTCGAATAAACGCGCTCTTTGTGATGCGTGGATGGGAAGTGTGAAGGTCAGGACAGCCGAAGCCCACTCTCCACTACCTGCCCTTTAACCGGCAAAAGCCTGTGATTAAATACCGCAGGCCTGTGCCAGGCACCGGGAGGGATGAGAGAGGAGAGACAGAGAGGTGGAATACGGGAATGAAGGAGACGGAGACGGGAGAGGAGCGGGAGGAGGAGAAGGAGAGTCGAGCATCTTTAAGGGCGGGCAGAGGAGGCCAGGAAGGAGAGAGAGAGAGAGAGGGGAGGGGAGGAGGCTTAGAGTGACAGATGGAGGAAAACAAGGACAGGCAGTCACAAACGGGTCACAGACAGTTATCACAGATAAGAGCTTCAAGGGAGCTCTGTATGCTGATAGGGCCCTGTCGGGGAGCCGAGACGGCGATACCGCCGCGGCGCACGGCGGGGTGGGGGGCGGGCCTGACGGAAGGCTGCCTGAGCCCTGCCTATGGGAGCCCCCCTCCGAGCAAAGCGGTCCCTCTGATTTTAATCTCTGTGAGTGGGGGGGGGGGCGCGGGCTCGGAGGCGGGGATTAATCACGCTCTTTCTTCCCTGACACGGTAAAAAAAATGCACGAGCACGCGAGCGAGAAAAGACGGCCGACGAAGAGCGAAATTCAAAAATGCCCTGCCAATTTTTTTCCCCCCCTCCATCTGCAAGATGCGAGACTCTTGAATGGCGGTTCCCTGGCTTATTGAATTCGGCACAGTCCCAGTCTCTGCTACCTCTGGTGCCATGCGTGCAAACCGGGGGGGAGCAGTGGCTGAAAAGGAGAGTGAGGGAGAGAGAAAGGGAAAGAGAGAGAGAGAGAGAGGAGAAAGAGAGAGACCCCCCCAGGAGGATATGCCACATAATAAAACGGAAAAAAACCAGGGCGCATTAAAAAGTAATCTGAAATGCTAAACCTTCTGTGGGGTACCTGTCTGCTGCTGTCGCCTGGATAAGCCCCCCTCCCCCAGCATGCTGGGTAATGTATTTTTAAAGGCGCTGAAGACGGAAAAAGCCCCGTGCGTCGCTCTCCTTGGCGGTGACAGTTCCGCGCTAGCCGCCGCTCCACCTCATTTGCACATCTGAACGGCACGCTCGCTCTGAAGGGTGTCAATTTGAATTATTCTCACGCAGACGACACGGCTCAGGAGCACCTTATTTAGTTATTTTCTGCCCGCCCCCCCCCCCCCCCCCCCCCCCCCCCCCCCATTCCCATTCATTTGCACCCGTGTTTTGCACCCTTTATGTTTTTCAAGTGTCTTTTGTCTCCTTTTTAAAAGGGCAGATTTTCCCTCCGTCGTGTCTGCGGCCGCCCCCCGCCGTGGCTGGGACACGGCGCTGGTGGCGCGGGGAGAGCGCCTCCCCTGTAGCATTGTGGGAAGATGCGGGGAGGGGGGGGGCGGGCGGGATCCGTTTCGGTCGGCGGGAACGGCAGGGCCGGCCGCACGCCTCTGAAGGAGGCAGATAAACGGAGCGCTGCCTGAGCTCGGCGGTTATCCGCCCGGCGGCGCCGCTCGCGGTGCTGGTTGACCTTTATTTAGCGTGGGGTCGCTTCCGCCGCTCAAGCCGAGAGAGACTGTGACATTTCAGAGTCTGGTAATAAATAAATGGAATAATAAAGCCCTGACAGGCGAAGTGAATTTCAGCTCGGCGGCTCTGTGTATCAATAAGTCTGTCAGCGAAGACATTAATAATCCCTGCCTATCTACCTGTTAGCGCGCGAGCCGCGGCGCGCATGCTAACTAGCCGGGGCGCCTCCGTTTCAGCGGGGGGGGTGTCGCCCTGCTCTTCGCTCTCCGTGCTAAAATCACTCTCTACATTTACGATTCTGTGGGCAGCGTGGGGAAAATGTCTAACAAACAATTCGAGCCGTCTTTTCAGAGGAACCAGAAAGGGAGCGCGAATGACAGTTAATGATAATGGCCGTTAATGATGTCGGTAATGGCGACGATGACGAGCCTAATAACAGCATTATTAATAACAATATTCATGTGCCGAGCGCGAGGTGCCAGAGCGCAGTCTCGCTGTTGGGAGGTTGTGGCGAGATAACAACTGTCCAAATGATCTACGACGGCGAACTCCGGCGAAGCGTTTCCCGTCTTTAAGGGCAATTTACCGGAGACGACAATATTAATAGCGGCCGGCATTGCAATGACAGCACTTTGTGGAAATTCACTGTCACACGAGGTAAAAAGCCCATAAAAAGAAGAGGCGTCCCGCCTCGCTGGAGTTAGACACCTCTCTCAGGCCCCGCTATAGCCGCAGAGCAGGGCAGCCGTCCAGCAGCCTCATCTGCGATGCATTAAAATGTAAAGACGGAGTCTTCTGAGGACAGCCATCAACCTTCCGCAAAAACGCCGGGCTGTCGCAGGGCAAGGAGGTATATCGCACAACTCCAGAACCTTGTTGATGCCATTAAAACCCTCTTGGGACTGATGAGATAGATTTTTAGGTTGATGGCCGAGGCCATTAACCCACCTTGAGAAAAATGACTGTACGGAAGGCAGTTGGCTTTCCCTTTCCCAGCTGCGGAGGGAGGGGGGGGGGGGGTATTTCCAGGTTATCCGTTCTGGAGATGCGGATTGATTACAGAACTGGCTGCGACGGGGACTCGTTCCCAGATCGGATACTTTTCCCTCGTGGACGAGACGCCAAACTGCCTCGCCCGAATGTTCACTGCCTCAAACCTGCGGTCGAACAATGCCTTTGTCTCCTCAGGAATGGAAAAGGCTGGTAATTGTTCAGCTTTTCATTTAAATGTAAAGCATGAGAGAAAAACAAAAAGGTGGGGGACAGGGAGGGACAATGTGTCTATGGCAGTAAAGTAAAATTCTGTGTCTTTCTGCTGCCCCCCTACAACAATGCACTATCATGACAGAGGGACTATAGGACAGCTAGAAGCCACACAGTGTGTATTGTACCGGTTTGTGGTTCCTGAGAGGAGTCTGATTCAGTCCTGAGCCTGGCTGATCAGTTGGCCAGTCCAGCGAAGCTGAACTCATAACTGAAAGCAGTCCCAGAGTGAAGGAAGGAGGAGAGACAGACAGACAGATTCTCAAACCTGTTCTGGAATCTCCTCACTGCTTCCCAGTCTAGGCTGGAGGCCATGTCCATTAGACACACTGCTCAGCTACCCGACTGCCCAAAATCCATCTGCCCTGATCTGGCTCCCTCAGGAGCCGCCATCACAGTCCCAGTGGAAAGCCCAGAGTGAGACGGAATCTTCCACACTCTCGAATGAATCATTATTCGCCGTGTGAATTTCCATACCAGACAGATCAAGTGCAGGCCGGACGCACGCGTTTCAAGGTTAAAAAAATAAATAAATAAAAATTATTTTGCGGGAGTGCGCAATAACTTTAGCGATCCCCCACTGGTTATGTAATCCTGGGCATGGCTCAACCCCCTGAAGCAACATTTCCGACCGCATCAGAGTCCCTTAACAACAGGCCACTTCCTCGACACTGACCTCTCTGTGTTTTCGCACGCAACACGAGCTGGAAGCTTCAAAGCCAGCTGCGCCCACAATGGACAAAGGCAGAACTGATGTCGGGCGACTCGCGGCGTCCGTTCCAAGGCAAAACTTTCCGTTTGGAACGACGGTCAAAGATGCACTTCAATAGGAAAACGCCAGCTGTACTCCCGCCCGCAGTAACGTCAACGTCCGCATAACACAGAGGCGCCGTTATACTCTCTCTCACCTTCACCACAGGGAGGAAAAACCTGAGTGAATAATCCATTATTACATAAAAGCAGTACATCAAGGCTTCATGGAACAAAAAGGAAATCAAAGCCAGGAGTAAAAAATTGTGCATGAACAAGGCGTTGGATATCACCAGACTGCAATATTAAGTGCAATAATCTGTTCTCCAAGGGCCTCTGCATCGTTCTATACTGTGTTGCATTCCATACAGCCCAGTCAGAAGAACAGAGGGATAAGGGAAAATCAGCCTCATTAGTATTCCATTTAATGTTTCAGCCACCTCACTCTCGGCAGATAATCAGGAAATGTCTATGGTTCCATTTTATAAAAGCAGCCCATTTCATGCAGCTTTACTGGACTAGATGAATGAACACGTACTGAAGAAGACAAATGCGCGTGAAAATAAATGACTTCAAACAAACGGCTCTTTTCTTTAAGAAGAAGCAACGATTTACTGGAGCCCGTCACTGGAATATCAATATTCTCTGGGGCGCTACGCTTTTTTTGTGAGATACAAGACATTTTGCACATTTGTATTTTTATGCCATTGTGTTTTATCTGAGGCAGAGGCCTTTCCCCCTTCCCCAGTGAATAAATGCTGAAACGGTCCCCGCAGTAAATGGTGAACCAAAGACGAGACTTCGCAGAGGCAATCACCTCAGATGTGCCCACTGATGCGAAACATCAGCCCAAATTGGGAGTCATAAAGCCCCGCTCTCGCTTATCGAGAAGCAGAAGCGACGCAAGTAAGCGAAATGGCGAAGGTGAAAAAAATAAAATAAAAGAATGAGTGAGGGAACGAGGCCGTGGTGCCGCGTTGGGAAAGCGGCTTTTCCAGTCAGAACACATGTACCGGGTCGGAGGTCGGCCCAGCGGCCTGTACACCGGCTGGGCGTTAATTAAACGGGGAGGACGTACCTTGGGCCAGCATGTTGAACTCCAGGAAGAGGGCGATGTGGTACAGCTCCATGGCCTCTTCGGCACGGGTCATGCTTCCCTTCCCGGCCACCAGGGCCTGCACCTCGCTCAGGCTGCCCACCGAGGGACTGCAGTGCAGCACGTAGGCCAGGTCCACCGCGTCCGTGTACATGCAGTGCAGGATCACCCGCGCGTACTTCTTGGGGATGATGGACTCGTCCAGGATGATGCGGGTTGGGGTCTGCAGCGTGCGGTCCGTGATCTCCTCGCCCGTCCGGATGCGCCGCTGCAGGAGGTTCCGGAAGAAGGGCGAGCGGGCCGAGAGCACGGCCTTGTGGGCCCGTAGCTCCTCCTCCGGGCAGCCCAGGCCCCCGGCGCTGCAGCTGGCCCCGCCCCCGGCCCCGAAGGCCTCCACCAGCTCGGAGTCGGACGAGAAGCTGAGCAGGGAGTCGTAGTAGCACATGTAGTCGAAGAGGCCGCGCATGTCCACGTCCAGCGAGTTGGGCGTGCCGAACTCCTCGCTCAGCTGCACCAGGATGTCCACGTTCTGGAAACGCGAGTCCTCGGCGCCAAACTCGCCCGTGTACAGGTAGTGCAGCAGCGCCGAGAACATGGGCATGTCGATGCCCGCCGTGTTGATGTCCATGAGGATCTCGGCGCCGTACTCGGGGGACGAGGAGAGCAGCGTCTTGAAGAAGGGGCAGCGGGCGGCCAGGATGGCCCGGTGGACGGGGAAGCAGGTGTCCTGGAAGATCAGGTCCACGTCCGTGCAGTACTTGTACTCGTAGAGGGCGGCCAGGTCTCGCTGGAGGCTCTGGGCCTCGGGCCGCGCCAGGCTGGCCTGGAAGTTGAGCTCCTTGAGGGCGGCAGTGCCCTCGTACTCCTCCACCAGCGCGTTGGCGTCCCGCACGTCCCAGCCCGACAGCAGCTCGCGCATCTGCTTGGCGTGGTCGGCCGAGCGGCTGGACTTGCGGCGCTTGATGAACTTCCTCTTGAGCGTGGCCAGGCCCGAGCTCTTCTTCTTCTTGTCCTGGGGTTTGTCGTGGCCGTGCTCCAGGCTGTAGAGCTTGGACTCGCAGCCGTAGCCCTGCTGGGAGTACGACGACGTCCCTGCGGGGAAGGAGACTCAGGGTTAGCGGCCGGCAACACAGCGCTAAGCCTACCATATGAAAAGCCAGGTTGTGCAAGTTTAACGTGAGACGCTTAAATTCACAGGACACAAAAGCCTGGTCATTTCCCACTTAGGAGAAAAGACAAAGCAGTATCCCTTTCTTATTGCCTTGAAGATCCAGTGTCCTGATGATGTTTATTTAAGATTGCTCCCCATAAGATGAGAGCAAGCACCAAGACACTGGAATCTAAATTACCTTGAAATTAAAATCCCATCATACACTCTGGGCAGGGTAAAGAAAAAATGCTCCTTCAGCATTTAGGGATGTACATTGTATTCCGGCTAATGTCAATTAAACAGTCTAATCAAAAATTGTTCAGCTGCTCTGCCGCTCTCAATTAACAAGACTGTCGATTTTGAAGAACGTACGATTAGCAGAAAGAACTGGGGGGGGAAAAATAAGAATTTTACGTGACAAGACTTACAATTTAGACAGGCAAACATTTGGAGAAATTGCATTTAATCCCGTTTTGCAAACAGGAGATTTTAAATGACACACTTGTGGGACTCACTGTGGGATTAAAGCCAATGCAAACAGCTCCTTAACAGGCCCATGCAGAAAGCAGCTCTTTCAATGGAAAGATCACTCTGGCATGAAACGCATGTCAATCAATGCATTCCACCCTCTAATCAGTGTGGGGGGGGGGGGGGTCTAATTTGTTTAATTGGGAAACTATTATCCTTAAAAAAATGATAAAATGGCAGCATATAAATTAGGCTGTGCGAGGCATACAAAATAATACATTTTTCAGAAACTATTTATGTATTTTTTTAATAAACGATTACCCTAGGTCTAACCCCGCGATGAGTGCATTCATTTCACAAATTCTGAAAAACATAAAAAGGAGGTGACTTTCTGAGATTTAAAAAGTTTGCCTGTGACTTTCACCTGCTTGTGCCTGGAAATTTAGCTCTTCAAAACAATCCCTGTCATTCCCAGCAAGACCATTAAGACTGCAGAAATACATTACCCAGTTATATCTCCCTAATGGCACTCGTGGCAGTCTCTTAATCAAAAGCTGCAACTCTCATTTCACTGGTAATTGAACTTCACTTTTGAAGCATGAATTAGATGTCATTATAAAAATGCAGGCTGATGTCACAGAGGTTAATGAACAATACACTGTTAGAGATCCAATTAAAATGTTTGTTTTAGGAGAGGGGTGTCGAACTCCAGTCCTGGAGGGCCCAAGTACTTACTGGTTTTCGGTGCGTTTCAGCACCAGCGACTCGTTGATTGGCTAAAACGTCCACCGCGCCTTGTTCTCAAGGCCTTAATTGACTGCTGATTGAATGGAAACCACAAATACCTGCAGACGCCAGCGGCCCTTCAGGACTGGAGTTTGACATCCCGTTTTAAGATGCGAGGAAGTATTATATTAAATTGAAAAGTGTTGTGAGGTGTCGGCAAAAGAAGGTAAGCCAAGATGTACAAGATGAACAAAAGGGGCATCTACGGGACCTTTCACTGCCGAAATCACATTCACAAAGGTTCCTTACAATGCAAAGTGTGACCACGTGAAAATGCTACAATTGGAAATGTCATAATCTTTTTACTTCAGTGCCATCCTTCCTTGCATTATAAGCCTTATTAAGATATAATACGTTTAAGTTAATTAGTAGATGGCATATTACGCCCTATCTTCCTTGTTTATGTATCTGTATTTAGGTGTTAATGCACACATTGGCACCGTCCGAGCGTTTCTTCCTTCAGTCATGCCCCCCATCTGGAGCGAGTGAGAGCAATTTAAGTGTCACTTGAGAGAGAGGAAATAGAAAAAGAGTGTGATGTCTCACAGGTTGGCTGCAATGAGGGTGCAGCCCCGCCCTCGCTACCTCTCGACGAATCACGGCGTCCCGTGTTGTAATCGCACCGGGGATCACTCTCCATCTGGATAAACCCGGTCCAGAAGCCGTCCTCCATAAAAGCGCATGCTCTGACGCTTTCCCATTGGCTTAGGAAAATGCAGGATAGCGCTGTACAAAACTAACAATGTACAGCGGTTCTTTGGTTTGGCTAGATTAGAGTATGAATCAACTGCAGTCATTTTCCCCAGACACAAATGACCATATTGTACTATTCTACCATTAAAATATTAATTTCATAGGCTTTTGTCAAAACCAAGATTTTTTTGTTTTGGAGATATATGTGAGATATATATTTTGGAGGTTGAAGAGTCTTCATAGTTCCGTAATTATACACAAAATTCGAAAATGTGTTTATGCCGATGCCTGAGCAATACCTGAACCTGATTTTTTTGCCAAGCTGACAGATGATGCTACGTTAGCAGATGCTGTTTGGGATAAAAGTGGTATTTATTTTGGCTAGCTAAATGAGCTGAAGTGCAGCACAATGGATAGGCGACTGGGCTTGCAACGCAAAAGGTTTCGGGTTCGATTCGCAGCTGGGGCGCCATCGCCGTTCCCCCTCAGCGAGGCAACCCGAGCCGCCTCAGTAAAACACCCAGCTGTGCAAATGCAGCGTGTGCAAAAAATGCAATCTGCGGATCTGGATAAGAGCACCTGCCAAACGCCTAAATGTAAAACCTGTGCGATATCCTTATCGGTCTTTTCAGACCGATGATCTTGGCAGAAAACAATGCAAGGAAATCAATTCACACATTGGCCACAACTGGAAAAACCCCACCACCACCAAAAAACGAAAAGATAAAAAAAGCATGTGGAGCCATTCACCCATTTACACGAATGAAAAAGTAAAATGTGCATTGCCAAGCAGACTCCCGCTGAGAATTCATGACCGAACATGCGCTGTGGCGACAAGCAATGCGTTCTCTATGAAACACGCGGCTAGCAAGACTGCAGTTGTGTGGAAATCACGGGTGCAGCCATCTTGCGAGTGCGCTCTCCCCTCAAAGACACACACAAAAAAAAAAAAAAAAAGCATGGAAAGTTCAAAACCGTGCCGTGTCAGTAGAGTACCTAGGCTGGCAGAGGGAAAGCGGAAATCGGCATATCCACGGAACTCTTTACCGCCTGAAAAAAGAAAAACTGCTTCAGCCTCATAAACAACAGTCATCAATAACACCCCCCCCCTCGCTCCCCCCTCCCCCCTCCTCCCGTGAGTGACGGTGAATGATGGATCGGGGCTTTGAGTCAGAAAATGGAACTTAACACATGGGTGATGAATAATTGAGCTGTTCTGTAGAAGACAGAAAAAAATATAATGGGAATGGATACGGCTACAACGTTTCCAGCACAGCGGGCTTGTCGCAGGGTTTTAATACATGGGAGGAGAGCAACAATCTCTGTTCATTAATGCAAACTCCACGGCAATAACCCCACGTCCGCCAGCTAATCTCTGCTCTTAATCCCGGGACCAATGCTGTCGCACCAAGAGGAAGTCGAAGTGCTGCCTACGTTGTGCACTTGTCATGGTAGTGCTCATGAATGCTAACGGTATATTTGGTGTAAATATTTCAGTGGCAATCGGCAAATTAGCAATGTAGGCGATGAAAACAAGGTGTAATGAACAATCATTTTTAAAATGTTTTTAAGATCTATAACTGACATGATGGAGGTGTAGGTGACAATTTCAGAGGTCAGAGACCGGGCCTTACCTATGAAGGTCTGCTGGGCCTGTGAGTTACCCCCGATTCGAGGCGAGCACGAGTGAGGGTAGCTGGAGGCATTGACACCCATCTTCTTCTTCCTCTTCTACGTCTTCCTCTTGGCTTGGTCTGCTAGGGCCGCTCCTGCTGCGTCATTCTGCCCGAGCGCTGGTGGGGGTTCAGCTGCCTGCTCCACTGCTCGGGGCCCGGTCCTCGCACGCCGCAGACACTGGGGCCAGACCAGCCATTCCTGCGGGAAACAAAGAGCCAACATGGGAGCGCTTGAGCCGGCGGCTGAATGAATGCGCAGCACCGCACGGGGTCGCACCCCCCGAGGTTCCAGCGGTCCAGTGTCTGCGGCTGTCACTCGGGGCCTGCACCACGGCTCATCTCCGCACACAATGAGCGATAGACTCCCGCACTGCGTGGGGCGGCTCTGTGGATACGTGCCTCTCCCCCGTCGAGGGGCAGATACACGACTACTTGCAAACTATGAGCCAAACCTTACAGAATTAACCTTAAATGCGCACACAGTGGTGTTGGCTCGCTTGTTTTACCTTCCTTGTTTATTTTAGTTTTACCTTCCTTCCTTAATTTGTCTGGAGCAGCTGCACGGACCCGGGTATCATTAAGTGAAGACACGGCGCTGCTTAGCTTAAGTGAAAAGAAAGGAACAGAGTGGACCAATGAACTCAGGGCGACGGACACAGCATGGGGGGGGCATTCAGTCCCTCTGCCCGGTGAATACCACAAATTCCTCTCTAACGGAACCAATGATTAACTTTGCGCCGGCCGCTGGCGGTCTCAGCCAGGGAAGGGCCCTGCGGGGAAGCGGTGTTCCGATTGAAAAAGACCTAAAAACCCCTTAAGAGGAGCTATTCCTACATCCTGACTTTAATGTTCGGTTTTATAGCTCAATGTTTCGCTGCCAAAAATGCTCAGGGGTAGCTCAGGGCAGCCTCCCCTTCACGGGAGCAGGCAGAGAGAGACTCTTTTTCCCCCCTTTATCTGCTTCTTGCTATGGGAGCTTCGCACTAACAGAGACTCGTGCATTTTCTCGGTTCGCCCCTCAGGAAACGTTGGCTGGCGGGCGCCGATAAATTTCGAGCAGATGTCTGGGGACCCCTGCGTACACCTCCGCGCCGCCCCCCCCCCCCTCCTCGGCCCGACCGCTGCGCTTGCGGGAGCCTCCGAGGACGGGCGCGCGGCTGCAGCCAGCTTGGGTTACCGCCGTCGCCGACGCCGCACAGACACAAAAAAAAGGGAAAAAGCAGACAGCTGGACTTCAGTTTCAACAGCAGCGTCGCAAGTGCTATGAACGCCGTACGTGCGCTCTGACTTTTTACTGAATACGACTGCAACATACCATACGTTCGAATGGCCGGTCCCTGAAATGTGCGAGTCGAATGTAAAATAGCCAACCGTGTAAAAAAAATGTAAAATAAAAAATTCACAGCAAAAAAATTTTATTTTTCAACAGGCAAAATCTTGTCAGCTTCGCACAGATTAGCGCTACTGTCAAACTGTCAGAGGATTGATTCTCATTTACTGCATGCTAATCCTTGAATAATGACCGAATTCGCCCAATTAGGGTCAATTAAAAGATTAATGGCCACGGAAAGTACAAAGAAAAAGCCGACCAACAAAGCTGGATCGACTCGACTCTCCGAGCTATCTTTAGAAAAGGGAGGGAAAAGAAATCCCCCAATGGTAAACCGACAATCGACTTTGTTTCTGAAGTCACCCATACGGCACCAGGGACCGGGCTAATGTACCAGCGCTGCTTAAAAAGCTGGGAGAAATCTGCTGATGGGGTGTTAAAGAGCGCAGAGGGGGAAGGCGGGGCCCCATGCTGAGTCGACGGGCGCGAGTGTCCCACGCCGTCGCTTAATTTCCCATCGGAGAAAACCATAAATCTTACTTAAAATGTTTTGAGTTCCAGCTTTGGTAAAAAAAAATAAAAAAAAATAAGAGCATGTTCCTGAAACCCACACCCAGCAGAAACGCTTCCGCTAGCTACGCTTCATTATCCTTAAGGAGAAAGCAATATGACAAAATGGATTCAAACAATTACAGTAATGAAGCTTTAATATTACTTTGATAACCTACCCAGCATGCCGGAATGACAAAAATGTAATAATTATATATGTTCCAGTCATTAAACAAATCGGGTAATGCATTCTTCTCCCTCCTTATCGTATTAATTTGTATGGGTTAGATCAGGCAACAAATAATATCTTCCCAATCACTTTAAAGTTAAAGGACAGCCAATAATCAAAATAACACGGAGCAGAGAGATAGCTGGAGAAGCCATTAACACCAGTAATTACCCGACTCCTTCAAAGGACTTCTCATGGGTAAACCACAGCTTTGTCCTGACTCCTGAGACTAGAAAATTATTGAACATTGTTTGAGCACAATAACAGTCATCACCACCATCTCATATTTGCTTTATTTAGTTCTTTTTTTTCTTTAATCATACCTGCTGTGGTAAGGAACCTCACTGAACTTCATAAGCCATTTTTTCTGGAAGCATTGCACATGGCCTCTGAAGATAAGGTTAAGTACTGCATCAGGTCTCATCACGGAACAAAGACAAAAAGAAAGCCAACGTACCTGCCTTCAAAAAAAACATTCTACAATTATAACAGTTTACCACCCAGCCCCACCTGTGACTAAATCGATTCAAATGAAAACCTGGAAGATGCCACCTCACCAGATAAATGTCATTCAAAACAATAAAAAACTAAAATCCAAATGGTGATCGTGTAGCTTTCAATCTGTTGATAAACAACCTGATTCTTGTCGCTTAGAAAAACCAGGTGACGGGCAAAGGGTATGCACATCAGTGAGACAGCCTAATTTCAGCAGAACCCAGGAGACGCGTCCATCAACGTGACTGATGGAGACGTAGAAATAAATAAATA
Source organism: Synaphobranchus kaupii (assembly GCA_029718625.1). NCBI lineage: Eukaryota > Metazoa > Chordata > Actinopteri > Anguilliformes > Synaphobranchidae > Synaphobranchus > Synaphobranchus kaupii. The sequence continues at coordinate 18,004,040 of CM056390.1, forward strand.
AATAGATAAATGCGCTTTTGGAGAGGTGAGACGCTACATCAGTAATTCACAGAGAGACGGGGGGTCGTGGGAAGGCTGCCGAGGCTGTGAAAAGCTTTTATCTTGCTCAGAGTTCTACGCCGAGACTTGGCCCGATGACAGAGCGAGCGGGGCCTTCTGCGACGGGCGTACGAGCGCGAGACCGGCGCGAGGCCAGGGGCGCCCCCCGGGGGCCGGCGGGAGTCCGATACAATTTGAGGAAAAAAGACAATCGACTAAACGGCGGCGGTGAGGGGCCTTTGTAGGACAAGACAGGGGCCCTCTTCTGGAGAGGTGCCTTTTGTTCACGCTAATTTGCGTTCATAGGATAGCCCTTCCTTTGTCTCTCTCTCCCCTCCGGGCCTTTATTTCCTCCCCGTCCGTCCGCCGTGGAAACCAATACCTCGCCCCCTCGCCCCAGTTCCATCAACGCCTTCCCATATTAGGGCTCGTCTCGTTTAGCGGAGACGGGTCTCGCTCCGACCGCGGGAGGAGGAGCCTTTCAAGGGCGCTCTTTAATGAATGCGCTCCCTGTGTGTGTGAGAAACGCTCCCCGCGGACGGTGGAGGTGACGCGAGGTCAGCGTCTCCCCGCGCCTACAGATAAGACAGAGACGTATCGGCACGGCACGCCCCTTTCCGCTCACAACTCTCAGACCCTCTATGAACACAAAGCTGGCTGGGCCGTGGAATCAAAAAAACGATTCGCGCAACTGCTGATTTTATTACTTGGGCCAATTTTCCACATTCACAAAAACAAAAGGTGGTCGATTGCCGATTTCAAGCGCGGAAGCCTGAAATAGGAACGTGGGTACTTTGGTCTTATGCATCCGTTTTCTGTGTTCTTCAGCTCAATGAAGCCCACACTTAAGGAAAACAGAGAAAATCACAAGTCTTTGTCAGTAATACACACAAGCCAAACAAATGTGTGTTAGAGGGAATGAATAGTTTCAGTCAGACTAAATAATACTCCTCAAAGAAGCAGTGATGCGCAAAAAACAAAAACCTTCCGGAAGTCTACGGTCTTGTCTAGCTTGATAAATAGGCTACGTTACCATCACCGACTACCCGCAAAAATCACGTCTTTAATGAGTCAGGCAACAAGGGCAGCGATAACGCATCCTCCGTTTCCTCTCCCGGCTCCGACACCGACAGACCGCCTCCCCCTGCCGCTCGCCCGGCCCGCGGCCTCCTGGGAGGCCGGGCGCTGAGTTTGGGCGTGGAGTCTGTTTAATCTCCGGCTTCTTTTCCGTGCTGCGCTAATAAATCACTGCCCGCTCATATAGACCGGCGCGCTGCTGGCCTCTGAAGCTGTCCGCGGCACCCGAGCGATGCAGGCTCCCGCTACAATTTTAGACGCGCGTCGGTCACGCTGCCAGGCAAATCGCATTAGCTGATCGTCTCGTCGCATTCGGTCAGAAAACAAACGCACCCGAGTCGTGTGAACAGGCACTCTGCGCTTGACAGACTCGGGCCGGGGCGTGGCGATCCCGGACCGGACGCGAGCTCCGCCGTCCCTCGCGGGGCTTTTGGACGGAGCCCAGAGAGGATTCGCCATCTGCACTGGGTGTGTCTCAGGCGACGGGCGTGTCGGCGTTTAGAATTGATACGATCAAAGGAGGAGAAAACGCAGCCAAACGGAAAAAGACTGAGGCAGCTTCTGCGGTTTGAGTCGAATGCTCATAAAAACAACTCCTTTTCCCCCAACAAAACTAAACGGGGTCACGAATCCACTGTCATTCTAAAACGAGGCTTATGGCCCCAAGTACGGCTCCACTCACTTTCCAACTCATAAAACAAACACTACTTCCTGTTGCTTCCATGTCTATGTAGGTCTCCTATTGAAATGCTCCTATTGAAATGCATAGAATAAAGCCCAGGCACCGCCAGCCAGATCCAACCTGGAGCCTATTCCCCAAGAGCTCATTTTAACATGGTTCAGTCACTGACAGAGGGATTACACTCACACCATCGTCTCCAGACAGGCTTGACACAGTACATTCAGCACAATGAAAGCTTCCATAAGCACAAAAGCACAGCAATAGCCTGTAGTGACTGGTTCTGAACAGAAATAAAGACAAGTAAATAAAACAATTCCACTGAAAAGGACAACAAATTCACATCCCTGGAATAAGTCCCCGAAATGTTTAATTTTGGAGCGGTGTGAGCGAGTGATGGGGGGGGGGGGGGGCTGGGGGTGAAAGTTAATTGTGTTTGGGGGACAACAGTGTCCCAGACCGCTAAGCAAAAGCAATGTCCTCTTAATGATGCGCTCGTAAAAGGGCCCACTGTTTGGCCGTTTCTCCACTTCAGCCGTTCTGCTTTCCGCCACAGTCCGCCGAGGGGGGGGGGGTTTGGGTGGCGGGCGACAGCTTGAAGGCCGAGGCAGGCTGGATTATGTGGCGCTAATGACAGGTGACAGGTCTGGGGCCACCCCAAGCCAGCTGCTGGCTGCCAGGCACCCATCCCCCACACCCACCTCCAAAAATATGGCCCCTTCACATTCATAGCCTTGGTACTGTCCCACCAGAACCCGCACCAAACTGAACCACGCAAAAAGGTAGCCCGCACCCTGGCTAAAATCCGCATAGCCTGGATAAAACGAGTTGGCAGTTCTATAAAGCAGTAGGACCAGGCACAAATGTTCCATCATGTCATGCATTTCTTTTCAATTTATAAAAACAAAAAAAACAAAACAAGAAAAACACTGATAAATTCAACTGCACTTGTAAAGGTCCTACAGTGTGGTACCATTCATTGTGCCAGACTGTGTTAACGGAGACGGTTCTTTTACTTCCTCAAAATTATATTCACAAAGCTTAAAAAAAAGCTTGGAACAGATTCAAGGTCCAGTGCTGGCCAGATTTTTTCTCTTATACAGTTTGTCCAGGAAGAGGAATTTAAAAAGAGTGCTCGTCTTACAACCCAACAATAAAAGGCTGGGATTTGCTACATCGTAGGTTTGCTGATGGCAAACGCCCAGGGCGTTAAGTATACGATCCATTTACTGTTCATCTGGCCTTTCTGAAGATCTTGCTCCATGTCTGTTGAATAGGATAATATGAAGTTGCAAAAGTCTGCAGAAGACTTGAAAGGCAGCCTAGTTCCAAACAGCCCTTGCTGACCCCTGACCCCTGACTTCCATGCTCGGTATACACTGTATAATAGATCCACAGTTCCGGTATGCAACCGCTCAACAAAGCAAGGATGTGCAATAGCATTCTGGCATTTGAATTGTGTGCTCTCAATTTTGTGTTTAAAGAAGAAACATGAAACTACACCAGTTCAGTGGCTTCTCAATATGCGTACGTTGCCAACCGGAAGCATTTCTATTAAAAAAAACGACACTTTTTTCAAAGCAATACAGAAACAAGTCAATGGGTCAACTAGGGATGCCAATCATTTACCGATACATGAATTTGCTAAATTATTAAACGCTTGACTGATAATTAATTGGACAAATTGTATTAATTATAGTTGTACAGTGGCACCTTTACAGATGCTTGTAAAACCTTCCTCAAGTGCCTTCTTTAATTTATCTCCACTTTAAAGGTGTAGTTGACACCATGGCTGTGGCTACGAAATAAACAGGCTTCCTGAGCTCATGCTTCAAGTTCCTGTCAAGAGAACCTGTGCTTTAGTTCCCCAGGAGAAATCCTGCGATTCAGAATCATATATAAGGCAATACAGAAGGTGAGCTATTTAAGTAGACAGAAAGGTAATAGCTGAAGCTTTTTAAGAAAAATAAATAAAAAATGGTGTGTGACCAATCCATGATGAGTTTGTTCTGTGGCTAAAGTTAATGGTCAAGCAACTATTGCCGTATGCTGGAAACCACTTTCACTCAGTTGCAGCATCACGCTTAATAGTGAATCGCGAATCGTGAATTAAACTTGTTTAAGCTTGTAGAGTACAACAAGCACAGAGCATATAAACATAATAAAAAACGTGCTAAAGCATTGAACATCAGTTATTTCATCGATCATTTAGGTACACTAGACAGAGCTTACCGTTCTATGTGAATGTGACTTAGGCTATGCGTATAGTTTTTAAATGAGCAATTACGGGCGATTCATTACTGACAGATTCATGTACAACTTTTGGTTAAAAGCTGCCTGGTGTGGTCAGAGAATGTTTTTATTCTCATTGGTGGTTTCCCTGTATGAAATACACATAATGTTGGCCCAACTGCCTAAACTGCCTAGTAAAGATTTTAAAAAAAAGATTAAATGTATCTAGTTTAATAAGCATCAGATTCAATGGATGGCGCTCACTCCCCCACACTGCACCGGGAGGTAATAAAGGCAAGCGGTTGGCCTCTCAGCAGAACTGTAACGAGCTCTAATGTATGTGCCCGTTGATTTCCTGCCCCAGTTGGCCAGCTCTTCCTGCTCACTTACTGCTAGCGTGGCATTACTCTGCCTCCCACCACCCATCCAGGATTAATTTACTGCATGGCTTCAGACTTTATCGCGCTTAGAAAGGAGTATTTACACTGTCCTGATCCTGCAAACACCAGGGCAGGCCGACAGTCCATCCGCTGAAACACTTCCTAGGCGATTTCGCCCTTTACTGCTGCTGATATACGTGCCATGAGGACTGGTTTACAATACAAATTAACTGCCCCCTGTTCTTGTAGATGAGAGATCAAGGGGCTATGACCCAATTCAACAGAATCAATGGCACATAACACTAACATGATTAATTAATATGAATCAAGACCCAATTGCATCATCGAGTTTCAAAGTTGTAGATTATATACTTGTATGTATGAGCAAGAAATAAAATAACATTTTTTTGATGTGTTTATTCTATAGAGACATGGCACAGCCATTTGGCCGTCCCAGAATTAGCTACCAAAAAGTAGCCTACTTCTGTTGTCCCCGTGGTAACAATGAAAAACGGAATACATGCAGACAGAATACAAACAGTATGGTATTTAATAAAATGGTAATAAAATCACGATTATGCACATATACACATCATTAAAGGTTAAGATACATGCAATCATATCACCATTTTTAGTAAAAGGTGTTTTTTTTGTTTTGTTTGTTTTTAAACATGCAGTACTATGTAGCCAATGCATAGTTGATTAGCTGTCACATGAATGATTTTCCTTTTTTTTTTTTTGCCATGATATGCAAGGTGCGCAGAGTAGACAATACATAATATACAGTGGTTAACTTTAGTTAACTCGGAAAAGGTGCTAGCAAGTGAGGTGAGTAAGCTAGTTAGCTACCTTGTCAAGTGAACTTGTGACCGATGGAGCTATAAAGATTGTTAATGTGACCTACAGGTTGCCAGTTAGCTAGCAAGTGCGAGATTTTAGAGACTAATGCCAAGGGTATCATTTTGCTCCTTCGGTTTGTTCAGTACATATCTGCTCCTGCTCAGCTGATCATGTTAAGCCATTTGTTCCTCTCTGGCTCAGGGCCACGTGCCCATTTTCAACGAATGAAACTTCGGGCTGATTGCCAATCTGCCCTTACCACTGTCCTTTCTGGAGCTCAGCGGGGCATGGATTAGGTTAACCGGCGGATTAAAGCCCTGCTCTAAACCCTGCTCACTCCCATGATAAGATGGGATAGCAGGACTAAGGGCGGAGTTACCGGAACACCTAAGCTACATCCCAATCTGCTAAATGAACTGCCCTTGCAAACCCAGCTTGCAAACTTCACCTGAGAGGATACAACACATCCCTCACATAGTATACACCAGGGAGTGAAATTAACACCAGCCACCAGCAAAATGCTGGTAAAGGTTTGATTGTTGCTGGTAAGATTTTTACTGCAGCAGCCACTTTGGCCGGTAACCAACCAGGTTGTGTTATATTGTAAAAGGTAATGTGTCTGTTAAAATGCTGAAAATGGCTGGTGATTTTTAGAATCCACAAGCCACTCTGGCCAGTGGATGAAAAAGTTAATTTCATACCCGGGTATACACTCCTGAAGAGGTGGAGGGAGTAGAAATGATTGTAATTGACATGTACTGACCCACATTGTAGGATAAGGGCCCTATAAAATCAGTTTTACTTTTTCCAAAATCTTATTTTTTTTTTTTTCTTCTCCTGATTTTAAGATTTCTCCGTTTTAGCTTTCCTGATTTTGGATTTCCTGCTCAGCTTATATGATACGCTTTTATTTTGGGGGGGAAAAAAAACCCTTACTGTTGACATCAATGACGTGAAACAAACTGGAAAGCTGCTAAACAGAGCTGCAGCTGTGTAAACAGGGAAAGGCAGGGACGGGGAGTGTTCACATTTGGAAAGGTCTGTCTTGAATGCATGATTGTAATTCGTAGTCAAAATCAGCTCCACTGCAGCTTCCAAAAGCAATTTAATGACCACAATCCAATGAATAATAACCAAATTAACAGTCAAATTAATTGGCTCGGGACATCATGGGACAGATAGTGTTCAGCTTTGAGGGCCCTGAATCGTTCACAGCAGGCAGTTAGTTGGTTGGACATGCGGCTATCAGGCAGTTAGTTGGTTGGACATGCGGCTATCAGGCAGTTAGTTGGTTGGACATGCGGCTATCAGGCAGTTAGTTGGTTGGACATGTGGCTATCAGGCAGTTAGTTGGTTGGACATGCGGCTATCAGGCAGTTAGTTGGTTGGACATGTGGCTATCAGGCAGTTAGTTGGTTGGACATGTGGCTATCAGGCAGTTAGTTGTTTGGACATGTGGCTATCAGGCAGTTAGTTGGTTGGACATGTGGCTATCAGGCAGTTAGTTGGTTGGACATGTTGCTATGGCTGGAATCAGCTAGGTGGCAGATGTTAGGATTTTCACCCATTGAGAGTGCTTTGCCGATATCTGTGGATTGTGTCCTCACGTCTTGTGTTTGAGAACATCATCATTAATTGAACTTCCTGGTAAAATAAAGGTTAAATAAAAAAATATAATAAAAACAGCATCATATAGTTTAATGTAATGCATTTCAATTAAATGCACTTGTATTTTCCAGATTTGCCAGATTCCATGCTGGAATCTGGAATTACAGAATTCCTAGTTAATTAGCAAACTGTATTCCACGATACCACCCATTGCTCACATTACAAAGACAATAGTGCTCTTGGGAATCAACAAGTCATCATGATTGTTTAACATAACCAAGTGATAGTTCTAGACTTGAATGTTTTAATACATGCAGTTTCTACCAATTTTACACTACAATTGACTCGTGATTGGAATAGGGGAGGTAGAAATCTTACATTATTGCTCTCAACCTCTTTCGATAAACAAAAAAAATGTTTTTAATTAATTGGCCGAAGAATAGATTACTACTAGGTATTGCTAATTATTCCTGTTTTTTTCCCCCCCGATTACATTATTTTTCCCTTACATCAGATTGTAAACCATTTTTCCATTGGTCCATCTACAGATCCACATATCTGAATGTTAGCCTACCTCTTCAAAAGTTAAATAATAAGCACATAGATTTTACTAAACTGAATTTGGTCTTAGAATTTGGATTTTACCCAATATTCTCTTAAATGGCAAAGAATGAAGAGAGTGCTCCGGCATGAGACACAATTAAAGGAAAGCTTTGGGAATAGTGGACTAAAGGATTGAGGTGCATGTTAATCAAGAAAAATAAATTAAAACATTTTAAGATAAATGATCCACTTAAGCTTTCTGAAGATTTCTGCCTCTTCTATTTCAAGATCAGGAACAGGTAATGTTGTGTGATGTCAGATGGACATTAGGAATGGACGATTGTTTTATTCCAACCAGAAATCCCTGTACTGTAACTAACTAGGTAGGTAGACAGCCAACTAACGTGTTAGCCGTGCTGACAAACATCAATAGTTGACCGCAATATCGCAAAAAATATAAATTGATATTTATAAAATATAAAAATACTACATTAGAATATGTAGCCAGTAGCAATATCAAGTAGATTTGTTCCCTCAAGAACTGAGGGTGGAGGGCCTATCAATGAACTGGACCCACTATGGCATCAGAGGGTACATACAGATTTCAACAAGTGAAGTTTTTAATGGCATAACACAGGTCTAAGAAAATAAATGGACTTGATCATATCTACCACGTTCTGCTATCTTGTTCAAATATGATAACGTGTCAATCTTCCCAGATCGGCTGAGGCTGAAGTCGTAAAGGAGCAGTTCTTTAGAAAGAAAATGGAGAACCGAAGCTTTTTGATCAACGGTTTTTCATGTTTTGGTTCCTGTTCTCCCTGTCATAGGTTCTGACGGTGGAAAAGCCCCTCAGGACAACACAAGACAGCAGAACCCATTTGATGGACTGCCTCACTAATATTTTAAGAAGTGAAAGGAATACCTTTCAAGCAAAGTGCAGATGAGTAAAGAAACTGGTCTCTTTATATCTAGTCTGAAGCCCTCTTCAGAACCAATTTTTACCACTTTTAATGAAGCCATTGATGGGTTCCAAGCAGACCAATAAGGGATAAATCATTTTGACATTTATGGGGGGGAAGAGAAGGAGGGGAATGTATGCCCTCAGAGGGGCTGGCGGGGTTTCAGGGAGCACTAAGGTGAGCTGATGAGGTCGACGATTAATGAGGGCGAGTTTTTTCTTTGTTAAAGAAAAGAGGAGACACCCCAAGGGCGCTCCGCTCTCTATGGCCAATAACAGTATTTCACCAGGTCAGGAGGGATGGGAGGGAAAAATAGCGATCGCATGGTTAAGTGTGAAACCCAGCCCTGATTTCTGCTGTGCAGACTGTGGCCACTGACTGCTGCCTCCCAGAGCCAGGCAGAGGCCAAACAATGCATCGGTGATTAAACTTTAACGGGAGAGAATAGAGCCGGGCAGACCGGAGATTGCGGTCCTCTCAGGGCTCTGCGCTCTGGCGTAACGAAAGGTCGGCAGTCACTCACAACGCCAAACCGGCAACCCCGCCGTCAAGAGTTTCAGTTGTGGAGGGGGCGGCCTTCAGAGGCTCAGACGTTCAATCACACTCAAGAAAGATCTAAATATTTGCAGGTTGTTTGTGCCTTTTCAGCCCGAGTTGTTTACCAATCCTAGCAGAAACCCTGATATTTCACTACAGTTTGTTCTGTGTAAGTATTGCAAATTCCCGGCTTATTTAGGTTATGGTGACTTGGTATACTGTTGCAGCTATGCCGCCTGCTGAATCTCAAATACCGAACGGAAACTGTCCTTTCGTAGCAACAATCCCGTTGGCGCCCAAAAAATTAAATAAACACCGCAGACATAATTAAAACCGCAAGCAAAGCCTTCCTCTTAATCAATGCTTACTTGCACGAATCAACCTCTCAGGTCGCAGCACGAGCTGCGTGCTTTCATTTAAAAAATCAACAGCCCGAAGCCTGTGTGCTAGATGGACAGAAATTAAAATATAAGGCTGCAGTTAGAGGAGTGCCCTGGTACATTTACAGGCAGGGATGGAATGGGTCTGGATGTAGGAGGTTAACGGCGCAGCGTCCGAGCAGCGATGCGACGCCGTTAACGAGCGCTGCAGACCAGCGGCACACGTCTCCGGCGGACAGGGACCGGTGATATCGCTGCTGATCCGCTGCAGGGTGGAGATAAGAGGTCAGATGGGAGATGGGGAGCCGGTAGCGGGAGGGTTACTCTTTGGGGCTCGGCGATACCATCGCAACCTGCAGCCCTGCACTGCCTCGTCATATTAGGCCTGTTTAGTGCCCTGCGATAACTACAGGGCAAGAGAAAAGTAATCTCGTATTCTCTTTCTGCCTCGCAGGCGTGTGTGCAGTCTCTGTCACGCACGCACGCACTACAGTAAAGATCTGCGCAATGAGCATCATAAATCAAAGCAAATTCTAATGCGCATGCCACACAGTGAATATACATCTCACACCACTCTCTGCACCAAGACTGAGTATCATTAAGACTCTGTGGATATCGATACCAGTGTCAACACTTCTTATCAACAGCGCTAGCAATGCATACATGTTACAAATCATGATTACCAGCGGCTTGCTTACGGCAAACTGAACTGTACAGCCTCGGAATACATTAGTGAAAAATCCAATAGTGGAAAAAACTGCCAACTGCAGCCTGTGAGCTCCTCTTTGCGTGGCCATTTTTTAATATAAAGGAACATCCCTTGATCCTCACATTCAGGGGCATCTTAGCTCCCTGAATGCCCCCCCCCCCCCCCCCCCCCCGAAGGCCTGCTCCTCGTGGGCAGTCCGTTATAAAGAAATTGCCCGAGACCTATGAGCAGGCTGCCAATATAGCTACTTGTTTAGCAAGGCATCTCACCAGAAATTAATAAATGGTTATGGCTGCTTCCCATAGCATTCACCCCCAGCACCAAACACTCGATTTAAATGGGACAGACTGAAAGTCATTTCAGAGTCCCTTAAAATGTGGCACAGATTTTTTAATAATCAGATTTGCCAAACGTATTATTGAAGAGGCATGCTAATGCATTAAACACATTCAATTTCTAAATGATTGTTCGCCATTTGCAGGCCTTTAATGGTTCAAATGATATGAAAATAATTAAATGGTGTTTTTTTTGTTTTTCTTTCTGCGTGAAAAAGCCCTTATTTGATTTAGTTTATTCCTTATAATTTATACATTACTCTAGAAATTTACATTCAAGTGCAGACACTGACTACATTACATTACGTGCATTTAGCAGATATTACATGCATTTATCCAGAGCAACTTACACAACTCATTTTTACATAGTACCCATTTATACAGCTGGATATACTGAAGCAACGCAGGTTAAGAGTCTTGCAAAAAATTTGCCATGCAGGTTAGCTTTGCATTAAATTACATTTTGATATCTGGTTTTGAAGGGGGAAAGCATCCCACAATGCCTTGGAAAATAAAGAAAATGCATTAAGAAAAATAACTGAAGATTGGTTAGTCAAATTAAGAAAAGAATGAAAATTAGGCAAACAAGACAAAAATAACATACTGCCAACTCTCTTGCATTTAGCATGAGATAGATACATTGATACCATATGACAGGGCCATTACCATGTATCGCAGACTAAGAGTTTGCAAAGCACTGGGACACAGTTCTGGAGAGGGGTTAATAAGAAAAGTCATTCATATATGCAAAATTAGGCCCATTTAATTGCTTTTCTTGCCTCATGGTACAGAGACATGTGTACACTCTGAAAATATCCTGAAGTTTATATATCATATGAAGTCTCCTATATCTGATTAGGTGGTATTTACAGCCAGAGAGCACAACTCAACATGCTGCATTTTTCAATTCCGCACATTCAGGCAGCAAATGGTTACAATCCCTTCCCGTGCAGAGCATCCAGAGGATCCAGTTTAATAAGCAATTTGTTTAAATTACAAAATCTTGAAAAATAAATGAATAAGTTACCAAAAAGTTAAACACGAACACCCTTTTGCAGACAGTAAACGATGGCCAATCTATGCAATTAATGTTCCCCATCTGCAATTACATATCAGCCCACATTAAATTATAGGACACAAAAAGCCTTGGCAGCCAACCTCTCTTGAACATTTCATCTGCTTTTAAATGTCACTTTCACACATCCTGTCTTTTTACAGCTTACTTTGTATTCTGTGTGCACAGCCGTTGCATTGCATTGCACTCACGGTCTATAGACAGAAAGCAAAGTGAATGCTGCCTCGTCTACCGGTATGAGTTTATCCTACAGAGCCCTGTGACACTCAAGAGTCCACCTTCACTGTCCGTCACCCAGGCAGCAAGGGACCGTATCCTTACATCACTGCTCGGGCCAGGAAACATTCACTCAGGGAGTTGGGTAAGAAAACACAACACACAAACACACACACACCAGTATTAGTGCACCATAACAGCAGTATTAGCGCACCATAATGCATCAGCGTCAACACAAAAGAAACATGCAATGGTAAAAGGGGGACGGAAGGTGACAAAATGAAAAGGCTAATTCCCAGCAGCCTTATCGATTGCATTTTTCAGAGCCAAGAACAAAAAAAAATTTAAAAAAAAAGAAACCTGAAAAATAAGCCTGACCAAATGACGAAACGCTGCCATGACCCAACGCGTTTCTTTAGCATGCTTTCAGACAGCATGCAGGAACAGTAACGCTATGCTCCAGTGTATTCAACTGAGCGACCAGCAGCCCAGCCGCACAGCGCAAACGCGGTAATAACCGCAATCAATAAGAGCGGTTATCTAATGATAGGAGTCAACAAAGAAAATAATACAGACTGCTTAATGCACATTAATCACTCGCGCTTCCATCAACTGGTTAAGGCGTTGATGCGAGTGTCCGTAAATCTCAACCTGCGGGTGCGAGACTGCAGATATTTCGCAACGCATTTATTTCCCGTAGTGTTTTTTATAAATTAATAACTTGGGATTTGGACCGCACACCCCCCCCCCACCCCCCCCCACCCCTCTCCCATTCGGAATGATGAATAACTCCAATCTTAACCTGGGATCTCAAGAGTAGCAGCTTGAGGAAAAGGCCCATAAAAAAGGTGTGGGGGATGAGAGCGTATTCATTCAGAGTTAAAACAAGCGGCCAGGGCTGAACCGCGAGGGCCGGGGAATCGATACCGTCGTCCGCCGTTTGGCTTACAGTAACTCCCGCTGCACCGCCGGTCCCCAAGGTTTTAAAAATAAAGTGCCTGTCAACACAACCCATTAAACCGGGTGACAGTCTATCAAACCTTCTTTTTGTTGTTCCTGCATGAAAACCCACAAAGGTCGGCAGCCATGCCAGCAGAAAAAAATTTTTTTATGTTTGTTCCATTCTGACGCTGACTTGGACCGGGGCAGCACTGTTGGTTACCAACCGGTGTTTCAGCAGCCCGGGAAATAAATACTGAAAAGAACCATTCGGCCCCAGAATCGACATCAATATCGCAGTTCTCTGGTGCCGAAGAAACTTGCATCCGAGCGGCCTTTTGTCTGTGGTGAACATATGGGAGGGAGAAGACAAATCTGCATCTCGCACCCTGATGAACGAGAGCTCTTACATCAGGATCGCTGATTAAGGACTAGGGGGACCGTATCTGGTGCATGAACTGCACAGATGCTAAGAGATTTGGAGAGACCGTCTATGTGCCTGAGAAGACGCAAAAAGGCTGGGGTACCGCAGGGCTGTTTAATTAAAGTTTAGCATTTAGAAGCGGGGAATAAATTGCTACTAATGAAGCTTCAATAATCACATCTGTATACCATTTACTAATCAGCGATTTCCAAATCACTGGTTAGAACTACATAATGAAATCACCATCAAGAACATGCATTCTGCAAGCAGGCATGGGACTGAATATTCAATTGTTTGAATATTGGACTGAGGTCACCGGCTGATTAACCGAAACAAAATTTGAATTCTTGTTAAGCAAAAAAAAAGAAAAATCGTTCCTTAATGTTCACGAAGAACTACATCAAAAACCTGCAGAAATGACTCGTGAAATTGAATAAATGCATTCTACCGTCATATTATCACAATAGACACAACACGCCAAGTACAAGCATGAAGAATCCACTTCAATTCATAGCCTTCACAATGACGGCAAAATGTACATGCAAGAAGGATTTGACTGAAAATATTTTAAATGCACATCACTAAAACAAAGACGCTAAACAGAATCAATCTAGTTTCTTTTAGCCGCACTACAAGACTGAAGTGGTAACAGGCAACACAGAATCTACTTCTGTACAGGAACAAGGTCCACAGTCATGGATGTTTTAGTTCTTTCTGAAGAAGGAAGAAAGGAAAGGGGATAACTTGGAATGGGAAAGGGTGAAAGAATGAGCCCACAGTGGTCTTTCTGCCAGTTTGAATAACATGGAGGCAGCACAGTAGAGTGCTGCTGACCATGTTCATCTGTCTTCAGTTATCTGCATTATTGCACCCAACTTAAAGCTTTTTGCTATTACTTCAGTTTTGGTGAGTTTTCATTTGGCCCAGACCTTTCTAGAAATTTTCAGTTTCTGTGCGCAATTGAGGATATTTCTGATGCTTACAAAAGTTTCAGAGGATCAATCAGCTTTACAATGGCAGGTTTTGGCTTTACAATGGCAGGTTGTACATATGAATGGAGTACTTTTATAGCGTTTATTCAAAATTATAAACATAGTATCCGTTTTAATATCATGGCAGTAGTTAATTTCTTCTCAGTTCTCAGACAGTGCTAGCTCTCCACTCCCATGGATGTGTGTATGTTGATATAAGAAGCTGTGCCACAATTTCCTTGAGCACAGCAGTGTCAGGTTGCCAAAGAAAATGGTTTCAACAGAAAATATTTGAAACAATTTTTGAGGAATAATCAGGTAAAATACACACATACACCTCTGGAGGCATGAGATTTCTGTACAGGCTCCTTTGGCTGTTTGTACAGCAAGTGCATTTTCACAAACCCCTGAATGCTCCAATACAAAGCCATTGTAAAGACACTGAATGTCAAAAAATATCCTTCATCACTTTCTGGGCCAATCAAGAGCATACAATAAAACTGAAATAATATTTTAAAAACTCCAGAAAGTGAACTATCAATTTGGGCCACAAGCACCAGGTTTAAGTTAAGCCATCAGAAGAGCCGTCATGTTGCTTGCTTTAACAGGTATTTTTAAGAAACTGGCCAACTCCAGATGTGCACCTGAACAGAGAAATAGAGAAAATAAATGACTACCAGTACTGAATACATTCTTTTTTTTGGCACCACCTGTATTTTTCTAAGTTTGATTTATTGGACCTTAACTGTCATAAGATTAGAGGAGCTTGATCTCGGATCAAATTTCACAGGTTAGAAGACTGCCAGCCCTGAGCACAGTCAGCTGTACCCATGACTAAACGGAGCAGTAAACGCCTTTGGCTTTCACTGATTTATATCGGCTACATTGCTGGGTATCCGAGGCTGAGAAGGCTGCCATTTCTAGCTGCCAATGTGTCGACTGTAGCCTCCATTTAACGCTGAACAAACGTTTACGCGACGTTGAGCATACATGCCACACCGGGCAAGAGTTCATGCTCCAGTGTTTATATCAATAAGTGCTCACAGGATAAGGGACAGAAGACTGTTTACAGAGATCTGACTGTTCTACATGAGGGTCATGCAGAGGTAGCAGATACAACACTTAGCAAGAAGTCTTCCACAGAAAAGCTTATTAATTCAGTCCATGTCCACAAAACACTGCTGCCTGCGACATGATCCTTCTGTTCTGTAAAAGATAGGGTGACATTTTTAACATGCTGGGTACTTTCACTGATATCAAAAATGCCTAGCTATAAATTAGACTAACAACTATAATTATGTTTTTGACAACACTGTCCATTTGTGCAATCCAGGAAAACACTAACCAGCCATCTGTAAACCGATACAGCATTTTTAGCTTTTGGTACAAAAGGCTGCTGGAAATAAAAAGAAACTCTGCTTTGCCAAGCTTAGCACCCACACAATAGAAAACCACGAGGTGCTGGCATGCCAATTTAACCCCCACTGAGTAAAGGTATTCAAAACATCAGGAACAACACAATGTTACAATTAACTGGACGGCACATCTGCAATTCAGTCGGTGCGATTTATTAAGCTCGCCACAGAAGCAAGACTGGGATATGAAGCAAGACTGGGATATGACCGAACGTTTGAAACCAGGTGAAATAACAGGAAGAGGGAGAGAGCCATTGTTCTCCGAGGAACCCTGTAGCCCAGTCGCTTTTTAAAAGCTCAGATTAGACCAGAAGGAAATAAATCCTGGGAACAAAGGGACGGCCTGGGCCACATCTGGATGCTTGCAGATATGCGGTATACTGGCCAATAGACTCCTCAAAAGTAGCCTAACTGAGGTGTTAGAAAGCAGGTGACCGACAGTTTATGGGAAATCTAGACTACAGTAAACTCGTGTTGTCAAAAATATAGATTTTTTCAATAAGTATCGATTTTGAATTTTTTAAAACTACATCGTATGGCGTACAATCGATTACCAGCTGCGCCCTTTTTCCATGAAAAACAGGACTATTTATCGAGTGGAATAGGCAAGCATTTTGTCCGCCCGGACAGCTGCACACAGAAACAATGAGGGAAACGCACACAGCTGACCACGCGGAGCAGCCCTGCCTCTCCCAAGCCCAGCTCCAGCCTCTCACTCACAGTGCTGTACTCGACAGGGCTCCGCCTGAAGATACTTTGTTGTATTTAGTCAAGTTATTAATCTATGATGGAAAGTGCAGAGCCTCCACAACCAGATTTTGTAGAAGAAAACAGCAGAAGAGCGGTTTGGAAATATTTTGCATTTGAGCAAATCAGCTACCATTTCTACTTCACTGAAACATTATGATGCACCAGTAAACTATCCTATGTTGAAACATTACGAGGGCCCAGCAGTTATAACAAAGTTAGTTATAACAAACGTTATTGTTAGCTAAGGGGTTATATGGTGATATTAGGCTACATTGTCAGTAGTTGAAAATGTGTCCTGATTCATTAGTAGGCTATAATTCACTAGCAGGCTTCTGAACTCGTGCTTGGAAACACTGATGATGCACAAAGACGAGAGCAGGCCATTCAGCCCATCTCCACTCAGCACCTACAAAGAAGAGCATCTAGTACTGCCTCATGAACACTGGAACTGAACACTGAACACTTTCTCTAACTCTACTACATCAATCTATTCCAAAAACTGCCAATTCTCTGTGTACAGAAATATTTCCTGATAGTCATGTGGAATTTACTGTTTGCCAATTTTCATATATTACCCCTTTTTCTACCGACTAAATCCAAAACATTTACAGTAGTAACTTTGTTAATACCTTTAATCGGTTTAAAAACCAAAAGTAACTGAGGTGTTAGAAAGCAGGTGACCTGGTTAAAAGCTTTGTAAAAAGGAGCCTAAGCAGAGATTTCAATTATTATTATTTAATTGGTTTAAAAACCAATTAAATAATAATAATTGAAATCTCTGCTTAGACTCCTTTTTACGAAGCTTGAAAAAGTGAAGTATCTTAAGCTGCTCCTCATAACATTTACATTTTGATACCAGGAACCACAATTTAGTTGCCCTTCTCTGAACTTTAACCAGAGCCTCTGTATCTTTCTTGTAGTGTGGTACACAGAACTAGACACAACATGGGAAAACAATGTTTGGCCTATTCAAAAAAAACATAGAAGCCAGCTGACTCAACTTAAAAATATTTTCTGCTCAGTAGTATCCTAAAAAAATGGCAAAAACATTGTATCCACATTGCATCCAAGATCTAATGGGAGTACAGATCATTTTCCGGTTTGCACAGCATTGCATTACGCAACTCAAACGGCACAAACCAGAGAAGGGGGATTTGGAATTCTGTACAACTGGGTTCAGTTCTATTCTCTTAAATGCAAACTCCTGGAAGACGTATCACTGATGTCAGAAGGACATATATCATGAAATAACTTCATGCTTATTCATGTTCATAAATTTCACCAAGCTGTGCACTCCAAGGCATAGGAGGCACCTGCTTTCTGAGGGTAGGGGATGTCTCCTTGGTGACCAGTACTGGAGATACAAAACATAGCCTACTTGCAGATTTTTTATTTTTTCCAAGTGCAGAAGATTTTCTCTGGAACAGCCTATGCTGCAATTACAAGCTCTTTGTCCAATGAGGTGAACAAATCCTGCAAAATATAAGCCGCCATTGTTCACTAAATCCAATCAACTTGCATGCCAGCCTCATTAACAAAAACAGCTGCAGGGTTTATTTTTAAAGGCAGAGTGCGAGTCTGTTTCCACCCATTGTAACCACAGAAGAAGCCAACAGATCAGTCTTCCTGCAAGCTAGTATTGACTGAGCAGAGTTAACAAAAGTTACATTGCTTAGAAAGACCCCATTGTAACCAGTTGGTTCAGATGGACACAAAAACCCTGAAGATTGTAGAGGAGAAAAACAACAGTAGATTTTCTTGTGTGTTGTAGACGGAGAATACATTAATTAACATTAAAAGGTCGTAGATTATAGCTTCCTATTTACTAATTAAAAATCAACATTTGCTGCTGCTTCTGTGGTTCAAAATGCAGACCTTCATTGAAAGGTTACATTGGCTTTGATAAGGAAAATGTATTTGGTAATGCATCAATTTCCAATACACTGAGGGTTATGTGGAGCATAATTATCTGCGCAGTGAGACATGGCATTTTGCTGTGGTCATCCACATCCAGCACACAACTAGGAGACTATTTCCCTCAAATACAACATGTCGGATCTGGAATTAGTCAACCACAGCTCTCCATTGGTGAGGCGGACAGAGTGTAAGCGTGTCAACTAGCACGCAATGCATAAAGGTGCTGAATTGTTGACCATCAGGTTGGTGTGTAGGAGCAGTGTGCTCTGCAAGTAGAAGCCTATGTTTATACCCACCATTTGAGATCCTTTTCCAGCACTCTTTAAAACACTTCAACTCAAGCTTTCCCAATGTATCACTCACAAATTCAGATAGGTGATAGAAGGTGGATAAACTCTCTCACAATTTGCAGGGGTGAACTGTGATTAAATGGAGTCAAGCTTACGGTCTCAACATTAATGAAAGAGTTGGTAAAGGTCCTGACAGAGATCTCATATAAACTCTCATCAAGTAATGAAATTCTCTCACATTAAAATGAAACTTCAGATATTAAAAGCTTATGTGAGGTTACAGCCAAGATGACTGCCCAAGATAACTTACGCTAAATGTAAACTAAATGATTAAAATTGTTTTTTTTTAAATCTAACCAAATAAAATGATAACTAGTCAATAAACGGCCACCACCACTCCCCCCACCTCACCCCACCCCCCATAAAAAAACTAGATGCTCAAAAAAGATTTTAGCATTGAAAAAATTAGGCAGCATTTTCTGAAACGCAAGAGACGACATTATGGGAGGGGCATAAAATTCAGCAGAAGAGAGAGTGAAGGACTTGTCTCACTCTAAACACTTCTGGCAGGAGGGGGGAGTTTCAATGTTATCTCTGAGCGGTTTGAAGTCTAAATTCATCCTGACGCGTTACCGACTTAAAATTCAAAATTTTCAAAAGCTTGGGAGAGAGCTTCCCATAACTGCCAATGTGCCACAAAGGGCAATTGCATGCCCTCCCACAAGGTTGCCAAAAGCTTTTCTTTGTTTTGTTCCCCCACTTCTTTTAAAGGTTGGGGAATGAAAAATCCTGATGAGAACACTGAGCAAAGGCACGTTCATCATAGGCTGGTTTAGAGTCCTCCCAGCCACACAAACAGCCAGGAGGGATATGTATGCACTGCCGTGCTGTGTAGAATGCTTTTCCCCGTTCAGTCAATTCCATCCAGCTCCTGTTATTTGCAAAAGGGCTCAAAGTGAGTTGTTGGTGTACGTACGGACATGAGGCGAGCTGTACTGCGTGTCTTTGTGTGTAGGTGCGCGTGCTGGTGCGCGTGCGTGTGCGTTGCGTAGGTCTGGGCCGTGTATAGATCTGTATTGTTCTCTGGATGTTGTGTACAGACTGGGGCTCTGCGCCGGCTCCTGGGTATGCTGTGCTCATAAGAACCGAAGCAAAGAGCCTTGTGACAAATATTGTGCTCCAGACAACAAACCGTAGAAGAACTCAAAACTGTTGTTGTACGTCTATCGTTAGAGAGCAAGAAAAGTCACAAAATGAGCAACTTGGGGGTCAGGGGAGCAATCTAACCCCCTCCAGAGTCACCAAAGCCCTCTGTCTGAGGGAAAAAGAAAAAGAAATATAACTCTCTGCTAGGAAATAAGTATTTCCAGCATACAGGCATTCTATAAACATACTGCGGTTCGAGGAAGGCCATTTTTTTATTTTTTTATTTTTTTTTATTTGCCAAGTTAAACAAAGAAGCAAACAATTGTGCAAAGCCTGTCACAGTCTCCTGCAGTAAAAAAGCAATATGAGAAAAGGAAGAGATAAGAGAAATCTGGGGCTGTCACGGATGCTCTCCACTATGCTGAATGAATGCTCTGGCCTTTTAAGGTGGAGGGAGTGCACACAGTCCTGATTACTCCCCGATATTAACGGACCCTGGAGCGCTACACCGAATTCTCGACGCAATACTGCGATGCAGACCGGCCAATTTGCATTTGCCAGGTCTACTGTCAAATGCATTATATCCTCAGCGTCATGTTCTGCGCACAGGGCACAGCACAATTTCAAGGTATGCAGAGCGCTCTGAAAACGTTACCCGAAGCCACTGCTTCCCTGCAGGAGGGGGGAAGATATGGCCGTGGAGACATGCAGGTGTCGTTTTGTTAGCTTTTGACAGAGGGACAGATCCCAGAAGAGCCATAATTGACCTTGTGCGGGGGCGGGTATGAAACCATGTATTTGCAGAGCCATAGGATGGGAACCATTTAATTTTCTACCTGGAGCTCGATGCAGAAAATGCCATTTTCACCCCAAGAACTAGCATGTTGCCTGGGAGACAAGCATACTTCTTATGTTGCGGAACTTGCGGTTATAAACGAGTAATATTGTATTTTACATTAATACATTTCCTAAGAACCAGAATATGAAGTACCTTTGATTTTTGGTTAGATTTTTTATTAATTTTTGTTTCCGTCCATGGTACGATTCTTTTATTAATTTCCGCGACGTGGATTATTCATGGTAGGGTCTATGAAGTAAACCACAGCTTTTTTTGTGTTCTAATGAAATCATTCCGATTTCCAAAGCACTCTTTTTTCAGTACTGCTCAAAAACACAGAAAAGCAGTGTTGTTTTGTGAGTTTTCCAGGGCATTAGAAGTAAACTGAAATTGGAAACTGGAAGTAATCAGTGAAATAGCAGTCTATGTGCCTAACGTGCAGGACAAACCTGCAGGATGTGTTCAATTAAGAAAGTCATGATTAGGGCTGGGTCTCGTTCAAAATATTTCAGCACCAATTATTTTAATACGATTCCAAAAAGGTCAATGATATTATTATTATTATTATCATTATTCACATTAACCAGCCTGAAATTGGATGGGCATGATGTAGCAGGGCTCCCTTCGACGTTGTGACAAGCTAGTATGTAATATCATGTAGCTAGCTAGCCTTAGCGTAATTCATTTGCTACCTTGACAGCAAAATGACCACCCAATGAACTGTATTCGAAAAATAAATGGAGCTTTTAATATGAATTCAGAAGGTGGAGGAAGTGACTACCAGCCACCACCTTAACACGTTCCCTCACGAGCATCATTTGTCAGGGGGGTGATGTTCATTTTGCAGGCAGGGGAAGTTGAATCCATGAATCATTACACATTTAATCAAATTGGAAGCATTTCCAGATGCAGCATAATATTGCAAGTATTGCATTTCGTGTTATCACTGTCCTCTTTGGAAAAGTGAGGGCAAACCTTTTAATTATGTCGAGTAGGCTACATTCTCGTAAGACTGTCAGTTGACTGAAAGCATTAGGCCATTGTGTTTCTTCTTCACACTGGCTGCATGTGCAAACTGATCGAGATAGAGAAGGCAACTGGCTGAAAGCGAAGCAGTCCACACTAAAATTTGAGAGATTTTGGCTCCAGTCAGTTCCATCAAGACATCTTTACTTTTAAATGTTAGTGTCCAGTCACGACATCTTAAAATGCCACAAACGGGTACTTTTCAAAGTAGTGCAAATATTCTCGCTTTTTTTTTTGCCAGCCTGCAATCTGTGCGAGTGAGGGGCTGGAACTGTCTAGGGCCTCTTCCTCCAGTTGAGAGAATTTAGATACAGAGACAGACACGTTTTGATGTTTGCCGCCAACGCAAAGAACAACATTTTTTTATAAAAAGGACCTCCTGCCTACTTCTGGCAAATTAAAAAAACGCAAGTTACTTGGGCTAACAAGACTAATATCAGGGGGTGGCATTTGTTGGCATCAAAGACTGAACTGAAAATCTGCAAATGCAAGTCAAAATGTGAACAGGAGGGTACAATATAAAAACTATAAATGGCAACTTATAAAATCCTACTGCAAAACGCTGAATTAGACGACACAGAATGTGAAACCACTCACTTGACAGACTCAAGAGAAAGTAGCTGGTATTCTTGAGATTGGTCAATCAATTTAGAACACTTCCATAACAAGGGGCCTAGCACATAAGACACTAAACCTAAAAATCGTTCAGACTGAATGAGGGAAAATTGCACAACTTGGCAAAATTCCTCGCATTCAGTGGAACTCGTGGGCCGTACGTCCTAAAGAAATCACTCGGGTGCGAAGTGAAGTGGTCTTCCCTGACTAAGGAGCTTTGGAATCAGTGAATGGCTGCGCAAGTACAAACAGTAAAAGCTTTTTGCTTTGCTCTTCCTGGATCTGATGTTTGGTCTGCAAGCTTTCACTGTATGCGGTGAGGCACTGCGCTGCTATGCAGCTTCACATTCTTTTCAAATCTTATTCACAATTACCAATTCAGAGGTTTTATTCAAATATTTTCATACAATAGCCTACTTATTTTAGACTATGCGGTGGGGACCGTGCTCTAGCATGAGAAGAAAAAGGTTTCCAATATTGACATTTCAAAAGCCATTAGGTTTCAATATACACATAATAGTATAGTCTGTATTGTCCGTGACACAAATTTTTTAAGTTTACTGTATTATACGCTAACCTCTTTAAACTAATTTGTGATCATTTCACGCAATCAACCAATGATTAATTTATTTGCCGAGTAAGCTTACCTGCTTATTACCTAAGCACTTCAAGGAAACAAGCGATGTTTATATTGTTCTATTCTGACAAGTCAAGTATTTAAACCAACGTCAACATTTATAGAGCTGGTCTATCCTGGAACTGAATTATGCAAGATGCTCTACTTAAGCTTTTTTGTTATGTGTAAACTCACTTGCCGTACGTGCGCTTGCTTATATCCACAGAGCACTTCGTCATGCCAGAAAAGGGCAAACTTCCTATGAAATTAATAAATAACTATAGATAAAAGCACAAAAGCAGATGCACTGCAAAGTATAACGTTCCCTATTATAGCTCAATTGCTTTGAGTTTGAATGCAACCCAGGAAGAGGCCGTCTGAGGAAGAATGCTTGCTGGTGTCCGGCGAGACGGCTAAGGGCCGTTAACACGCTCTCCTCTCTCCTCCACCACTTCAGTCTCCTCCCAAGGGCACCGAGGGGCAACCTTCCACACAAAGCAGAACCAGTGTGACTGATGAAGTCTGCCTAGAACCTCCTTAAGGCGTGTAACACAGAAAAGGGAGCGGACGTGCACGGCTGCATTTCCGTGTCCGCGGTGCGCCCGCAATTTCAGTTACCGTTGAACATGGCCGCTTTCGATACTCGGTCTAGATCAGAACAAGATTGGAGCACTACACAGAACAGAAGTGACCATGGGTCTTCAGAAGACTTCAAAACAGACTGGTCGACTGTAGCCTACAGCATTAAAGTTAAACTTTTCACCAAGTCATACTTAATGCTGCTTAACTTAAATCACCGATCAAATGGGCTAGTGGTCATTCAGTAGGTGGAACAGCTAATGCATTAACTTCAGTTAGAACGAACAGCTCTTTAAATAGGCAAGTGGGCACTTGGGAAAGGCTTATAAGCATCTTTACATTTGTTTATAGCAAAACAAAATGTCTTATGTCTTGGACAAGTTTTTAAAGGTCTTGGCAAATGTTCAACAAAAAATTATCCTTTTAACGACCCAAATTTTCGTGTACAATTACACCCATACTAGGAATGATGAGGCCTGACATTTTCTGCTATAAAATAAAATTGGAGATTGCAATACTATACATGGCAGAACAATGTCCTTAATTATGGTACCAAAATGTGAGTGAAAGAACGGAATAAGCCGTATGGTGAACATGACTTGGCCTTTCGACAAAAATTGAAATGTATAAGAGAACTGTACAATTTTAATGAGGAACACAACAACACGGAGCCTTTTATAGATGAGATTATGCAGATGGCAGCTTGCCGACCTTAACTGATTTCACCCGTCTTAAAAAGCCTGCAATGGCAATCCCCCACCATGTCAGCTACATTGGTGTATGAAACGCAGTCTGCCACTACACATCACTACACATGTATTATGTACCAAAGGGGAATTCTGTCATGGAAAAAAAACACATCAACTGATCCAGCACTTCGGACAAAGAGGGTTAAAGCACAAGAAGCTAAGAAACGCAAATGCTTCAGCTGCCTCAAATGGCTAAAAGCAACTTCATTCATTGGTTTATTTTGTTCTAGGTGCAACAAAAATCCAGGTGCAACACACGGCTTGGCCCTCGAGCAAGGTTTTTAAAAAAGAAAGAAAGAAATAATAAATAAAAAAACAGTTTCCTGTACTGGCATGCTCTGAATAAAAATGTAGGCCCAAAAAGAACTGTACAACTGCCAAAACCCAATATGAAACCACTCAAGCAAAATTCACACGGCAATTTCTGTGGTGATGAGTCAAAAAACTGTTGTTCTGCTTTTGGTCATGATTTAGGACATCTTCATCTAGGCTTTTCAAGAGAAAAGCCACACATCCATGCTTTCAAGGGACAAAATGTCCATAGCGGGTGGGTGGGGGGCGGGAGTGCTGACGATGCCAGGCTCTTTTTTAGCCTGGCGTGACGTATTCCTCCGAGTCTAGTCTGAAAGTCCCTGACACGAGCCTGACAACCTCCCAAATGCTGACATCAAAACTTTTCGTAACCCTTAATTTTGCACTTCAAACTTTAAACTGTATTTTTCCAAGAGCGAGCTGCTAATTTGGTCATTTGGCTTAGCGTTCATCCGGTTTTTACATAACTGCGCACGTTAGCCGACTGATCCGAGAAGCTCAACAAGCAAATTTCACACAGTTCAGAATATATCAGCGTTTTCTTCACCTTCTTCATTTTTAATAAGTTAATTCAAACCTTGAACATTTCTGTTGACAGGCCTTCTAAAGGCCTTGGTCAGCCCTTATTTGCGGTGATGTCCTTTAACTGGACTAGCCTCAGTGTTTAAGTTTCCATTTCAGGACCTGTACGCATATTGTGCATATCTATTGTCTGTTAAACAGGCTGCCGCACCTTGACAGAGATGATGACGCACGGCAGTTGACACTTCAAGGGGACTTAAAAAATTTTTAAATAGCCACTCTGTCTCCATTCATTGTTCGCTGAGAATAACTGTTTGACAAATGAACAGTTTTATTGCTCTAAATGAGGGGAGCATTTCAGGACAGTTGTGACATTTTTTACATGAAATATGTATAAAATGGTGACATATCCACTCCTGCATTTAATTGGTTTTCTACCAAACTATGCAAGACATTAATGTGGTACTGTGGGAAAGGTGGAAATCATTGAAATCGTCCTTCCCCTAGATCTTTGCGCCACAGTTCAGCTAACAGGTTCATTAAGAGCATTTAATCACTCGTTAGGCTAATGACTATGTAACAGGCACATAAATGGCATACCCTCGCCATTGCCACAAGCCGGTGACTAATTCCATTTGTCTTTCATTAGCCTCAAGACCATTCTTTTCTTTCCCCAACTGTGGAAGCAATAGAGAATATTCCTTCCTGCACCTTTTTCCTGTTATTGTCATGTGGGCAATTTGTCTGGTGAGGCTCCTCCAGGATTTACAGCACGTATTAGTCTATTGATCCAAGCAGCTCATCAAACCTTTACTGTGAATCAATGCCTTATTTAGCTTATTTGTCCTCTCATCTCAGATAAAGCAACAAAACAAGGAGCTTGATTTTACTCCCCGATCCGCTTCTACCCAATCTGAAGTATTGTGTTGCAGTGTTGTGGTTACCTGAAGTGACCCATATCCAAAGAGCAATGTTCTTTATTCGTCAACGATAAACTGTGCAGCGCTACACATTTTATCATTCCTAGTGCAACCCTGCGAGCTGCATTCCGACACCCAATTCTGGCTTTGCGAGGAGACCGAAACGTGTTCCCCCGATTCCCCCCGTTGCTCCTGCAGCCGATCAAGCCGGCTCTGAGCACACGAGCGGAACACCTGTCCGGCTGACGGGCGACGGGACGGCTACCGCAAACGCGGGCGCTTTAACGCGCGAACCCGTCGGAGAGACGAGCCGCCGTCGCCAGTCGAGGTTTAAAACAACCGTTCAGCGTCGGTGGGAAGAGCGAGGAGAAGCGTGGGGAATAACAAGTAGGATCCCCCCCCCCCCCCCCCGCGTCCCCTCCCTCTGCATCGCCTCCTGCTTTACAACCGTGCTGATTAATGAGCCGCACCCAGGGCCAGACTACCGCCTTCTTCCAAAAGCCGCAAACCGCGGGCCCGCGCCTCCCCCGCGCCTCCCCCGGACGCCTCCCCCGGACGCCTCCCCCGGACGCCTCCCCCGGACGCCATCTTCAGAGGACGGCCTCCGTCGCGCAGAACAAACGGAGAGAAATAAAAGGCCGTTCCTGGCATCGGGTCTGTCATACATCTTTGAAGTGAAATTAACTGATAGGATTTCTGTGGCGCTGGAAGGATTCTGCAGTGTACCGGGCGACTGAGCTTACGTTTTTGAATCGTGACAGATATAGCACACGTACGGCTATTTTTTGGGGACGTTTTTCAGCCCAGGAGTGAGAATGTTCCGCAACACGGTAGCGGTAGTGACGGCTCAAGACACTTACTCGGCTGGGCCTTGCTCCGATAGCAGGGGTTATGGCATCTTCTGCTTTTCATATGAATCAAGTATCAGACATGGTGGTTTCTGCTAAATCTCCTTAGAGATGGAGGGGGGAATTAATTTAAAGTAAACATCATAAAACCGAATGACCATCAGTCATATAACGCAAAGCTATCCATTTTTATAGAGACCCATCATAAATGAATGGGATTAGCTCATGCTTGCAGTAATATTTAATGGGGGAGGATAGAGGCAGTCAGACAGGGAAACAGTCTGAAAGCGTGCGCGTGACCTCAGACGGGAGTCATCGGGGTAATTCCACGAGGCCTTGCCAGTCAGCCGGCCTGACTCAACACGAATACGGCGAAGCAGCTGGCTCGACACCCGTTCATCATTGGCGGCGCCGTGACAGGCGGCGAGTGCGCTCGCCGCCGCTGCTGCGGCATGACCAAATACCAGAGACGGCCCGGCACCGCCTCGGCTACTGTTGGGAACTCCCAGTTCTGTCACAAATGCCAGATAAGCCAAAGGATCGTTTATGAGCCGATTTCAACTATAAAATCATATTGGTGGAGCGGTAGGAATTAAAGTAACTATATTAATGAGTCTATTGACTAGTATGCATTTCCAGTACCACAAGTCATATGAGCCAAATGGCGACTCGAGACATTTGAGAGCGTTCTAGAAATGGGGTAAATTACAGGGGTAAAGTTCAATGACTGCATCCATTTAGAGAGTGATGCAAATACAAAAGATAAACAAACACGTATGGCAATTGTCCATTCTGTTATTAACCATCAGACATCTTTTATTGGTGAAATCCGGGGAAGAAACACATTTCAGCTTGTTTGGAAGGTAAACCAGTAGCTAGCTAGCTATGAGCATATCAAGAACTCAAATGGCCGAATAGTTTCATAACTTTACCCCCCCCGACACCCTCTGTATACATCTAGTCGAGCAGCTCTTAGGCAGAAAACATGTTTTCCTCATCGTAGGATACTAAGTAACATATCTTTCATATTAGCAAAGTAGACCACATACAAAAATGAAATGCATTGTCACGATGCACCTGGGACCAGTGTTGTGAAAGCCTAGCATAAACTTTAAGGCTCGGGGGGGGGATCAAAATATATGCAAAGTAACTGCATTTATTCATCTGTAAATCCAAGGTAAGAGTTTAAGGCAATAATTTATAACAACACTGGTGTTACTGCTATCTAAAGTAATATTCAAACTTGGCCTCATTCAAATGCATCCAGAAACTTGCTACTCATTTCCCAAGAATTGCTATGCAAATGACAATATGAGTGGCAAAACTGCCTCGTAACCTAAAAAAAACTTTATTTCCATCCCTGAACTGCCGTGAAAATTAACGATGTGTAAAAAAACGCATTCGGTGGCCATATTATGCATGCCATTGGGTCTAAGGCAACAGAAAAAGTATTCTATGCAAATCTATGCAAAGTATGACCAGTAAGTGTTTGAAATCTGAGTGAAATAGGACACCACTGCTGGGGGTTATGCAAGGTGAAAAAAAGAGACAGAAAAAGAAATGTAGAGGATTTTTTTATTATAATAATACAATCCCATTCAAATGATGGGCCAGCTCCATCTACCCACTGTGGTCTGGGGGGGGAACTAAAAATGGAACTTCTTCATGGAATTATTCAAACATACAGAAATGCACCCTTACGTATGGTGTGGTTTTGATCACGCACAACGCCCTCCATTTACGGAATTTCCCAACATGCACTCTCAACTGACCTAAAACAAACTGTGGCTGCATACCAGGCAATTCTTCAGTTCCGTGTACTCGGCCAAGAATGCTCGGACTACCATTTTGCTGATGTCACAGAAGTGCCCTCTTGTTTAGCCGGTCAAAGCAAGGCAATGGAGGAAAAGGAACGCGTAGGCTATGCCTGGGACATGTTGCAGCCTCAAACAGTGATCGAGGCAGCACACAAAGCCGCGTTAAAATGCTAGCTGGCTAAACTACAGACCTTGTTATGGTTCCCCAGTACAATAAATATCATGACAGGATGATACGGCGGAACACTACGAGTAGGGGATCTAGATAGCGAGCCATCATCTGTTTTGCTGACGGCTAGCTTTTCTGGGTCGCAGAGTAGCCTAACGGTTAGGGAACCGGGCTTAGAACTCAAAGGTTGGGGGTTAGAGTCGCAGCAGGGGCGCTGCTGTCGTACCCTCGAGACACTTAGCTTGAATTGCTTCAGTAAAATATCCAGCTGAACTGCATGCATGCAAAAAAAATTAAACCCGTGTAAGTTGCTCTGAATAAGTTGCTCTGTAATGTCTGTTAAATGGCAAAACACTTTGCAAAGCAACAAGCTATATAAAATGCAAATGTCCGTCAAGAAAAATATCTAGTTATAGTCACATCATGCAATATGGCTGCTGAATCATACAGGATCCTATCGTACGATCATACGATAAAAATAAAAAGCCTCATTTATCCCGATGTTTCCCCTAAAATTGCGGCCTGCCAGGCCAACAAAATCCCTTTCAACGCCAAAGATGTCCCTGCCTGGAAAATCTGAACGAGAGCGTAACAAGAAGTGGAGTAGACAGGAACACGCCGTAACATTAGCAGTCTAGTCTAAGCTCTTGTTAGCAGTCTAGTCTAAGATCTTGTTAGCAGTCTAGTCTAAGCTAAAGCACTCTGGATATTGCCACCGAAGTTAAAAATACCCTGCGTGATACTTGTGACCTTTTGCCCCGTCTGCACGCGCATATTCAGCGTGACGTCGTGAGAAAACTCGTCTATATCCCGCGATTAGCGCTACTGCCCAAGCTGGCACCCCAATTTAAAGGGCAAGACCGTGGGGAAATAAACAGAGAGCCTGTTTGAGATGCAGCCGATGAATCACCTTAAGGGAAGTGCTCGGTGTGAACTCCCAGGAACTCCTGTTCAGAACCTCGCCACGGCTCCAAGGAGCTATGGGAAGTCTCACAGTCTCACTCCTCGTGGCAGAAACACCCCCAACAAATACCGCTTAACATCTTCCGTCAGATCTCATACTTTGTCAGAGATTGTGCTTTCCCCTCTGGTTGGTAGCCGACTCCACGAGCTTAAATTGTGCCGCACCAAACACTCACGGATAAACAAACGGTGAGCCATGCATTTCCTCAAAACGTTCTAGAGACATTTCGCTAACCGTACAGTAAATACAACGTCACCTACGCGAGCATTTCGGGATTGCTGTGCAAATCAATTTTCTGGACATCCGGCTGTGCTACGACTCTGCTTCTGTTGTGACGGTTACCGGAACAGACCAGAATCCAGACTACTATTGACTGAACAAAAGGGGGCAGGACATAATCCCACATTCGATGACAGATAGCTTTTGTACACTGCAAAAGCACTGGCTGAACTCCTGTTTGTAGCTGGGAGGCCACGCTGATCTTAGCACTGATACCCCTGAAGTGCACCGCCCGGCCTTAAAATCAGAACAAGAGGCCATGACACCGTCTGTGACCGGACTGAGGAATTCATCCTCTTTTCACTGTTGGGTCAAAAAAAAAAAAAAAAAAAAAAAAAAAAAAATCACACAAGGGAATAGCTTTTTACAACTGCAAGAGATACGTGCGCCATAATGCAAAAATAATTCATTTATTTAATCAGAAAAATGAACAGCTATTTTTTGGAGTATGTTAAAACCTAATTACGGGTTCTGCCTTAAACCAAATTAAAACAGTGACTCGCCCACCGATGAGAAATGACTACCATCAACCATGTGAAGGCTTCCCTCTGTCAGTGTTCTCATTCTTCTCATAAAATGTCAACCTTCCCTCAAGCGGACGGTCATAATGCGACCATCAGGTGGGTCGAAGAACGGATTTGGCAAAGGCCGTAATCTAATTATGAACCTTGCACAAAATAAATAACTAAAAATCATCCCCTCTCAAGTGTTCACCGAGACCACAGCTTCGACCTTTCCCCCGACGTTAGTCTTCAATAAACCTACGAAGTTCACAAACGCATGTCGTTGACAAGCACCTCCTCACGGCGGCGTGTCTGCGCGCATGCGATGACCATGCGTTGACTGACATTAACAGACCGGCTTTCCCATCGCTTGTCAAAAAACATGAAGAAAGCCGAGTCGAAAACAAATTAATCTGTCAGCAAGAGTTAAGAAACCTGCCCGTGTTCAACAGGAGAGTGAGCGGTTAAGGGCGGATCAGAGAACCACAGGTAGGACCTCATCAGCGGGCGCCAGCGTTCTACTCAAACATCTCTGACAGTTCAATTTCAGATAGCGCGCTTTTATTGCTTCATTTTTTCCCCCCCGCACATGATTGATGGGGCATTTTCAGGAGAGGACAAGATGACTGTGGGCTTGAATTTTAATATTTAGCGGCACATTTTGCATCACTTTTAGTTACGGGTGTTTAATTTCTAAGAATCCATGTCTGAACGGGTTTACTTATTGACCATTAGGCAGGAATTAACGGCTGATGGATGCACACGGTCCTAAAAAGGTTATTCTCCTACCGAGGCAAAGATAACTGGCACGATTTCACATCAGTAAATATAAAATACGTAGAGTATAAAAAATGCTGACAATGGCTGTGCTTATCAAAGTAAACTGGGTGGAGCGAGTACGGAAACTGACCGTTTCATTTCATAAAAATCCATGTTTTTGTGGTGTGTTTATGGACCTTAAAACAACCTCTGTCTAAAAGCTAAATGTGCTCTCCAAGGACAAGCTGCCGTAAAAGAGATAATTAATGGGCTTCTAGTTGAACGTATTTGCTGAATTATACCGAGTGTAATAATTAAAATGGGTTTCACACCCTGCGAAGTGCATGTGAAATTTAAAGCTTCCAAAAATGAGAACATCATATTGAGAAGGACACTCAATGTTTATTTTTATCCCCTGGTCCACTAAAAAAGGGGGGGGGGGCGTATTAAAAAAATGTAGGACAAACGTATTCTAGCATAGCTGCGATCAAAGTGTCCGCGTGAAGCAGCCGGATACTTTGCACAAGTAAATGATCAGGAGCCAGAAAGATTAACAAGGAGGACAACAAATGTATTGAAGTTATGAGCCTACAAAGATTCAGAGATCAAGTCAGCAACATACTCCCCAATGATGAATTGGTGTCTCTGGATCACATCATACCATTTTGAATGTGATATAAACAGAAAAACGACAGATCAAAGTGAAGGTGGGAAGCTGCCATAATACCCTGGGGATTTTAAAATGATTAATTAATTGATTTTTTAGTAGAAGAACTTGGGGGGGGGGGGGGGGGGGGTACCCCTGGCTAATGATGTCATCAGTAGACCAGCTAACATATGAAGCCAGCGTCCAGAGGACTCCACAGACCAGACCGCTGCTCCGTGCTGCTATGTCAAAACTCTGTCCCTTGGATCAAAAGCTCCGGTACCCACTCAAAGCACGGCCTCAGCACATCGCTGAACTAATAGCCGTTTCTTTGCAGCTGGCCAAGATGCAGAATCATCCAATCGCAGCCAGCTGGGTTGCAAGTCCCCTGTCAACTTCCAGTGCTGTGTTCAAATGGATTAGTACTACAGAAGGGAAAAACAGCAGTGAACAAAATGCACAGGACGTACACTTGAACTCCCATCTGAAAACCAAACAATGCCACAGCACTTTTTTTTTTTCCTCTCTGTAGACTGCTGAAGAATTTCACTTAGTAGCAGGAATGACAGACAAACACGCTGGCAGGTGTAGGTCTATGCATGTAGCCACAATGAACTGGGCCTCTGGACATAAAAGGAGGCAGGAATCCATAAGTGCCATCTGCATGTCCTTCATCTTTGTAGCAGTCAAACATACACAGGCACTTTGTCTTGTTGACTTTGTTGTAACATGAAATCCCTTGCCTGGAGCAGCTACTGAAATTAACACCAGCGTCAGTTTGTAATTTAAGAGGAGAGAGAGCACTTACTCTGTTGGAAAACCCCAGGTCTCCGATATTATGCACCGCCTTATCTTCGAGCACAACTCATGACAACGGCCCAAACCAAATATATTAAATTTGCCTAATCCCGGAGAGTTGATGTTCTGCAGACACACTAGACAGTCACCATAATAACCTTTACTTTATTATAAGAGTATTAGCATACATTAGTCGCCTCAACCAAAATCCCTGTTCATGTACAGTAATGATCAAACTCTGCCAGACAGAGCATTGGAGATTCAACAGGTGGCACCGCCTAAAAAGATGTGGTGTATTAATAAAAACTTTGATACACTTCAGGCCTCAATTTCAAAATAAGAATGAATCCACTACTGCAGTAGTCTCTGACAACCTATTTACACTCTACCAGAGTTAAATAAATCACACTGACTAATGAATTGTATGGGTCCATGGGTTCAAATTAAATTCATATGATTGAATTCACAAAGGCAGTCCTTTCTACAGCAGAATGAGGTACCACTTCCTATTCTTAGAGATACTGTTCAAGGAATTGATTTTAACATTCAAATAAAATGTGGGGCAATTAAAGTGTACAACCTTGGAAGAAAACGTATCAGCATTCACAGAACATTTCTTCCTCGCTTCATGCGGAGGTGGATGAGCAGTGCTACTAATAAAATTTTTTAAAAGAAATTCATGGTGTCACTACAACCTCTACATGAATGATATATGTATAGCACAGACTTACTGCGAGGTTAAATAAAAACCTAAATCATCCTTCCCGAGTACACTCCACTATTTATATAAATTTAGTAGTGGTCAGCTATGGTCACTGTCAGCTGATAAATAAAACGATCAGCTCTTGAACAAAAACAAAAAAAAACTGAATTTAAAAGACTTGGGGAATTCAAATTACAAGATGTACTGGGTGCTGGCCTGGGTAGCTCTCTATTTGGCTCTCTGGAAATAACCTAACAGAAATAAGCAAACTTGAGCATCATCTCTGTAAGATAATGTTGCCGATTAAAATGATTACCCCCGCAGAAATGTCACCACACCTAGCTAACGTTACACAGTGAACAGCTGAACACAGATTAACAGCTAGAGTTCATAAACACCGATAACATTCAGAAAGGCGAGGCAGACCAACTATCAAATGACAAATGCAGCTACGCTAGCTTGCTCAACAATCCAACACTGCAATGTCTGCCACTTGATACTGAGAACACTTGTAAATCAGTTAATGTTTTCCATTATTAACCATTTACCAGAGGTGGAAATCCAGGGGACATCACATAAAGTAAAAATCCTACCATGTGTTTCTTCCACCCATAGACTCAGCCAGCTGATTTCACTAATCAGTTCTACCTCCCCGCTGAAGAATTATGTTAATTAGCAAATCCAGGTGATTGGAGAAAAATACTGGGGAGGACTTTTACTTTATGTCCCCTGGATTTCAACCTCTGCCATTCACATGTCCTATCTATCGAACCAGATACTAACGTTAGCTCGTGACAAGTAAACACACTGCGCTTCATGCCAGCTATTAGTCAGTGCTATTAACGTCACTGACTGTATAAGTTATTTATTTATTAATACTATTAAATACTATTTAGTATTAAATAGTATTTATTAATACTACTAGTACGTCGCTATAGCGGAAAGCCTTGGTTAACGCCACGTGATAATATAACGTTACAGCTAACGTTAGTAACATTAACTCGTAGATCTAACGTAAACGTAAGATGACTCCGACTAACGTTAGCGACCTGGGTATAGTTAGCTTCGTAACTAACGTTAGTTGGCTACCCTGCAAACTGGCATTCAGTGTAAGGTTAGCTAGCCAACCAACTTATCAGTGTTTACGTTCCGACATTAATAGTCTAACTATTGTGTCAGTATCTTTTTTTATGTGGTCTTACATTTTCCAAACATCGCCAAGTTAGGCAAAATAAACGAGTTGCTAAATAAAACACACCGCAATCTATCAATGATGCCTACCTATCTAGACCTGCTCTGTGATAAGCTCGCTAACAACAATCCGTTAGCTAACGTGGGCTGACGTTAATGTGACTAACTAGCTACCTAGCTAACGTTATAGTAACCATGCCAGATACACTTCTTCAAAAGGCTAACGTTAGTGGGACAATTGGATGTAGCGTTAGCTAACACGTTAACCTCGCCAACTCCAAATGGGAATTCACTACGATCTAATCCAAATGTGCGGATAGCCTTTCTGTCCCGATGAATAGGCAACTGTTAAAAGCTTTGTGTAGGTTATCGACCTAACATTAGTGGTGTGGCAGCCCAACAAGATTCTTGGTAACGACTTTGTTGTGCATTTACGTCAAGTCCTGTGGCAGCCGACGTTGAAGTAGCGAGATCGTTGATTAGCTAATTATGTTAGCTAGCCAACGAGTTAGAAAAAACGTTCGTTTAGCTACCTCTTAGCTAACGTTAACGGTTACCTGGCTAGCGACGGAGTCATACAATTGCTAACATTACACTAGAAAATCTAGCTCACATTAGCTAGCTAACGTTACCTTGCTAACGTTAGATTGAAGACGAGCTAGCAAACTAAATTAGTCAACTAACGTATAATCACAACAAGTACTAGCTGGCTAGTCAGTAATATAAACAAGCTAACGTTAGCTATACATATTCTAAATGTATATAACGTTAGCTACCTGCTTAGCTATCTGGCAATATCATGTTTTTCCTTGGAGACAAAACAAGTTTGAGTTGACTGGCTAGCAAGAAAGCTAGTATCGAGCTAACGTTAGATTACCATGCAGCCAAATGTTTCCCAAAGAGAATGCAGCTAGGTAATTACTATTAGATTTAGCTATTGGTTGATCTGAATGGTTCCACGTGAGTAAACCTTTAACATACCTAGTCTGGTGACTCCGCGATGTATTGCCTTCTCCCTTTTGCCCCCTCAGTCTCAGATCTTTCACAGCAGAAGCTCTGTCTTTCTCACTGGCTCTCTCCGTTGCGAGACAAGTTTTTGATCCCCTCATAAAAAAGGCATAACGCCAGTTAAACACACGTCAAACGCCCCGCACACGTTTTCGCCATTTCTGTAAAGAGCTTCCAAAACTTCACACAAGATTAATTCCACTTTGACTCTACTTTTCCAAGGATTTTAGTCCCTACTTCTTGAATAGAGAAACTCAAGACGGAGGGTTATTTTTCTGCAGCCCGTAGCCTCCGCGGCGCCTGGTTGGGTGGCTGTTGCGGCCTATCGTGACGCTGCTTGCTGCTTGCTGCCTGGTTGGGTGGCTGTTGCGGCCTATCGTGACGCTGCTTGCTGCCTGCCTGGTTCCAGACAGCGCTAGAGTACAGAAAGGACGTTCAATTTGCCTAATACATGTTGCCTCGTTTCCTCCATCCTCGTATCTGTATCTGATCCTAGCATCTTTTCCTCGCGTCCTCTGTTGGGCGGAGCTAAGGAGCGAGGAAAGGACTCGATGAAAGCATGCAAGGAGTAAAAATAAGTGATTGGAATGAACCCAGAAACTGCACACTGGCTGCTTTGTTAAGCATTTCGACCTGGGGCTCCCACTAGCTGCAAGCAGTAGGCATGGCAGAAATGAAACACGCTCATCACACAGTATGCAAACCTGATGCTAACACGCTTGTGGTTCTGCTAATCATGAGAAACTGCTGTTATGTCATGCATGCATTGGTCATTTAATTATAGGCGTTTCTGAAATTTAACATTGAATACTTTGTCCTTACCTTATCATTATTGTTCACAAGACAATGCGAGCACACAGTCATACTAATAATGGCTTTTACATGCTGATGAAAAAAGAAAGCAATGTTGAAAATCAGTGAAGCTCAAGCTAAACATGATCATACACATTTAAAAAAAAAAAAAGTTGACCAGTGACTGACCATAGTCAAAATAAGATAGATTTTTTACAAATGTACAAATATCTAAACACAAAGTTGTGAATTAAAATGTTACATTGTTAATAATATATAAATTGAAGCCAGTGTGATATTTAACATAGACCTACATATGATATACATACATTCATTCTCTGAAATAACTGAAGTAAATGCTGATTTTCGACACACTATTCTAATTTCTTGAAATACTGTTTTGGGGGTTTTCTGGAGCTGTAAGCCAAAATTATGAAAAATGAAACAAATAAAGGCTAGAAATATTTCACGTTGTGTGTAATGAATCTATAATCTATGAAAGTTTCACTTTTTGAATGGAATTATGGAGAAAAAAAAAACTTTTCCATGATATTCTAATTTTTTGGAAAGGATCTGTATATATATATATATATATATATATATATATATATATATATATATATATATATATATATATATAATTTTTTTTTCCCGAGCATTATTATTAAAAGAACCTATCATTCTTAGGAGGACATTTGCGTTGCACATTGAAGTGTTAGAAGCACACTCCAGGTGTAGCATATTAATCTGGGCTCTGCTCTATGGTATGAGGTAGGATAGAACAGTATCTGGTTGTGGAATTATTCCAATTTTCTGGTTGTCATAATCTGTTTAAGAGTACAATTAATCTTAGCATTGACCTTTTCTGCTTTGTGCTATGGAAGTAAAGATCTTTCATCTAGTGCTGAAATTTAGGTGTGAATCAAATTCAGTTTCATTCATGATTTACACCCTCTCATTTCAAATATCACATCCTTCTTCAGAGACAATTGAATTGTAAATGCAAATACATGTCTTCCATTATGTGACTTCCTGAGACAGGAAGTTTGCAGTACCATAATCTCACCAAGGAGGGAGACATGGTACATATTTTGTCTGAACTTTCCTCAAAAAAATTAAAGTAGAACCTCTTATTTAGTATTCATAATAAATGCTAAACGGATACCATTTTTCAAGTGTTTTACTGATTCAAGAGTAGCATATCGTTATTAAATATTATACACCCACACATTCAATGATTAGTTAAGACACTTGTCTTAATCAGTGAATGGTGAAATATGAAGTGTTTTTTCAAAACTCACTCAGCCCACTTCTACCAATTTTGAGAAAATCAACATTTTTGTTTATTTTAAATTGGTGGAGATGTTTTGCATGAAAAATCACATTATGCTTAAATCCCTAAGAATAATAAGTGTAAAAGTAAAACTGCAAATATCTAACCATTTATCGGAAAAACTATACCCACCTTGAAAAATATGGTTGATCACAACTGGACTTAGTTAGGTTTGGAAAAACACTTTTCACATATATAGGGCCCTCCATAATGTTTGGGAAAAGGACATATTTGTTTCGATTTGGCTCTGTACTCCACAATGTTAGATTCATAATCAAACAATTCACATGTGGTTAAAGTAGATATTCACAGCTTTTATTAAAGGGCATTCTTATACATTTGGTTTTCACCATGTATAAATTACAGCACTTTTTATACATAGACACCCCCCCCTACAGAGAACTACAGAGGCTACACTGCAAGATGCAAACCACTAGTTAGCCGCAAACACAGGATGGCCAGGTTACAGTTTAGTACCTAAAAGAGCCTGCAGAGTTCTGGAAAACTATCTTGTGGACAGATGAGACCAACAAGGGCCCTATCTTGGCGATCTTGGCGCTTAGTCTAAGCGCATGGCGCTAAGTCCATTTAGGGCATGTCCAAGTCCACTTTTGCTATTTTAACGGCGTGTTTTTTGGGCGCTAAGCACGGCGCAAGGTGCAACTGGGCTGAACCTAGTCTCTTCATTAATTATAGGTGTGTCTTGGGCGTGACATGCAATAAACCAATCAAAATGTCATATCCCATTCCCTTTAAAAGCCTGCTTTTCCACCTTGGCGGATTGCTTATGATTGCGAAACAGACATGCTCGTGCGTGTTTAGTGCGATCAAGGAATAGGCTATATGGATCAGTAGCAGTAGTAGTATTATGAGTTCCCGGTAATTCCTGACAGTGCTGTTTACGAAATATATGCTGTTAAATTTCGTTAAAAGCACCTGCAACAGCTGAGAATAAGCGACCAATTGCTTCCTTCTCACCTTAGAAAACGTCAAATTAGCTTGCTTGTTTAACGAATTTCGTTTGATTATGCAATGAACTCATGTTCAAGCTTCATCCGAAGTTCATTAGGCTACCTGCATTCTAATTTTGATTAATAACATAACTAACGTTATTTTGCCTTAATGATGACACTAAATACAACAAATCTGTCAGGTTGGCAACCTATAGGTTCAGCATATTTTCCCTTGTTTTATAATGTCCTGCTTATGGAAATGTGACCAACCTGTTTTACTGGTAGCGTAATACTTTAAAACGATTCACTTTCCCAGGAAGACCGTGAAAAGTGTGATGTACAGCAGGGGAAACAGACCTGCTCCTGTAAAGCGAACATGCAGATAATGGAATTAAAATTAATTGTAAATTAATTGTGTAACGTGCTGCAAATTTCGTTTCTAATTAGACGCTTAGTTCTCTTTAAAATATTTTGTTCAGTTATGGAATAACAGGTGAAATCAGCGGGGTTTTAATAAGCTGAGGGTATGGAAACCTTGTCACTGTAATTTAAAAAATATATTTTATAGCTAAGGTTAGGCTACAATTCAGTTAACATGATGACATTTATCTCCGTTTTTTAACCATAGTCTATCGAAAAAACATGCACAGCGAGTCCGCTGTAGCCTAGGCTATTTGAAAAACAATAAAAGCAATATTCACTGGACAAGGTTTTGAACTTTTTTCAGTCACAAACCATTCTATTTAGCCTACTTACAGGCTGTATTCCTAGATAAACAGAGCTGTATTGTAATGACATCTGAAGCGCATTTTCAGAACGCAAATGTCCGTCTATTGCAGTACGCGAGTTTTCCATTGAATGACAATTCACGCATTAGGTGTAAATGACAATTTGCGCATTAGGCTTGATATAGGTGTTATCAGCTCCTTTTTTAATGGATAGCCATTGTCCCGTACCATCGCACATCGCCTGGATGTTGATGGAGTGGGCTGAGAACAATGTAATGTGGCATCGTTTCCCTTCGCTGAAGGAAAGGTATGTGGACCTATGGAACCTTTTATTATTATGCATTTTTGATATAGCCTACACAATAATAATATTTCACATTGTGATCTAGATATTTTAGTCATGCTTGTGCACGCCCCTGTGTGTAACAGACAGGAGGGTATGCGCGTTGTGCACACGCCTATGTAGACGCACTTATATGTGCCATTAAAATAACATGTAAACAACTGCGACATGACTTTAGACCAGGTTTGTAGTGGTTCTAGCGCAAGCGCTTTCTGCTGGCTCAAGATAGCAATACGCCAAAAAGAATCCTGGCCACTCCTCATCTTAAGACCAACACGCCCAGTTCACTTGTGATGGCGAGAATCACAAGAATACATGCTAGTTAAAGGACGTGAGCGCTAGGCGTTATTATGGACCTAGCACCGGGTGTAAGATAGCAAAGACACTTGCGTTTGGGTTAGCGCTGCTTTGCGCCGGGTGTAAGATATGGCCCCAAGACTCACTTGTATCAGAGTGATTACAAGAGCAAAGTGTGGGGGCCAAAAGGAACTGCCCAGGATCCAAAGCATGTATAAAATTCTGTAATTTCTACACGGTGAAGCCAGAATGTTAACTGCCTTTCGATCAAAGCTGAGAATCTGCACTTGAACGACATTTGTGGAGAACAGAGCCAAATCAAGAAAAAAAGAATATATAGTATATGTATATGTACTTTAAAAAATAAAATAAAATACACTATATGCCAAAAAGTATCTGGACACCCCTTGGTCTGGGGCTGTTTTCCATGGTTCAGGCTAGGCTCCTTAGTTCTAGTGAAGGCAAATCTTAACACTATAGCATATAATGACATTCTAGACGATTCTGGATATCCAACTTTGTGGCTAAAGTTTGGGGAAGGCCGTTCCAGTTTCAGAATGACAATGCCCCCACAACATGCACAAATAGAGGTCCATACAGAAATGGCCCCACTAATAGCCCCGCATCAGTGCTCGACCTCTACTGCTCTTCTGACTGAATGGAAACAACTCCACAGAGCAATGTTCAAACATCTAGTGGAAAGCCTTCCCACAAGAGTGGAGGCTGTTATGGCACCAAATTGGGACCAACTCCATATTAATGCCCATGATTTTGGAATGAGATGTTGGTTGAGCAGGTGTCCATATACTTTTGGCCATGTAGTGTATCAGTATCAGCCATGTAGTGTATCAGTATCAGCCCTTTTGTAAAGTAAAGGGCAAATGATGCATTTGGTACAGGAGTTTCCTGGATGAAAGCAGTTAACAGCTTAATTGAATTTCACACTCCATGGTGCCTCCATGCAGATGTGACATCACTGAACAACTGACAGACAGAAGGTGTTTCAAGGATGACTGGGAGGAGGACTGTAGAACACAAGAGTCTCTGCTGACAGTCATCTGACCTTCAGTTGCAGCATTTATTCCACCCCTGTATAACAAAACCTGTCCTGACTCCTCAAACAACAGTGCCTCCAATTCAAGATTCTCCTCACAAACAATACCAGGCCTTTAATGGATTTCCCTCTGTCTTTGTAGCTGAACTCCTGCCCAACAACCACCCTCTTTCAAAGTCACTTACAGTAAGTCTTCAAGTCATGCTACCTATGATTTTAGGCAACCAGGCATGCCCAGTATTTTTGCCCATGACCCTGAGCAAGCAGAGATGTTAATTGCTTCATTTACTCCAGAGACACACCTATGCGGAAGCACCTGCTTTTGATAAACTTTATGTCCCTCATTTAAAAAAAAGTGATTCCACCTTTTTGGCCACCACCAATTTAGATCTGTTCAATAATAATCACAAGAAGAAGGCCATAAAACAGGGGGGTATACACCAAAGCAGGATTACTACACTAAGTAAAACCCGGAACCCTCCCAAATCTGGAACATGGACTGAATTAAAAAGAGCTGGTCCGGGTTTTACTCAGCTAAATCAGTAATCCTGCTTCGTAGTATAACCCCCTAGGATCTCAAACTCAAGTCCCAGAGAGCTGTAGTCTGCGGGTGTTTTATGTTTTGTGTTTAATTTAAGTCACTGATAAGTGACTAAGGGCCTACAGCTTGTTCTTAAGGCTGGCTGCATAGGTGTGAAAGGTAAGTAGAACCGGGAGACACTAGGACTGGCTCCAGGACTGGGACTTGAATTCCCTGGTATAAATTATGATAAAAAGCTTGTTATTTTGCCTGGTTGACAGATTTTTTTAAGTGAATGATCATTTTTTAAATGATGATGATTTCCCAATTGAGTCCCCCAAGTCTTTATATCAGACACATACTGTCCCCTGGCTGGTATCTAGGAAACAGAATATCCTCCTGATCCACCTCAGATAAGTGTGTTTACAGAAACCAGGCTGTCTGTGTCCTCTTTCTGAGGCTCTTGTTTGTGGAATATGTGCTCCAGCGATACCAATGACCTCCTGTAAAAGTTGACACAGAACAGCTGGCTCCTTTTCTTCGTGTTGTTTGCATTTTTATCTAATCACAAAATCAAATTACTTACAATTACGTCACTATAGTACAGGACCTGAGCAACCTTCCACATTAAGCAGGATGATATAGTCAGTAAAGGCAAGTGCTGTTCTTTAAAGATGCCAGGGTTGCATAGTCTTGTGTGCTTGGTTTAACAACCCTGAGTATATGTACAAATTCACGTTTCACATGTGATCAAATATTAATTTTCATTCAGGAACACTACATTTCTGTCATGGAAGATGGCAAAGTATCAATGGTAGCAAATGCTTCTGTTTGCTAGGTGTCATGGTTTTGCAGCTTGCCGTGTCTGCTCTGCAGACGTTTCCTTTCAGGTCAGCGGGACGGCGCTCCTGCCGTGTTTTTCCGCCTACCCGCATTCATTCGTTTCATCTGTGCTAGCGTCTGTTAGTTATTTAAGTGCAGCGACTTCCTGGTTCGTGGCTTTGCGTGTCATTCTTGCCATGCTAGGCCAGGTAATGACGGTATAGGATTTTGGCAACCACTTGTTCTTTTGCTTTTGGTAAAAGTACACGTGGGGTCTGCCTTAGTGTGTTAGGAGTTATTTTTCCTTTTAGAGTTTTCGTTTTCCTTTCTCACTCATTTCCTTCCTTGTTTTTCTTTCCCCTATCTCGGTTAAGATAGTACCTCGGTTTCGCCTCATTTCCGTTTGCTTTTTATTTTAGCTCTTTGATAGTTTTTTAGCTAGAGGTATTTATTTTATTTTCATTACGATTCTCTGCTCGAATCTACGAGCTTCACCATTTTTTTTGGTTGTTATTTGTTTGGCTTATGCCGGGATTCTTTTCCCTTATTTTCTTTGCTTGAATCTACGAGTTTTCATCCACTTTTCTGGGTTGCTATATTTTGACTGTACGCCGGGAGTTATTTTCCCTTTCTGTTTATTTCTCTCTGCTCCATTCATGGACTCCCTTCACCCTTTTAGTGGTTGTTTTCACGCTTCGTGGGACAGCTTTCAGATCCCCTTTCAGTCGCGTCTGGTCCTCCGAACCCGACCACTCACACAGGGGGCATTGAAAACATGGTAGATACCTTACCATCATACATTAATGTATTCATTTTAATCAATATTTACATAATGACAAAATTTGATGCAAGATTAAATTCATCAGCGCTTCGGAGGAAATGTGTTTCTGAGATTGCACCTGGGCCTTTATGAACTATTCAGGGTTCTATCAGTGCAATTG
Organism: Synaphobranchus kaupii; assembly: GCA_029718625.1. Lineage (NCBI taxonomy): Eukaryota > Metazoa > Chordata > Actinopteri > Anguilliformes > Synaphobranchidae > Synaphobranchus > Synaphobranchus kaupii. Next base: position 18,047,149 of record CM056390.1, read on the forward strand.
CTCCTGAAAATTTATGTGTGCTGACTGGAAAAAATATTTTGGAGCATATCAACTAATTGGTATGCATTAATGTGCTACTAAATTTTTCAACTTAAGAGCATGTGTGCCCCTTGGGAAAAAAATGTTAGCGGAGAGCACTGCTGTTATTGCCCTGATCACATCATAACCCTCTTCATCGACGATTACTCCCAGGAAGAGGTTGTTTTTCAGTTTCCCTCATGCTGAACTGGGATTAAGGTGCGTTATTTTACATTCCTGCAGATGGTCTTATCGGATCAGATGGTTGTTGGTGAAAGAATGTTAGAGCATATCAAGACTCCTCCCTGTAATGGGACAGTTGGGAGTGTGGTCTCTATCTCACAGGATATGCTGTGAAGCCTTCCAGTGCTCTTGAGACTAGAGCTCAGCCTACACGCACCCAACACGTCGGACATGCCAGAATGATGTTTACTGTTTTGAGGGGTCTCCCACAGACTGCGTTGCTGGTTCGGGCAAAAGTAGTCCTGCAAGATAAGAAAACCTATATCTACAGCAAGCCTCCAAAAGAAAGGATTGGACCAGGGGTGAGTATCACGGCTCCTTAGAGAAAGATTCCTAAACCTACCAACCTACTTTATTGCTTTATTTAAAAAAAATAAAAAAAAAAAGTATTCCTCTGCAGGCCTTGGATGGGTTGGGTAATGTTAACTTATAAGATACTTCACACTTATAATGACTGCGTGTTCAGATCACGTCAGGGTCACCAACGAAGGAGTGCGGGAAATGACCAAACTGAGACTTCTTTCCTTTTCGAGCCAACTGCAACGCAGCTGCGTTCTTTATTTATAAACCTCATTCAACCAAAAGAACATGTCATAGAAGTTACTATCTATGACGTAGCCGCGTTGACAGTAGGAGGTGAATTATATATGTATGTCCCAGAGGTAGCCGCCACATAACAATGATTTGAAAGAGTAATTATTTACTACATTAGATTTCAGATTGTGGATGCTAGGCAAACTGCATGCACCTCTGGTGGCCACAATGAAATCTGAATCTAAATAGCTGCAGTTGTTGTTGTCATAGGATAGTAAGCAATTCTGCAGTTCTGATGACAGGTAGCTCATTCGACCACTGGGGGGCCATTGAGGACAAACGGTGATATTGTGCACCCAGAGAGAGGAGGAGTGATACAAAGATATTCTATGTTAAACAGCTAACTACTCCTAGATCACACTGCAAAAAAAATCTAAAAATCTTAACAGGCATTTTAATCTTATATTTTGACTTTAGAATCCTATTTCTGTTTCTTTTTTGCTAAATAAGACAAACTATCTGCCAATGGGGTGATATAGTTTTACTCATTTCAAGATTTGCCAGTGGGGTAAGATAATTTCACTTGTCAAGCAAAAAGTAACTTCAAACAAGCTAATATTTGTCACTTTTGAGAAAAAAAATAAGATTTTAAGTCTCATTACAAGACTAAAACACTTGTTAAGGCAGACATTTTTTGCAGTGCAGGTCAATTTCTTGATGAGATTTTTTGCAGGTTGTGGCATCATTCAACTGAAAATTGTCTTTACAGTAGCTGTTTGGTCTCTGTAGCTGATATTGAATAGCCCTTTATTTTTTTTACTTTCATTTCCATTACCTCAGGTTAATAAAATGATACTAAACAGACCGGAAAAACCTAATTCAGGGATCTCCGCCAATCAATTAGTGTGGCATCTCCATTACAGTTAACAAATGCAGATTTTAGCAGACCTGACAGCTCAACTAGCTAATTAGATTAAATTAAAAATCTGGTTAATTATATGCATTCTAAAGAACAGAATATCTGCATCCCAGAAACCCCCCATAAACGGGTGACTGTGACAAATATTCCATAATGTGGGTCAAATGAGCTAAAATCAGATGCATTTCTGCAGAGGGATGTTTTATTTATGCACAATTTATAAGTCAGTTCTGCTAAGCTTTCCTATGGAAGTGGGCACTGCAATGTTTAATGATGGAGCCATTTAGTTTTGCGCTTAGACACTGAAATGTCCTCAGATCTATCCCAGAGGGTTTTTACCACACCGTTTATATGTGCAATGAAATCTGGAGGGCTGGGGGCTGCAGCTATGACTATGATATACCATAATCAAATGAGAGACAGGGAGCGGGCCATCTGGGAACGGTCAATGGAGCCTTCTAGAACATTTAGAATGAGCAGATACAGTAGCACACAGAAGGACACTGAGAATGGGATATGGATAACAAGAGCGCCTCTCATATAACCTGGATTATTGTTGAATCTGTCTGGTAACCAGGGAACTTCAGATGGCTTCTCTCTGTAATCATCAGAGAGTTCTGGGGCGGACTATAAGCGGGCATTTGAAAATTAAAACTTAATAATAATAATAATAATTAAGCCTTATACTACAATGTAAGAGGGACAATATTTGGAAGTGGTAGATTAACATAAGTTTTTATGACATTCACTTTAAAGTGTTCCCCCTACAATAGGCTTCATTATGCCATCTCACCACCCCGCCTATAAAGACATCCTGGGGGAAACACTGAACAGTGTACGGTTCAACAGACATTGAGCAGATTTTCTGTTCAGTTTTTCTATATCGAGATGCTACAACTAGGTATTATGGCTTTAGAATTCCAATTGTAAACAAAAAACTCATAGAGCACCTATTTAGAAAACTATAGTGCAAATATAACTGAATGGTTATCAAATTCTCCCATTGGTCTAACACAGTTTATTTGATAAATCTGAGTAACTTCATAAAAAACCTTGTATGTTTGTGTACTGGAGATCACAGTTGTAAGGGAAAACACAGAAGAATCAGGAAGCACTCCCAGCTGTATACTCCCCAGTGGGAGTAAAGGATCTGGATTGGGTCACATGACTAGCGCAAGACCAGCGCGCAGCCAGCAAGTATGCTGCAGAAAAAAATCACAGAGACCTTTAGATAGAAAGTTCTTTACAGTACAGTCCTCCCAATCCCACAGATGGTGGCTATATCAAACAGGGAGTCCTTTCACACTAAGAGAAACGACTCCCTGGAATCACTTTAAACCTGTGCGTCCATAGCCATAGATAATACAGTTCCTACACAGGTACCGTCCAATATTGTTCACTGTAAACAGCTCACAGATTGAGTTGACCTGTTCAGTTTTGGGTTTACATTGAATGCCCATCTCTGTAAATGTTTGCTTGTGTTAGATAGTGTGACTGTAAATGCCTGTCAATACAATAAATCTTGATCCAGTAATGAAGCAGAAACTCTCTTCTAAGAAAAAAGAATTCTACAAAAGACAATTGTGATGTTATACACCATGTCCTGCTTCTGTTTCTTCACAGAAAAGCTTAATCGCAATGTCAGTGTTTGCCCTCACGCTACTGGCCCCAGCAGGCTGGATCTTGCATCATATTCCCGAATACCGCAAGAGACCACGCTCACCCCCAGATGATGCCCCAACCAACAGTATTATGTGAACACATCATGTATGCTCTCTTCTTAGCATACAGTAACCTTCTGCCATGCAACAATGTAGTTCACATAATAGAAATGTAGGGAAATATTCAAATGCACAGTGGGGAATTGCAACATACTGTATACTCAAACATACTGTATACTCAAACATAACTCTGGAGCATGCTAACAGGTGAGAATCATTGAATGAAAGATGTCATGTATTTATGTTGCTTTATTGTATTGCAGTTGCTAGCTTAAATTTTGACAGCAGTCTGCTATATTAGGACATACTATAGGATAAATAAATCCCATTTGTTGTTTGACTATTTACCTTGATCTGAAATATGCATCTTCAGACCTTTGAAGTAGCCATTATTCATTTTAATACGCAATGCTAAAATAACTATGCTATTTGAACTCCCAAGATGAAAATCAGTTCTACCGCCGTTCAACTGCAAGTTCGGTTGTTTAGATTGCCTCTGGAAGACCCTAGATTGGACCTAATGGACTGCGTAGTGTTGTAATAACAGTTTTTTATTATTTATTTTATTTATTGCAGTATTTAGATCACAGGCACGCAAAATAAAAAAACTGAAGAAACCTGATAAAGACCATTTCAACTCTGGCAAAGTTGGAAACCAGGTGGGTCCAGACAAAACCAAACTCAAGGGAGCAGAACAGGAAGAAACACATTGTTACTCTAGCAGCTGGAGATGGGAATAGTGGATCTTGGCACACACTACATTCCACTATAAAATAGCAAGGCGGTTAAGGTCATGGTATTGGTTCTCTCTGTTTCAGAATTGGAACACTTGTTTGTTTTTCAACTGGGGAATTTGAGAATGTCAATTACTTCCTGGAAACCGGATCCTCTCCCTTCAATAAAATAAACATTTTCTTCAAAACTCCAACTGACTAATGGAAGACTGCTGGTAAAATAGAAATGGAGAAACAGAGTCTCTCTCTCTCTCGATGGAATAATATTATTTAGAGGTCTGCCTGTGATCTCTCCCCTACTTTGCAAAAAGTAGAAATATGAGCTTCATGGAATTCTCTGAAAATGCAATCAGGAAGTTATATGTTATATCAAATAAAATAAAAATACAAATAAAATAATGTATAACATAACTAAAAATGCCTTGCTGTCTTTTTACTTTTCAGTGCTAAAGTATGACCATAAATGACCATAGTTGGAACAGAAATAAAACTGTAAAAATCAGCCCAGATTTGAGTAAGGAATTAAATAGTCCTATATGGATAACATTGCATGTGCTGTGATTTATTTTAAGATGACATGAAGAAAATGGGGCTGTTACTGAAATATTGCAGTCCAAGTGCTTTAGCTGCAGATGCGCTCAATAGGATGTAAAATCGAATTACTGCACATACACAGAGTAAATCTGAAATCAGACATTTAACAATGTATAAATTCATTCTGCGCATACAGCATCTGTAGTCTTAAACATAATCTGAAAACCATCTGTTGCTCAGTTTTATCTTGTGACACGTAGTTTTAGATATTAAAATGAACAGCATAAATACACACATTCTGACACTTCAATACATTCTGGAGGGTTTACAGCTTAGAGACAAAGTCGATTTGAAATGACAAAATAAGAAGCGACCTGGAAAAAAAAATCATGAATGGCAATTTGTCAGAGTTGGATCAGTCCATTTGTTGCAAAGGTGTGCGCCTTTCTTGATTTCTGTTTTATATACTGCAGGAACATTTTCATCTAAGAATGGACGTGAAGTGACACGGATATAATCTAATAGTACCACGATGTTGCACGTTAAGAGCAGGTCTCTTGCCACTGCGCATAAGATACAATGCGACTTTCGGATTCTAGTGCTTTAGTGGTATAACCAAATCTAGCAGGAGCGCGAGAGGGTTTATTCACTTTTTATGGACCGGGGGAAAAGACACCGCAGGGGTGAACAACGTAGATCTATATTTCTTCGTCGCGACTTTTCACGATGTCAACGAAAGCAGAGCAATGTAAGTGTTTTATACGCTTCCCCTCTTTTTTTTTTGCTTGCTAAACGGTGATTGTAAGAACGCATTGAAAATCAAATCACGGTAGCTGTCCTTGGTGATGAAACCATGGTTGCTAAGGCAGGTTGCAACACGTTCTCGCTATGCAGAGGGTTGTTCGCGCTGTGTCTCTCAGTGTGTGATATTTGCTGTTTTTGGTAAAGGTTAAAAACGGGAGGGAGGGAAAGAAACAAACACAGACGATTTCCAATTAAACTACTTGACGCATTAAAATGCGACTGGTGCCCAGAGCTAGATATACGAATCTCAAGGTCGATTAGACAAATTTTCACTTCTTAAGTGTATCGCACAATATGGAGGCAAGTGGTCAATAATGTGGTAGATTCCACCCTATGCATCCCGTATGTCTGAAGACGTCTTTTGTCATCTTTGAATGGAAACTGAGCTCAGTGGCAATGGAAACCATTTTTTTTATTCAGTAAAACGAGTCTAAATTCTTGAATGTGACTGATAACTGAATAAAACAGGAGGAGTAAGTGAATATTACAAAAATGCCTAAGAACAATACCACAGTTGAGTATCAAATGTGTGTGAATAAGTTTTCTTCTTAATTTTCTTATATTGACATCAAATGCAAGTGAGACCCTGTTCAGTGTTCACATTCAGGAGGAAGCAACCATATAGTAGGCTATAGGCCTGTGTGTTATTTGGCAAATTACCTCAGCATCTAATGTGTTTGTACTCAGTGGCTATTATCCACCAGGGTATATATTCAGCAACAAATAAATACAAAGAAATAATCATTCAGTAAGGAAACACTATAACACTATACACATTCCCTGTGTCTTTTTTGTTGTTGTTGGAAAATGTATTTTAACATCATCTCTGTAAGACAAGCTGTAGGCTACATTTGATCCCAAATCTCTAATGGTGTCTGTTTCATTGGGCCCAAGAAAGATTTCAGAACAAAACTGAACAGAACATGTGCAACAGTGCAAAAGCAATACTGTTGGCAAAAGCGATTTCATTCGCTAGATAGTCGGTCGTTTTCCGTGCAGTATATCCAAGATGCAGATTGTGCATACCGGAATGTTTGCATATTCGTGTCAGACTTGTTCTGCAGAGTATGTCAATGAAGGCAATCCAGTGGACGCAGAAATCTCCCCCAAACCTAGCATTTTGTTTCATTGGTCTAGTTGTTTGGAATCCCATGGTCTCTTGTGGCTTGTTATTAAAATGTCAGGGGAAGTTAAACACTTCCGATGTCCTGAGTCACAAAAGCACCACCCTCCAGGGTGGGATGTGACCCAGTTGCCCAGAAACTAAAGGTCACGGGTCCACACAGCCCAGTGAGAGGACAGGGCTTAATATCAACCCCCCTGCAGCTCAGCTTGACTGCCCGGGGGTTCACTGGTAGAGATGAGGGAATAGGGAATAACACACGTGTGTCCCGTTGGGTTGCCTGGTTATCTGAGGCTGAAACAACTTTAAAATGAAATAGCTGTCATTCCCTTAAAAAGTAGAGCAATTACTGTGGAGCATCCAAGTGCAACATGCATGTGTTAGTATAGAATGACAGTATAGGATCTGATGTATGTTCTTGACCCAAAATAGTGTTTTAACTCTCCAAATGAGAATGAATTAACTTTAGCTCTCCAAATAAGAATGCACATCTTATAAGACCAGTACTGTACATGGAATCTCCACAAGTGACAGACAAAATCAGTGGGAGAATTTCACAAAGGCAACTGTAGACAGACTACATTATGCAATTGAAGCAGCTCAATGTAAATTCTGCATGGGATATTCGATCGAACCGCCCCTTCCTAAACTTTGTGACGTGTCCCGCAGCGCTCTCTTACCATTGGACCTTTTTCAGGTTGGAGATATTGTCGTCTGTTGACACTTTTGTCACTCTGCTCTTTATTTGTTTAGTTGCCTCTAAGATACGGTACTTGCAAGAGTATCACAACCGTGTGCTTCACAATATTTACCCTGTGCCGTCTGGAACAGACATTGCAAACACACTGAAATACTTTTCCCAAACCCTGCTCAGGTAAGTACCCCGCGCTGGAACCCACAGGTGAAGTAACCTCCTAAGAACTTATCTACTTACCTGATAGTACAACATAGACTTGTGGTTTAATATAAATAATACAAAAAGGGGGATATTTTCTAAACAAAATCTATAATTACATGGTAGAATGGAAGTAGTGTCATCATAACTATTTTTGTGAACGCTGTGCTGTTTAAGCACACTTTTCAGATGTCACTGTTAGGTACTTCATCCAAAGATGTATGCATTATGAAATATATCTCAATAGTATTTTTCGAGACCTCACCAGTTACAAACATGTTGTTGCTTATGTTTAGACGAGATGTAAATTTCTTTCTTCAAGCAAAATTGTTAGAATGAGCTACTGGAGCAGCTGTGCATTCTTGCACCTTTATGCTACGATCAATTCTCAAATAAATGCTCATCCAGTAGAGTGTGTATTAAACATTATTTATAACCAATTAAAAATATGCTGTGTTACATGCAATAGCAGCCTTACACTGTCTTCCTACACAGCAAGTTTTAACTTTAAATTTTAACAAAACCGATCGTGAAAAAACCCTTTGAGATACATATAATACAAACACACACCACAGAGGCAAAGTAGTTTTACCTTTTGCTAGAAGAAAGATGTAGTTTAATAAGGTTTGGAGGTCTTTCAAACCAACATGGGCACATTTTGGGAAAACTGAAAATATAGAAAAATGTCTGCTAGAGCATCACATGGTATTTAACACAATCCTCTTCAAGTAAGGTTATCTTTTCTAACACCTCTCATTGGTAAGAGGATTCTGTTTAAAAATTGTGCTGAATAGCTCTGAAGTTCTATCTTTCCGAGGCCCGAGCAGGTCAGAGCCTATAGTGAACTGTACATTTTTTTCTCAAAATGAGCTCATGCTTGATTGATGACTTTTTATTTTTCATCCATCTCAATGTCACATTCATCAGGTTGTTAAATTGACAAAACAGAATAGAGGAAAAACACAGAAGGCAGAAATAAGATAAAAAAAGAAACCCAGAGAAACTGTAACATTTCATCTGAGAACCGTGCAACCCCCAAGTCCCACATTTACAGACCCAGAAGTGGCACGGCTCCATCCTCTGTCTGCATTGTACTCCAGATGATACGAGTCGCAGAGATGCGTAAATGGAATTCTGAGGTTCTTTGACATGTCAGTTCTGATCTGGTCTTGTGACCGCCGCGCTTATTAATGGCGTTAGAAAGCTACTTTCACAGTCACTTTCAGTCTAATCTGAGATTCCAATTCACTGCTCCCGGACTGCACTGTTCTGTGGTGTAGGATTCTGTTACAGAAAATGAAAAGGTGTCCTCTTTTACTCAAACATTGCCTCTCAGGTCTGTAATGGAATCCAGCCACGTAAGTGGCTATAATTTGACTTGGAATTATCCTGTACCGCAGTCAGGTCAGCCTGACCCCCAGAGTTTTTAGGAGACTGTTTTTTGCCACATTAGTCCCAGGGCCCTGTCTTGTTCATGCCTGGTAGGAGCTGCTGGTGTCAGACTCAGGCCCTATCAGTCCAAGACTCCCTGGGGCTCTGTGAAATCTAGGGGGAGGGAACAACGTGTTCCAGCTCAGATCAGGAAACGGCCATCGCTGCGCCATGACAGCCTTTGTTTTGTGTGTCTCAAAGGTTGTTTGTGAGTCTCAAAACCATGGCATTGTACTTCAACTGACTAAACTATACAGTATATTAGAGCACTGTGTGATGAGCTCTAATGCAAATGTGACTGACATCTTTTGACTGTTTATCCAGATGATAAGATTAGGAGAACCAGAACTAACATAATTCAGCCGGACATGTTTTTAACACCTTCACATCATGACATGGGGACAAGTTACCCTCAAATGACTCATGAAACAGTACTTTTTTTCTACTGCTGTCTTTTGGAAAGTGTCATTTCCAGTTCTGACACCCATTACAGTTCTTTATTTTTCAACCATGTACTTTATCATACACATTAGAAGATGTAATGAACAAGATGATGAGCTTGTTAAGAGTAACTAGAGAATGATTAGGGGACACTAGTCATCTTTGAAAGCTTTTAGTTTTTATCATGAAGAGGTTGTTTTTGTAATATATTTACCATTGCATTATATTACAGGCATTTTAGCAGATGCTCTTATCCAGAGCGACTTGCTGCTGCCCCCGTTACCCTCATTATTTGCAAGACTAAAATGTAGTGCTGCATATACCGGGATGTTTTTATACCAGTGTAACACTGATAATAAATACAATATTTAAACTTCTCCAGTTCCAGAATAAATGACAGTCACCTATGTTAATGTTTCTTGCAAGGATTTTCCATTTAGTCTTATAATATATAACATATGTGGCTCAATTTACTGCCAGTCACTTAGAATGGTTAATAGATAGTGAGAATGACTTCTAGTTAGTTCATGGCACCGGCATTATAATTTCCAGGGGTTTAATATAGACGGTGATGTTTGTAAAAAACAAAATTTGTAAAGGTATGCCAGTTTCCAGGCGGGTACCTGAATCACAGACAGAGGATGGAGCTTTCACATTAATATTTCATGACAAAAAAAGTGGGAATGCTATATTCTGCCAAAATGTGTTATGAGGTTCACGGTGTTCAGATGCAGGGCTTCTCTTTGACAGATGTGGAGAATCCAGGTTCAGAAAGTAAAATTCCTCCCCAGTATTTTTTCCCCAATCACCTGGATCTGCTAATTATCACAATTCTTCAGCCAGGGGGTAGAACTAACTAGTGAAATCAGCTGGCTGATTTCATGGCTGGAAGAAACACATGGGAGGACTTTTACTTTCTGACCTTCTGGACTTTCCACTCCGCTCTTTGAGTGGGACGCACACCAAACCATACTGAGTGATATATGGCCCCTGCCTCAGTGACCCATAAATGACATTTACTCTCACCTCTTGTCTACTTCTAACACTGTGCACTGGGACTGTATGGAACAAATAAGCAACCTACTTCTGTCTGTATGCAACATTAAAAAGTTAAATGGCACAGATGTTTTGATTTCTTATAAGGAAGAACCATATACTGAGAATATAGTGTTGTTTGTGTCATATTCAAATATATCTAATTTAATATTTTAAAAATATATTTGTAATATGCAGAATTGACATTCCAAATATGCGAATGTCAGATAAACCCACTGACTATGTTGTTTTCACAACAACTGAATTTCCTTGCGCTGCTGAGCAATATTATGTGATTTGAACTTTTCTAGATTTATGATGAAGAACAGCAAACCACTCCATTTAAAAGTAGAGCAACCATCTGTCTGAAGCTTAGTGTGACATCACATTTTACAGTACTGTTGCTTCTTTAAAAAACAGATCACTCCCTATTTTTTCCATTATTCCCAAAGCATTTGAATTTATGTATTTGTAATGGTAGCAGGATGTTTGGGAAACTGTGCAAAAATGTATGGGTAAAACTGCCTAGAAAAACATGGAAAAAAACATTTGAATCTTTAACCAAATAATATTAGCTTGCTATGGAATTGAACTAGACTCAATGTTCATGTCTATGGATAGCCGCTACATTATGTTGGAACTGTAGCCTACTTTATCGGACCTGTTTGTAGTTGTTTCAATGACCTTCGGTATGCACTTATTTGGATACAAGTGTCTGCCAAGTGAATGTAATATATGGCTAGCTAAATTTAAATGGAATATACCGTGTTGGATTTGACATGTTAGATGGCTACAATTCTGAGTGGCAATAGTTTGTAGATCAATGAGAACCAAGAAGGATTATGGGTAACAGTAAAGGTTCAAATAATGAGTACTTAAATTTTACTTTTTCTTCCTCTGGTGATAGCAACATTACTAATTAGTAATTTACCTCGCTAGGTGGCCACTGTTCTCAGTTATTATGCCATGAATGCTGTGTGAACATTGACCTAGAATACATATCTAACAGTACTTGAGTAGTCACTTATTACAAATAAAAATGTAGACAAGCTAGCTAGTGACATTCAGAAGCTAGATGGTTAAGTGATGTCCTAAACGTGTAGCAAATGTCACTGAACTGATATCTTTTTTTTTTTTTTACTGCCATGGCCACTACTGAAGTTTATAACAGAATTCTACTTCCAGATGACAGGAATCCCAGATTACTCACTGAATCAAATTATGCATGAGGAAGCAATTATTTATTTACCACTGACAATAAGCTTTAATGGCCACAATAGAAAAATGACACCTTCCATTTCTTATTGACATAGGGACTTTTCTATCATAGCTACTTATCAGGAGAAATCAATCCAGACCAATATTCAGGTAATACTGTCACTCAATCAAGACACATTATCTCAGAGCCTCAGTTTTGAGGAAAATCAACATACTCAGTGTTGGATTATGTTTGAGAGAAACTTCCTTAATGTAAGCATGTATATGTTTGCATGAATGGTTCTTCACTATGAGAAATCTTATATGGTGCCTTGTCTGGCACCAACGGGCCAAATGAAAGATGCTTTGGATAGAGAATGGGACTCTGATGGTTCACTGATGCTTGTCATGTTTGGTCATGACCTTAAGGAGGATGATACATCAATTTAAATGCATAGGGGTTTTTAGTGATTTTAGCGATTGCAAAAAAATGTATAGTTTATTTGCAGAAATGTGTGCGTATGTGTATGCGTGTGTGTTTGTGTGTGTGAACGTGTGTTTGAATGATTGTACTGTATAAAATGTTGCAATTCTCATGATTAGAAATGAAAAATTAAGAAGCCTATGCTGAATATTTGCATCAGAGCAATGACTTAAGGGGAGCATAAATTCGCCACATCTGTCTGTGCTTTTCAACATAGCGAGAATGTAGACTGTGAACTTTTAAAATCATTCCCCTTCCTCACTGCCTTGCTGAAAACGTATACAAATGTGAAAAATGCACAACCCAAAATGTATAAACTGAGACTCGAGGCGCAGCCTCGTTAAAAGTAGTCTCATTTAGAAGCAATGCTGCTAATGCCACAACATGTACATTATGTTTAGTCACAGTGCAAAGCACTATGGTATCCCCAGTTTGTTTTAGACCCATTTAAAGTTTGCTGCTGTTCTCCAAAAGATATAAACGTACATCAGCCCTCAGGGGACAGCAAACGCAAACGTCCATCCCCATTAGCTCACAAGCATAACGTTACCAGTCATCCCTTTGGAGCAACCTATCCCTTTTTTCATTATAGTTTTCTCCCTACCGTAGATTAGTTACATTTATTTTAGAACTTGAATCCATATGCCTGTTGGATTTCATTATTCCCCAGATGATACTGAGACAGTATCATAATGTATGCATACAGACATTATGTTTTGGTACAATAAACATGTGTTGTGACCAGGAGCTTTACCTAACCTGTCATACATGTTTATTACTGGCTGAGGCATGTTTCAAAAGTGCCGCCCCTATATTTCTCAAGCCATTGGAATGCTCCCACCCAAAAAAGCTTGACAAATTTGTGTAACCAATTAGCATCTTTATCAAACCATACTGTCTCGTTTCTGACATAATGGGAGAAGACAGGCTTTCCTGTGAGGAAAAAAGGTGTTGAGGGTGTTGTTTCCCTCAAGAGAAGTATGGGGTTGTCACTGAAAACATGCAATTTTTTTATATTTTTGCTCCTTGTGGCCAGATACGCATGAGATGCAGTGATCATTACAGTTTTACAAGCGTTGCTTGCTCTTGTTTTGTTTTTGTTTTTTTCGCTTCCCAAGAGAAAAAAAGTATCAAAATATAAAAAAAGATAAAAGTATTATATTCATGCTGGAACGCAAAAATTATGTGAACCGGTGGCTTCCAAAAAAATAAATAAAAATGTGGCGACACTGCATCCTATGTGGAGATTATCTGGGTTTTTTTCTATTTACGCTGTCTGTAGTGCCATTTCAATGTAATGTGCTGTTTCTTTGTGTCTTTGTTGTCTCTTTTTTTCCTTGTCCCCCGGAGCAGCATTCTATCCCGTACAGGCAGGAAGGAGAACCAGGAAGCATCCAATTTGGCCCTGCCCATGACCATGTGTCTTTTCCCTGTGCCATTCCCACTCACCCCATCTCTAAGACCACAAGTCAGTTCCATCAACCCTACAGTTACTCGCTCCCTCCTTTACAGCGTTCTGCGCGATGCCCCGTCTGACCGCGGGGGGCAGCAAAGTCGGGACGCACAGCTCTCAGAGTACCCCTCTCTGGACTATCAGGGGCTCTATGTGACGCTGGTGACCTTGCTCGACCTGGTGCCCCTGCTGCAGCACGGTCAGCATGGTGAGTGCGCGCGGGCTGGGCTCTGTCCGCGTCCGCCGCTGGCTGTCGGAGAGGGCTCGCGTGGCCGGACCGTGGGCGGGGTCACTCCGAAATGGTGGTCTGTACCAGCTGGTTGGCTGATATGCAATAGCGTGCACACTTTTTAATGCCGTGATATGCATAAGGAATGTTGCATATGTTGCTGTGGTAGTGTAGTTACTTCAAAAGCATACAGAATGCCCAGGTCCAGAGCTGACATAAACGGTGCTCTGTGTTTCCTGATGAAGCGAGCGCTCCACATGGTACTCTGATTCATGTTAAAATTATATGAGACATTCAAGAGCTTTTCTCAGTTTTGGATTAGGGACCTCTTGGTTTTTTTCCACATTTTATTTGTAAAATTCCTACTTCCTTAACTATCTCTACCAACAATCTGTATTCTCCTAATTAATTCATTTTAACTGGTAGCAAACTAGAAGAGGATGAAAGTCTACATTTCACATAGCTGCCTCTTGCTACTTTTGGTTTAAAAGTGAAAATTCTCTAGCCAAATAGGACGTAGCCAGGCTATATGTGGGTAAAACCTGAGCTGTATTCGGGTTAAGGGATTTACAGCCCTCTAGACCTCTAGATTCTGGCTTTAGGTCACAGGGAACTTACCATCACATTTCATATTTACTCCGCAATTAATTTGTCATAGTTTTTGTGGATAATGCTATAGGACTGCAGGACAGGGTACCCTACAGTGTAATGTTGGTGACTAAAGTGGGGGTGATTTTGATTTTCCTCTCTCCCTTCCTTTTTCCAGATCTGGGACAGTCCATATTTTACACTACGACTTGCCTCCTCCCCTTTCTCAGTGACGATATTCTCAGCACTTTGCCCTACACTATGATCTCCACTCTAGCTACCTTCCCCCCCTTCCTGCACAAGGATATCATTGAATACCTGAGCACCTCCTTCCTCCCCATGGCCATATGTGAGTGCACCCCTCATTCGCAGCGCTTAAAACACAGACAGCTGTTTCAGGGTACGGGGGCACTTCCTGCACTGCAGTTTAGGGGGATTTTATACAGCTGCACTCAGGGAGAATGACTGGAGATATGCAGAACATGTTTTTTAAACGCATCCAAGTGACAATCTATATCTTGATAATGAAATAAATGAATGTTTCATACAGATAATGACATATACGGCATTGTCTGAAAGAATATGACATTTGGGGACAGAAGGGGGGAGGAGTAGTGTGCAACCTTGGGAAGGTTTACTGCTTGTTGGTTAGGTGGAGGCACACAAGATGTTTTTAGGAACAGTAAGGGGGGTGGGGTGGGGTGGGGTGGCGGTTGTTGATTTATTAATGATCTCTGGTATGCAGGAACTTTGTTCTTCCAGATAAACACTGAGGACTTGATTTACTAAGATCTTTTGCGTGTGCAAAACCGTTTAGCACACACAAAACCAATAACATGACCAATGACCAACCAATGATTGGTCATGGTATTTGTTTTGCACCAGTTGAATCCAGTTTGGTTGCGTTATTAGTTTTGCGTGTGCTAAAAGGTTTTGCACATGCTAAATGTCTTAGTAAATCCGCCCCTAAATGGGTAAAATACTAAAAAAGATATACAGTGCATATAGAAAATACACTGCCTGGCCAAAAAAACAGTCGCCGTTGCACCCGTCACCCGTTGCACCTGTTTGTACACAGTGCCCACTGTACAAACCTCTGGAGGTAGTGTTAAGATCTGGGGTTGCTTCAATTGGTCAGGTCTAGGCTCAGCAACGTTATGCAGCAATAAAATTAAGTTAGCTGAGTACCTGAATGTACTGAATGACCAGGTTATCCCATCAATGGGCATATTCCAGGAAGACAATGCCAAGATTCATCGGGCTCAAATTGTGAAAGAGCGGTTCAGGGAGCATGAGGAATCATTTTCACACATGAATTGGCCACCAGAGTCCTGACCTTAACCCCATTGAAAGTCTTTGGGGTGTGCTGGAGAAGACGTTACAGAGTGGTTTGACTCTCCCGTCGTCAATACAAGATCTCGGCCAAAAATTAATGCAACTCTGGACGGAAATAAATGTTGTGACGTTGCATAAGGTTGTCGAAACAATGCCACGACTAATGCGCGCCATAATGAAGGCTATAGGCGGTCCAACGAAATATTAGCGTGTGCGACTTTATTTTTGGCCAGGCAGTGTATTTGTAGAATGTTAAACATAATGTAAAAATTTTATACTGTACAGTATATGAGTAGTATAAATATAAATTGTCATTTCAAAGGTTATACGTCTTGACATCCAAAATGAAACTAATTGTTAACAATGTGTTGTAATTGTGACCCGACATGGCACCCCACAATATTTAAGTGGCTTAACCAAGGGTTTATGACTTTACATTGCTAGACTTACATCGCTTATTCCTATAGTGTGCTGAGATATGTATGCTGACCACATTTTTCAATATTCTATGAAAGATACTTATTAATTTATTTTGCGAGCAAATTGCAATTTGTCGTCCAGCAGTTGAGTTTTGCAATGCAGACCTAAGCTTTGTTCTGCCATGTAAAAACACAGATGCAGAGAGAGCGCAATTAAGCTTAATGGCAAAGGCTAAACACGTCCTCTGTGTGCATCTCCCATGCTGGCTGTGATTTCAAGTCACGTCAAATGAGGGAACAGTAGAGGAACGTCAATGAAAAATGCATGTGGGAATCCTGTTCTCGCTACTAATCGTAAATGGCTTTACGTGACTAGCCGTTCGCGCAGATCGCTCCCTGTTGCACGGTCGTAATTTCAGTGTGCGGTAAGTGTGGAGGATAATGAGGGGACAGGAGAGTGCGTGTGGCCTCGGTGCCTGACGGGACACACTCAGAGTAAAACAGGAGGAGAGCCAGCAGGCTAATTCACTCAGCGTCCCAGAGGGAATGATCCCCCGTTCCCACAACTCGTTCTCCCGAGAGTCCAGCTTTTTGTTTTGGGAGCTGATGCAGCAAGAATGTTTTTTTGGAACAACTGATGGCAAAAATAGGGGAAAAAAATCCCTGTGTCGTAAAACGCAGGAGGTTTTCAATGACTTAAATGCGCTTCTGACCTTGACCTTGGTTTTTGTGTCGTTTAGTGGGCTCCACTCGAAGAGAGGGGGGCGTCCCAGCCTACGTCAATCTCTCCGCCTCTTCTATGCTAATGATTGCTATGCAGTACACCACAAACCCTGGTAAGCCCCAAAAAACACCAGCACACCAGGAGGGTATACTACAAAGCAGGATTGAGTTAGCTGGATAACTGCACTTAGTAAAACATGGAACAGCTCTTTCCAGATTTGGGATGGTTCCAGGTTATCCAGCTAACTCCTGCTTCATAGTATACCCCCCCTGATCTTTCCTCTCAAAATAGGATTTCGACTTTTTTCCCTCCAAATATATTTTGATTATATATATTTTTCTCTAGTACATTTCTGTAGATTGATGTTCAATAGCTTCACCTTCCGATTTGAGTTCCTCTTTCTCATTTTCAGTCTACCACTGTCAGCTGCTGGAATGTCTTATGAAGCACAAACAGGAAGTATGGAAGGTAAGGGTTCATGTAACTGAATTCTCAACGTGACTGCGGGAGCCGCCTTTAATATTAATAACACAATTAGAGGGCATTTGTCTTGTCAGGGTAATGCTGGCTGTGAATTATGAATCACTTTGCTACGTCTCTCACGGTGATAAGACATTTTTAGAATACATTCCCTGGGTGTGTGTTTTTCAGGACTTGCTATATGTCATATCCTATGGACCATCCCAAGTCAAGCCCCCAGCTGTTCAAATGCTTTTCCATTACTGGCCCAACCTCAAGCCTCCTGGCGCTATCAGTGAGTACAGAGGACTACAGTACACAGGTGAGCGGTCCCAATGGGAAACGTTAAGTGCTTTGTGACTCAAGGAAGAGATGCGTATCAGCTCGTGGCAGATTGTCGTGGCATTGACGTGTTAACAAATATCGGACTGACAGCTACAAAATGAAAAAGGGCACACTGTGCCGATGAAGATTACATTGAAACGATTAATTTTAATCTATCAGTGTTGCCACTGATCTCCATATGGAATCAGTGCTGTCTCTATAATTTAGCAAAGCTGAAGTCTTGTAAGAGAACACGGTAACACTTTATTTTGAGTGTCCAATATTGACACTCAACTCGATATCAACTGATATCAATTGGATATCAGTTCAGTGTTCATTTAAAGTCAATTGCATGTCAGGCGATTGTCCACAAACTCCACAAACAGGTGGGTGTCAAGAAACACTGTATTGACACTCAACACTCTTGTCAAGAAACACACTATTGACACTCAACACTCATGTCAAGAAACACTCTATTGACACTCAACACTCTTGTCAAGAAACACTCTATTGACACTCCGCAAAGTATAAACTGACTGTTTGCTGTATCTCAACTCTCTCTGGTATTCAGTTGATATCAAGTTGAGTGTCAACATTGGACACTCAAAATAAAGTGGTACCGAGAACACAATTTGAAGGTTTGTAATCACAGGGATCAATGTGCTGAGGGCCGGTGGGGTCTCATCCTGGTCTCCCCTCTTCCCCTGTGTCCACAGCCTGGAACCCCATCCACTGCCAGCACATTGAGTGTCACAACGCCATAAACAAGCCTGCAGTCAAGGTACACACCGTGTCTTGCACGCCCTTTTTCTGTCTCACATTCCTGTCCAGGTTTATATTTCACAACTTAGGGCCTGATTTACTAAGAACTTTAACATGTGCAAAACCTTTTAGCGCACCCAAAACCAATAACATGACCAATGATTGGTCATGGTATTTGTTTTGCACCAATCATTGGTTGTGTTATTCGTTTTGTGTGTGCTAAAAGGTTTTGCACACACTATAGGTGTACATAAATCAGGCCCGTAGTGTTATAATCCAGGCAAATGCATTATGGGGGCAATAGACTGAATTTGTTGCATCACATATAACGTACTGTATATAGGACTCTGCGATTCATGTATCATAAGAAACATCACTGCTCCATAAAAAAAGCTAAAGCTTACTTTATGAGCTAAAATAAATAAATGCTGTGAAGACCATAGCCAACACGTGAGCACAGCCCCGTCTGTTCCCTGCTTGTCTACTCTGAGCTGCAGTGGAGCCGACAATTAGAAAAGCACGGGGTTGGATTCCAATTACAGTCTGGCTGCTTAATCGGAAGCGATGACCCCATATCGCCTGAGGTTGGGCTCCAGCAAGCCGCACTGTAAATTACACCATCTGAAGATCCAAGCCAGGCATCGTCACCTGACACAGAGCTATGTCTGGGTTATGGACACTGACTGTAGCATATGTGCTGAGCAACGTGGGGAGGGAGGCCCGGGGGCACTTTGTGCAGGATTTTTGAATTTGAATGCAGAGCGTGACGCTATCGTTGTCATCTGGTTACAGATGTGCATCGACCCCACCCTTTCCGTCGCTCTGGGAGACAAGCCCCCTCCGCTGTACATTTGTGAGGAATGCAGCCAGAGAATCGCAGGGTAGGTTGTGACTGAGATGCCACCGCTATAAATTGCACGTCCACATGAGTGATTGTTACGGCCTTTTTCATCCATCAAGACTATTGCAGCTTATCGTCAACCTAAAGACTATTCCACTCCCAGTGGAATAGCATTGCTACAGCATTAGAATTCTTCCTGCGGGTCACGGTAATATCGTTGCCCAAAAACAAACACATTCTCATGCTGTTTTACTTTGAAATGGAAATTTCCTTGTCATCCAGGGGAAATAATCTACAGGGTAGTATGAAAGCAGGGTCTGGCACAGACTGAGAAAGGCAGCCAGCTTGCTGCGCGCGAGGACTGCTGCTGAGATCAGTTTCAGCAGAATACCCAGAGATGCAGGCGTCTGACGTGAAACTGCCAGTCTGAGTTTGTCAGCGAGAGCCCTCGAGCGGAAGCCGCGTCGCGTGCTCGCGTATGCGTAATGGGTGCGGGCCCAGCTGGTGTCTGTCATGTGAAGGAAACAGAGAGCGTTTCAGCCCCAGTAATAACCTGCCATTGGCTCTGCAGAGTAGGTAGTGCTCAGAGGGGAATTGGACCGCTGCATCTGTTGTTGCTGCAAGATTACTTGAATAAGTTGTTTTCTGCTCAGAAAATATAGCCTGGATTGTGCACAGCTGATTGTAAATATAATTGTAAATAGGGCAAACAAACTATTAATAAATGACAAAAATCATAAAATGTATAATTATCAAAGAGTAATTTGCTATGACAGGTTGTACATCCACTGGCAGAAGCTCTAGAGCCTGGTTATACGCCTGGAATTCCTAAGGAAAACATGTATCTGCTCCCAACACATGAACTGAAATCTCCTTTAGTGACCTTCCAAGGCGTGTCTTCTCACAGGGACACACTTAATGAGTTTATGTCTGTGTCCCTGCAGGGACCATGCACAGTGGCTTCTCGATGTGCTCTTGCCACAAGGTGAGTGTTAACTGGGCAGACTTTCCCTCTATTTACCTTTTTCCCTGTAGCACAACACACACACACACATAAATACAGTCTGACATCACATTCCCTCACATACTTACAGATGAAGGTCAGACAGCGCATTAATAAAATATAGCTGGCTGTCAGGAGAGATGATGGCATGGATTACATTTATAAATAGTATATCACCGTTCTTTAAGGATAAAGCAAAAGGGGTCATGTCCTCAATCAGCCTTTCATGAGAGGTCTTTTCAATCTAACTATTTGAATACAATGGTCAAAGTACCCTTATGGAAATGGAATATACTGCAGTGTATTTTAAATATATTGTGACGATAATTTTGATACATTTACAATATACTGCAGTATATTCTTTTTCCATAAGGGTATGCATACAAAGGAATGCCATGTCATTGAAAGTGCATTCTGAGCGCCCCTGCTTGACGTTGGATGAAAGCTCACTTCGCCTGGTGAACCCAGATTATCGCAATGTTTGTCATACTAAAACCCTCTGTGCCTTCATTCTTACAGCAGAAATATCTGCCATTTGTCAGAAGAAGGTAAGCTGAGATGCACCATGGTTACGCGTGAGTTCATTTGCATGTGTGTGCGTGTTGGTAATGTGTTGGTGTCATTCATTTAACAACCAGGACTTCAAAAGCCAATCACAATCCCATACAAGACAATGCAGAGGTAAAATGTATTGTTATGTAACTTATGTATATTATTTATCTTTAAAATGGACATAAATGTGACTTTCTATTTCCCCCTCTGGCTACAGTGCTACTTGAAAGTAACAATTATTTTCCTTCTAGCTCTGGGCAATATGTTGCTGGAGATAGATTTTTAAAGAGTGGAGTGATTAGTATTGTTCACACGTTCTGGAGGGCTCAGCTGGCGTCCCCATAGTCTGCAAGGTGTCCCCCTGCTGTCCCTCCAATGCCCCCCTGCTCCTGCTGTATGACAGCGTCCCTTGTGACACGGTTGCTATGGTGCTGTGGGTGTTGGACCTCTGCATTGTGCTTGTTTTCTCGGATGCCTGCTCAAGCATCACTGTTGTGCTGATGAACACAAGCAAACATCTTGTCATACGTTTACCTTCACCTGGCACATCTTCTTCTATGCATTCTTTTGGTGCCCAATAACAATCTAACAGTGCATCACATGCAATACTCTGTCATTTTATACATGAATTACATTACTGCATTTCATATGGCTGTCGGCACTATGAATGTGAATTTAATATGTTATGTAACATTTAAAACATGACAGTAGAAGTAGATATACAAATTTACATGTATCATTTGTCATGCGATTGATATGCAAAGTAAATATACTTAGAGAAGTCATGCTCAGTACATTTAAAAGGTAAGTTGCATTCCTGCAATATTAAAGACTCTGTACTGTAATGTTTCCCATCAGATAGTTAGAATTAATTCGATAAAATGTCCAGGGGTCCACAGTCAGCTGTAAATCAAGAAAGTACCATAAGGAAAAAGGAAGATGTCTCATGTGACCTAATGCAATTTTGGCACTAAACCAAATTCCACATGAAACACTTGTAAACAAAGCTCAATGAATGTTCCTGTAATATTATAGTAGATAATGAAAAGAAAAGAATAAATGCAGGTGTAATACTATAGTATATTGATTAAATGTACATGACACTCAAAGTTATTGTAATCTGAGAGACGATGTACTACATGCAATTTGGCACAGTGTATTGTATGTAAGAATGCTCATGTTAAAATTTATGAGTGCATTAGCTTAGAAGCTAAACTTGAATCCGTCATCGAATAGCACATTGAGCTAATTTCTATGTCTTGTTCCAGCTTCCTTAATCATTGGTGAAAACCCTAATAATTTCAGTTTTGAATACGTACAACATATTAGTCACAATAGAAAACCTGCTCGTTTTTCAAAGTGCTTTAATCTAGAATAAAATGAATGTATCTTTGGGTTGCTTTGTCAATCCTTATGATATGGGGCTGGAGATTTTGCTGAACATTTGTATTTTGTATTTAAGAGTGGTATATATTACTGTTAAAACTTGCTTTGAGATGATTTTTGATTTTGTATGTACTGCATGTGTGTGTCTGTGTGTGTACTGAACGTATGTACAATCATACATTCATACATACACTCTTACATTCACACATATTTTACCATTAATAATAAGGCACAAAATGTGTTGTTAGATTCGTATGTGCATCCTGGTTATCTCAGTTTTCAAATCCTAATCAGTCCTCTGCATTTTGAAACACTCTGTATTACTTCTCTGATGAATGCTTTCTATCTAATTGAACTGGAAGGGCAAGGATGTTTGTTCCAGAACAGTAACCAGAGGCCTGACATTCCCCCAGGTTTCCACGGTGATGAAACTCCGGGGCTGGTAATCTCAAGTATCAATTGAGCAGCCATTGGGTTGACACACAAAGCAACTGATCTCCACTCCGGGTCATCCAGCAGTTTTAATCCACTGCCTCTCTTTTAAATAGGCTTTGGTGAAAGCAGTTTAACGGTTTTTTGTTATAGGGGATGTCTGCGAGCGCTTTCTTTTTCATTGCTAAAGCAATGCATTTATATTGGGGAAAAACAGTCAAAACAGTGACATGGAATATAAATAGCCGACCCTTCCAAGTCGCACTGCGCAAGTTTCTCTGAGGTTTGCGTAACTGTGTAGCCTCTATTATTTCAGCCCTTATCAAACACTGCACTTTGATCCGTCTCAAAAGTCGAGCAAAGCCTGAAAATGGACGATTCCTCATACACGAGGCTAAGAAATACACCCCAGATGCCCGATTTCCCGGAAGGGGAAAAACAATGCTATCCTACTGTGGGCTGATCAGTATATGTTGCCTTTGCAAATTACAAGTGGGAGAAAGATGAGATAATTTGATGGGTGGTAATGCATTTCTGAAATAGGGCAAGCTTTCAGTGACTGAACAGATTAAGCGTGTCTCTGGTGTCAGCCATTTTATTTTTAGAAAAGTGAGACACTGTGAGGACACATGTTTGTTTCTCACTTTGAGAGCAATGTTTCTGGTCCCTCGGCACCTTGATGTACATAACAAAGTGACAGAGCCATCTCTCTCCCATAACCACTCTCAGTGGGTATTATTACTAAGCATGCTCAATTCTCACAGTTCTGTTCTCCCAGCCCACACCAGATCCCTTTTAAATGTGTTTTCATGTGTATAAAAATCTGGCCTGCTGATTTTCTGTTCAGGGAAAAAAACATCACGCGCCCTTCCAGTTCCATTCTGAGGCAGTGACAACCGTATATTTCTTCTTTGTATCTGAGAAAAGGAGAGCAGAAACATATAGGCTATTGGCAACCTAATTTATTGGCCGCTGAAATACTGTCTTTTGCTAACCGCCCAGTTTTAGAACATTGCATTTCCAAGTGAATAATTAATGTGACATCAGATAAACCAGTGACTCCAAAATGCTGCCGAGGGCTGCTGGTCATTTCCCTTAAAGTGAGCTAAAAATGATTAAATTAAGCCTTTAATCAATCAAATATCTCCCCAGAAATGCATAGGCTATAAAATATAATTTACATGGGCCTTTTATTAATTCCAACAGACAGTTTACACTGTCAGTTGCATTTCATCAGAACCTTTATGTAAATGATTGATTAGCTGATGGATTTTCAGCCGAGAGCAGATGATGGCGTATGTTTCCAGCAACAGTTCTGTCCTTCCCTGTACCATGTACCTCCCCTCCCCCCCCCTCTCCCTCCTCCGCCCGCCCTCCCTCTCCCCCTCTCCCTCCCTCCCTCCTCCGCCCGCCCTCCCTCTCCCCCTCTCCCTCCGACAGAACTGCAGCTCCCACGTCAGGAGAGCGGTCGTCACCTGCTTCTCGGCCGGTTGCTGCGGGCGCCATGGCAACCGCCCTGTTCGCTATTGCAAGCGTTGCCATGTCAACCACCACAGCAGCGAAGTGGGGGCCTCTGCGGAGACCCACCTCTACCAGACCTCCCCCCCGCCCATCAACACGCGCGAGTGCGGAGCCGAGGAGCTGGTGTGTACCGTGGAGGCCGTGGTGAGGTAATAATGATCCGCGATCAACAAGCCCATGCACGTGCCTGCACATCGCCACAGGACAAACCCCATCCCTCCCTCCTGCTTTTCAGAAGCATGTTTTCTGTGGCACGTTTCAGTCCAAGTAACTGTATATAAGTCCAGGAAATTGCATTTATAGGACTAGTCTTCAAACACACTCTGCAAATAGCGTAGCGTTTACACTTCCCCTGCTGTGTTCGTGACCTTGTCAACGCCAAAGATTTAGACAGCGCCATTACGGAGCAATTAAATATGGGATGGATCTAAAGGGACACAGAAAAAAAAAACATTGGATTTACTCAACTGAATTGTGGACAGTGGGCATGATTTGCTTGCTTTAAATGTATAATGTAAATTATATATTTGCATTGTTTGCATGTTTGCAGCTTAAACATTAAATTATGTGTTTAATAAATATGATCTGGTTCAGTACTTTCAAGAGATGCTCATTTACTTTTTTCAATGCATTGATAGAAATATTATTATTATTATTAATATGACATAAGTGTATATCATTCGTAGGAGTAACGTTATATCAGTTGCAGCACTTCTCCATTTTTAAAGCATTTTTTTAAATAGTATTATATGGTGCCAGATCTATATAAAACCCCTTTGAAGCTGCTGCAGGTCTGAGCCTTGATGAAAGTAGAAGTAGATATTTTTAAGATCTCAGGTATCACAAATCCTAGATCTTGAGGCAGTGTGGGATGCCAAGATTGACATGTTTTATTTCCTCACTTTAATTCAGTATAGTAACTGAGAAACTCACACACTGCGCCTCGAACACGTCCAAATAATGTCATAGAGGACAGATAATAATATTGTCTGAGTCGTCTGACATATATTGTGATTACCCATGGCCACTCAAAAAGAAGAAAAACCTATTTGTGGTAAATTCGATATTGATATTTTAAAACCCACAAAATGCTATTGAGAAACGTTCCAAGTCTAACGATTGAACCATTTGCACTTGCACCATTTTGCACAAGGACTTTTTTTTTCTGGTCATTAAAATATTCATATCTCATTTATACATCAAGCCTTTTCTTCAGTTTCATTCACCCATTGCTTCACAGGCCAATTAAACAGTGCCGTAAAGGTGATTATCTCTAGGGTGCACTTATTAATTTGGTGAACTAACAACACTAATAACAAATTAGCCCCCCAGGCAGTAATGTAAAGCATGGGAATGCACAATGACTAGTAATTGCAATGACTAGTAATTACTAGTAATGTAAAGATGAAGTATGCAGTCAAAATTTAATTTGAAGGTATAGAAATAGTTGTGAAGTAAAAAAAAAACAGTTTGACTGTTTTGAAAGCTTGTAAAAATATTTTTCAGCTCTGTTACTGAAACCCTAAACAAAATTAGTTCAATTGTTTAATTTAAGATGAATTCAATTATGTTATTTGGCCAAACAATGAGTTACTCTTTTTCAATAAAGCCGAATACCTGCCCCTAATATCAATTTATTGGTCAAATTAATTAACATCGATTTTTAGGGTCTGTCACAAATTAAAAACAGGAGATGGGGCCTACTGATGTTAAATCTATGAAAATATTACAGGACTAGGGCATCAAATCTGGGCTCGTTTCACAAGAGATGATACGCAACCATTTTCACTCAAAATGACCAAATTATGGTCAGAACGCTTGTCAGGAAGTAGCAAATCAGCTGCAAACCCGCTCTCCTCTTCTAACTGGCATTGGCGCTGCTTGTATGGAGAAGATGAGCAGTTAAATGGCTAGGCGAATTATTTATTCTTTGCTTTATTCGTTATTATAATCGTGTGCAATTTGTGAGTAACTGCACACAGAGCTAATTGTACTGTGGTACATAGCTTAACAGCCTGTATGTGCTGTTCGTAAATGTCCAATATGTAGGCTATTTAGGCTACCAGGATTCAGTAGCCTACCCACACGTAAATGCCTTTCTTAATTGAGCATGTTAACGTTTTCCCCCCCCTACTATCTAGCTTGATGATACTATCTAGAGCTGATCTCCAACCATGTTCAATTTCTACACACATATGCCTGTTACTGGACATTGCATCCAGCCTGCTGAAGGAAGCGGAGATCCACGCAGAACTGCGGGAGTACGAGATGAACAAACGCCGACAGATGGGCCTGTCAGCCTCTCACCACTCCTTGGACAACATCGACTTTGACAACAAAGAGGACGATCAGCACGACCAGAGGCTGCTCAGTCAGTTCGGCATCTGGTTCTTGGTGAGGCCTTCTTATCAAACCACTGTTCCGTGTACTTAGCGGTTAACCTGAGTTCACCGCGTGTAGCCTACTAAAATATTCGCATCTTAATTTTTGGTTGTGCTAGCAGGTTATAGGCTACATGCATGGCTCAGTTGGCTGAGTTTCCGGTTATCATTTCGCCTCCGCTCAGCATCCCTGGGGTGCTGCGTCACTTAAAGCCACTGTGTAAAATAAAGATGCTTGAGCACCTGTATTTTTAAAATATGTATGACAAGGCTGGCAAACTTGGTCATTTTGGCAGTCACACTAGCCTAATGGGCATCTGCTTCTTGGTTTCTGTACTTTGGATCACAAAGGTTGCTTTGTTTTGTTTTTCAGTGGAAAAGTACTGTAGCAGAGTCTGTTATTATTCTGTGCTGTGGTCTGTTGTGTGGTAGAGAACTACTAGTACTACTTTACAATGTGTTTTGTCATTCTGAGCTATGCAGTGTTGTGAATTGCATTCAATAATTTTGTGCTGTAATTTGTCATTCGATGCTGGGTGCTGGGCTTTGCTATATTGAAATTTTCTGTGTTGTGGCATGAGATAGGATTTCCTCTATGTGAAAGTGACCTTGGTACTGTGCTAGAGAGTCTGGTTGGATTTTTACGTGGCTCCACCGTGTGACGTCCCAGTCAGTAATAAAGCCATGTACACATTAATGTCCACAGCTCTGTGCGGTGCTATGTCAATGCTGTGCTTACTTGTGCTTATATGGAAACATATCACTGTTTATGGCGCTACCTCTTTGCTGAGTCACACCACGCCTTCTGCTCCTGCAGGTGAGCCTGTGCACGCCAAGCGAGAACACGCCCACGGAGAGCTTGGCGCGGCTGGTCAGCATGGTGTTCCAGTGGTTCCACTCCACAGCCTACATGATGGACGATGAGGTGGGCAGCCTGGTGGAGAAGCTCAAGCCGCAGTTTGTAACCAAGTGGCTGAAGACGGTGTGCGACGTGCGCTTCGACGTCATGGTAATGTGCCTGCTGCCCAAGCCAGTGGAGTTCGCCCGGGTGAGTCTGAGGGAAAGAGGGCGAGTGTGTTGTAAGTGGACGCCCTTGTTGTTTTCTTAAGAAGCTGAAAATGCTAAATAATAAGGACCTCCCCATTCTTGGAGTCATAACTGACAGGCTCTCAAAGTTAAGGGGTGTTCCAGTCTACGTAGACTATACAGTATATCCGTCTATATTAGGGCGACAGTGTGGTACAGTGGTTAGGGAACTGGACGTGTGCAGGTTCGATTCCCAGGTAGGACACTGCCGTTGTACCCTTGAGCTTAGTGTTTAACCTGAATTGCTTCAGTAGAAAAATATCCAGCTGTATTAATTGGGTCACTACGTAAAACTTATAAGGTTGTGTAAATCGCTCTGGATAGGAGTGTCTTCCCGTTATGTAACGTAATGTACGTGCATGACAGTGAGATGGCTGGAACCCGGCCTTTAATAAGTCCTAAAGAAAGGGAAGGCATTTTTAAAATGTATTTTTATTTAACCAGGCAGGTCAGCTGAGGACTTGGTTCTCTTGCTGCGATGACATGTGGGATCAAAGTGGGTAGGGAATACAAAGGGGATACACTAAGAATGTGTAAGGTTAGTGGGGTGATTAGATGGCCAGATGGAGAGAGCCAGTTTTTTTTTTTCCGTGGGAGCTGAGGCAGGAAACCAGGGTTAAAACCTTTACTTTTTACGATTTGGCAGTGGGGTAAGATAATTTCACTTGTCAAGCAAAAAGTAACTTAGAACAAGCTAATATTTTTCACTTCTGAGAAAAAAAAATCTCGGTTTAAGACTAAAACACTTGTTAAGACAGACAGCATAGTGTTCCATCACTGTGCTGAGGAAAGATTGCACCCTACTGACCTAAAATCACCTCTTCTAGCAGCAAGTCAGCGTTGCCAGTAGGTCTCTCGTCCCAGTCTCTACCAAGCCTAGAACTGCTTAGCTTTCGCAGTTTTCCATGAGAGGGATACAGGGTGGCATGGCTGCTGACATTCCACACCATTGTTTTCACCTCCCACACTGACTGTAGCAGCCATTTTGATTTCCATTTTGGCTGTATGAATCAACAGAGTTTCTGTTTGAACAATGTTATTTAAAACTGCAAATGAAACCAAGCACATAATTACCTCCCCAACTATTAATGTCCATGTTTGTTTTAGAAAACCTTTTATATGCAGCTGACTGCTCATTTATTACTTGTATATTAGGGACCCTTTTTTGATTATGTCAGTGAGCCCACTACAATAATTTAAGACATAAATGAACATATATTAGCATATTGTTTATTACCATTGCAAAAACTGTAGCATTGATACCTCTTGGGGGAATAATGTGCTCACGCTATTCTCTGGTAAGATCAGGGTAATGAAATTGACTGATGGTGATTGCTCTGCTTCTTGGTCTCAAAGGCTGTGGGATGATTACCTGGTGATGTCATGTCATATCTCACAGTGTGATGTTTCACGCTGGACCTAAGGGCTTTGGGGATACCTTTGAAATTATTCCAGAGTCTGCCTGAATTATGCCTGCTCTTATTAATAGGCAGCACGGGCCAATTTATCTCTGTTCCCAAGAGGGCTCTTAATACAGTCTTACTGTCGGTTAGTCTGTTACGACACCGTGTTACTTTAATCACTAACATGTTCTGTCTCTAGTGTTGAACCAGTCCCCAGGTTTGTCTGTCTTTAGTTTACCCAGTTTTCAGTTTATTTCAGCGTTCCTTCCACCTTCAGTACATGACTGTCCCCATCGTTCTCCCGTTTTTTGCCTGCCTTCAATGTGTCTGCTGTGGCAAGCCTGTGGGTTGTCAGTATTATTTTGGTACTGCAAGTGTCTGATGCCCGGTGTGTCCTGAGTGACCGTGGATGTCCCCAGGTGGGAGGGTACTGGGACAAGTCGTGCACCACGGTGACGCAGCTGAAAGAGGGGCTGAACCGGATCCTGTGCCTGATCCCGTACAACGTCATCAGCCAGCCGCTTTGGGAGTGCTTCATGCCGGAATGGCTGGAGGCCATCCGCACCGAGGTGCCCGACCAGCAGCTCAAGGAGTTCCGGGAGGTTCTCAGGTACACGCTCCCCCTGCACTGCTCTGACACCATCAGAAATGTCACTCTCACCCTATGAAAACACCAGCTATCAATAGGGCTCCACAGTACATATACCAAACCCGCTATTAATATCAAGCAGTTGCCCTATTCATTTTTTTACAACCCCTAGTTAAAACAGGTACTTAAAGTGCAGACCGTCATGGCGGTTTCCTCTTTGCTCTCCCTGCAGTAAGATGTTTGACATAGAGCTGTGCCCGCTGCCTTTTTCCATGGAGGAGATGTTTGGGTTCATCAGCTGCCGGTTCACGGGGTACCCGGCCTCTGTCCAGGAGCAGGCTCTGCTCTGGCTCCACGTGAGTACTCGACCGGTGCAGTGTCACAGGACAGGCCAATTTACTGCGACATCCTGCTAAATCGCTCTGGGGCAGCAAAGTGAAAGACTGGTATTACTTAGTGTCCTTTCATCCATCTGATGCCTTTATCTGTGGCTTATGTATTCTGGAATATGCCATTTACAGTAACTGGCTCTGTCTATGCAGTGTAGACACTGAAGCCACAACTAAAGTCAGATGTGCATATTATACAGATTTAGAAAGTACATTGAAAATCTCTCGTAGGGCTTGGTTGTTGATCTATGCCTGGTTGTCCAGGCCAGAATGGGAGAATTCAGCATTGGATGTGGTTTGCGGCTGTGTGGATTGTGCTGAATATGGATCTAGGTCATACTATTGGCATGAAACTGTTTCAGAAAGCAATTGCTCTTTGTGAGGAATTGTGCCTTTTGATTCCACTGGTCTATGTGCTGTCACAACCCACAGTGCCAAAATAATCATCATATATTCCCTTTTGTAGCATTGTGTAATAGGTATAGAGATGGTATATATTCAAATGGGACATATACCTATCAAAACCTGTAAATACAGCAGGTGTGTGTGTGTGTGTGTGTGTGTGTGTGCAGGTGCTGTCAGAGCTGGACATTGTGGTGCCCCTACAGCTGCTGATTGGTATGTTCTCTGATGGGGTGAACTCAGTGAAGGAGCTGGCGAACCAACGGAAGGCGCGGGTGACGGACCTGTCGGCAAACACAGAGGCTCGGAGGGTAAGAGCACGGAGGCCTGTCACAGGGCATCGGGCCTGGGGAGAGAGGATTCCGGCCAAGAGATCCTGCCTCGAATGAGTCATACACTGACTTTTTCCACAGACCTTTCCAAAGGCTTACGCTTCAGAAACGAGCCCTTTCCATGCACATCGCTGCTTCTTCAACAAAGCCTACGACTAAGCCAATTGCAGACTGGAAGTACACAT
The DNA here is from genome assembly GCA_029718625.1 of Synaphobranchus kaupii. Taxonomy (NCBI): domain Eukaryota; kingdom Metazoa; phylum Chordata; class Actinopteri; order Anguilliformes; family Synaphobranchidae; genus Synaphobranchus; species Synaphobranchus kaupii. Next base: position 18,078,057 of record CM056390.1, read on the forward strand.
TTGCGATTGCACAACATCTAGCCTCTGTTTTTGGCTCCCTAGTCATTTGTGTTGCTATGGCAACCACTTCAGAATTATTAATGTGTTTCAACGCACTTAATTTCATAAAACTTTAGCAATTGCGGCAAAATGATACACTGAAAGACCCCCCCCCCCCCCCCCCCCCTCCCTCCTGGCTATGTTGACCGACTGCTGGGTGCGATTGAGCGCTTTGCGTCAGATCTGGTGCCTACTGTGGTGTTTGCAGGTGAGTGTGGTGTCGGACCCGGGGAGGCGTGGCCAGCACAGCACCCTGAGCCCGTTCCCGAGCCCCTTCCGGAGCCCCTTCCGCAGTCCGCTGCGCTGCAGCCCCTTTAAGAACCTGGGCCACGCCCCCGCCCACTGCGCCCTCGACTTGGACTGCGAGGACGACGACATGAACCTGGGCTGCTTCATCCTCATGTTCGACCTCGTCCTCAAACAGGTATGAACCTGGGCTGCTTCATCCTCATGTTCGACCTCGTCCTCAAACAGGTATGAACCTGGGCTGCTTCATCCTCATGTTCGACCTCGTCCTCAAACAGGTATGAACCTGGGCTGCTTCATCCTCATGTTCGACCTCGTCCTCAAACAGGTCACCTGTTCAAATTCAAGCAATCTCATTATGTGCATGTGCACGTTTGCTTGTGCGCATGTGTGTATGTGTGCGCGTGTGTGTAGGCACATGATTGTGTGTGTATTTGTGTGATTTTGTTTGAATTGTGTGTGTGTGTGTGTTTGTGTATGCACATGTTTGTGTGTTATGTGTGTGTCTGTGGGTGTGGTGTGAGTGTGTGTTTGTGTGTGTTTTTGTGTGCTGCAGAAGTCCACCGTTGGTGTAGGAGAGTACTACACAAAGGAAATATTATGCATGGCTGTCTAGCTAAATCTGTACAAAAACTCACATTTTAATGGGACTAGTGCTAATAACAGTCCAAATGACACTGCAGTCAATAACAATAACACACTGAGGTCGCTAATGAAACTCCAGTAATGGAATGTGACATCTCTGCTGGGCCAGATGGAGCTGCAGGACGATGGTGTGACGCTGGGCCTGGACAACAGCCTGGCCAAGGACATCATGGGCATCGTTAACAACGTCTTCCAGGCGCCGTGGGGCGGCTCGCACACCTGCCAAAAGGACGAGAAGGCTCTGGAGTGCAGCCTGTGCCAGTCCAGCATCCTGTGCTACCAGCTGGGCTGCGAGCTGCTGGAGCGGCTGGCCCCCCGGGAAGAGATCCGCCTCGTGGTGAGGCCCTACGGCGGCGCGCCGTCAAACGGACGTAACCTCGCAGAACCTCTCCCTCTTCGCGACCCCCACACACCCCCTCCCCTGTCCTAATAGCTCACTCTCCTGTTTATTCATGTAACTGCTCTGTTTCTCATGCAACGCTACAGTATGTTTGTGCTTATACAGTAGGTCCACCCACTTATGGCATGACACACTTAGGGTCGACTGTTTCTTTTCCAAGATCCTATCTCTATGGGAACTCCGTGGAATTGATGCTAGGTTTTGTTGTTTGTTCCCAGAGCGTGGATTAGCTTTTAAGGCTCATATGCATTAAACCGTCTTTGATCCTAAAATGGCACGATCTTCACTGTTGATCGGAAAAAAAGCCCTTTGTTGTTAAATGATTTTCTCCAACTTCTAGAAACAATGGTGGTAAAAGTCATTCCATATGCCTGTGCTTTAAGACATGCTGTTGCTGGCGATTTGTGGTTGGTTCCTCTGCAGGAGCCCACAGACAGCCTGGAGGACAGCCTGATCTTTCCCCGGCCAGAGTTCTGCATAGGCCCCGAACAAGGCCCTGAGGAGGGAGACAACCCTGCTGGCAGACAGACGGACAACCCTGGCAACCAGAGCCACTCCCCCGACAACCCTCGTATGTGTCCATGAAACAGAGCTCAAGTATATATTTTAATCTCGGTAGTAAACTGAAGCAAAAAGCGAGCATTTCAACAAACACAACATAAAATAAAAGTCCATAAATGCATAAATAAATAAAAGAAAATGACAGAAAATATTTTTGACCCCCTACTCTAGGTATGTTGAGATATACTGGAATTGGAGGGGGGTCAAAAATATTGAAATACTGTACTGCACTGCAAAAAATGTCTGTCTTAACAAGTGTTCTAGTCTTGTAATGAGACTTAAAATCTTATTTTTTTTCTCTAATGTGGACAATATTAGCTTGTTACTTTTTGCTTGACAAGTGAAATTATCTCACCCCACTGGCAATCTCTTTGTCTTATTTTGCATAAAAGTAATAGAAATAAGATTCTAAAGTCTAAATATAAGATTAAAATGCTTGGTAAGATTTGGTTTTTGTAGTGTGTGTATATATTAAAATACTGTCCTGCTCCCTTCTGTGGCCAGATGTATTTATTGAGTCCTCCATATATGTCTCACACAGCCATGAGGAACAATGCTGATAAGAAGTTCTCCTACCAGCAACTGCCAGTGTCCCTCAAGCTGATTTACACCATACTACAGGTAGGGGGACCTTTGAAATGTACTATATTTGTCTTATTTTCATTTTTATCCATTTCTGTTTTAAAATACAGCACCTCATGTCTTCCAGGAAATGGCTAAATTCGAAGAGCCAGACATCCTGTTCAACATGTTGAACTGCCTGAAAATCCTGTGTCTTCACGGCGAGTGTCTGTACTTTGCCCGGAAAGACCACCCTCAGTTCCTGGCCTATGTCCAGGATAAGATGCTGATACCCAGGTGAGCACCCTCCTCGTGCCGCAGTGTCTCCTTTCCTCTTTGTGATAAATTCCTCCTCTGATCTAATGCCAGTCATAGAACATTAAGCCTCCAGCCCTGCCTGACCACAGGAAGGTATTAAGAACCTGGCTTTGAGTTTAGGTGTCAGGGGTAGGGACGAGCTGCGCGTAGCTCCGGGCGTCTTATGAACTGGTGCTTGTCCCTGCAGCTTGTGGCGCATGCTGAAGTCAGAGTTCTGCCAGCTGGCCTCCCTGGCAGTGCCCCAGCTCCTGCACGCCCTGTCCCTGCCGCACGGTGCCGACATCTTCTGGGGCATCGTGGACAGCAACTTCAACAGCAAGGACTGGAAGCTGCGTTTTGAAGCAGGTAGGGCCTATGTAAGGTCTGCTGAAGGGCTGTGTAATGTAACGCAAAGACGACTGTGATTTATTTTAACGAAAAGCATTATATTGCTGATGGCTGCTGCTCAAACAGGAACAAGAACTGATAAGGATCACAGAAATAACCATCATTGTTATTGCCAAGAGATACAGCATATAAATGCCATACCATAGATAAATATTCTCATTTATAGCTTGTGTACTGCTAATGGTGTAACAATAAAACTCTTGGTGGAGCAGCTTGGTGGAGTGCGTATATCAATGCGCGTGACTGTGACAGTGTTTTAGTGCAATAGAGTGTAGGAGGCAGAAACTCGCCCCCACACAGACTCAGCGATCTCCCACTACTCTGGACTGGTTACTGGGGCAACTCTGGCACTGAAGGACTGTGGGATTGGTAAGGGGGGCGATGACTGTAGGTTTGGGGCGAGGGAGGGGGTGACCTTGGAGAGGGTAGAGTCTGTGGAAGAGGGCCAGGGCCAGAGTAATGAAGAAAGAGAGGAAAAATCCACAATGTGGACATCAGTCAGTATATTAATGCACACAAGTGCATTTGTTGAACTACCAGAGACAGGTGAGATGTGTCTAGAGCGCTCTGTTTTTTTTTAAAGCTGCGATGTTGAGTTGCACGTGAGGGCTCGTCCCACATTGATGGGTTTGAACCCACATCAGTCATTCAATAAACCATTATTTCTAATTAACTAATTATGTCCACAAATGAGAGACTTTAGCTGGTCTCAAGCAGATGGTCATTTACACATCTCTGTATATCACCCAGAAGGAGCCCAGTTTGGTGTCAATGCCTCATTGTGTGCTGAAGGCAATCTGGCGAAGACACCCTCCGCTCTTATCTGAATTTGGTACCATGCTCCCTCCTAGTGGCCAGATACTGTAAGAGAAGCCATCTTGCAGAGCACATTTGGAACTGAGCAAACATACTTAATTTTAGTTGATTTGTTTTTTTATACATCCAAAATCAAATCAAAAGAAACCCATGATGAATGCCATGTTGATTTCTAGTGTAGAACCCCCCCCCAACAATGCCTTTAAACATTTTTAGTCACTCCGACTACAGTTTATTTACGTATCATTGGATTGCCTCTTATTTTCTGCACCCACAATTGTTTGTGCAACAAAATTAAAAACAATGGTATGTCATTATTTGAATGTGTATGTTATAATTTGTGCTGATTATGTAATCATTGTGTAATATAAAAATTCTGAGCACATTAAGTAAAGATGTGATGAGTTTGATAATGTGTTGTTGGAGAAGTCCTAATCTCAATGGAAAAATGTCACCATGAAAACGTATAATCTACACCTACATGCAAGTGTGTAGTAGTGAGTTTTACACATATAGCAAGAATGATACTCAGTTTCCCATATACACATATAAGGATTCAAAGGCACTTAAGTCTAATTTATACTTCGTCGCACGACCCTTTCGACAAGTGTCGCTCGACATTCATTGTCATGGATACGTTCTTCCACCTCCGCAATTTCAATAATTTCACTGAGCGCTGCCAAGTAGCCTATTAGAAATGTAAACAAACGGTCAGAGGTTGTCATCTCGTTACCATAGAGACAACCAAAACTTCATCGTAGACCTCTGCCCCCTAAGTATAAATGCCAAACGTTGTGCGACCCCTTAATTTTTGTTGACACTTGTCGAAAGGGGCGTGCGACAAAGTATAAATCAAGCTTTAGGATTCAAAGATTGTCTGTCAATAATGCTGTGATCAGATATGACTCTGTATATTTTACATTGTCACTTCTGTCCATGTCTAGTAACTGAAAGTTATTTCACCCAAAGTCTTTAGTTTCACTAATCAGAGATCAACTGGAGGTCCCTATCAGATCTCCAAAGGAGGGTAGAATGCTTACTTAGTGACCCTACTGACCGGTGCTCTCTAGCTCTGTGGAATCAGCAGCATTTGCTGACATATTTGGGGAAAATGCCTCTGTCTGACTTGTGCTGCCAGTGGAGAGAGTGGCCGTCCTGTGCCGGTTCCTGGACATTACCTCAGTGTCCAAGAACCACCTGCTGAAGTACTCGCTGGCACACGCCTTCTGCTGCTTCCTGGCCTCTGTGGAGGACGTGAACCCTGCTGTGGCCACCCGAGCCCGGCTGCTCCTGGACACCATCAAGAGACCCGCGCTGCAGGTGAGCGGGGGAGGGGAGGAAGGCTCAGGCCCTGATCCTTTCCTCTACTTTTGAAAGGAAAGGAACAGGGACTTACCTCAAGTCTGTGGATGAAACACATCGCTGACAGCACCATGTTCTCAATAGCTTGTAGTCCATAACCCAGCACTTTATAAAGTTTGTATACTCTCATTTAAAAACACAGCTTTTCGTTAGAGGGCAAGGTTGGCTCTCTTTGCTTTTTTGTGTTTCCCTCTACTTTTACCACCATCTTCACATAAATATAGAGGTGACTGATACGAGGGTTAGTGTACACGGCTCAGCTTGTGTTCCCCTCGACAGGGCCTGTGCTTGTGCCTGGACTTCCAGTTTGACACGGTGGTGAGGGACCGGCCCATTATCCTGAGCAAGCTGCTGCTGCTCCACTTCCTGAAGAAGGATATCCCGGCACTCAGCTGGGAGTTCTTTGTGAATCGCTTTGAGACACTTTCCTTGGAGGCCCAGCTGCACCTTGACTGCAACAAGGAGTTTCCCTTCCCCACCAGTACGCTCCAACAACCGGTTACATCCCCCTGTTGCGTCATTCTAGTTGATTGGCTGGTAGCAGTACCACAAAGAAAATGTATTTTTTGTGTGTGTGTGTGTGTGTGTGTGTGTGTGTGTGTGTGTGTGTGTGTGTGTGTAAATGTGGCATGAAATGGTAGATGCTTACTGTATATATTTTGAAAAGATCAGTAGAGCAGCAGGTTGCATTTTGACAGCCATCCCTGGTCCCTCCCTGACAGCCATCACAGCCGTACGGACTAACGTGGCGAACCTCAGCGACGCTGCCATGTGGAAGATCCGGCGGGCGCGCTTCGCCCGGAACCGTCAGAAGAGCATGCGTTCCCTCCGAGACAGCGTGAAGGGCCCGTCCGAATCAAAGCGAGCCTTCTCCCTCCCCGAGACACTGAGCAACAGATTGCGTGAGTTTCTGTCGCTCCCGTTTCGCCTGTGTGAATGTCTGACTCTAAGCCTGTCTTCCATTCTCTTCCTGTCTCTCTCTCCACTCGCTTGTCTCTCAGAAGGTTTTTTAAGTCTGTCACAATTATCCTTCTTCATTTTCCCTCCATTTTCCCTCCTTTGTCAGTAGGATGAGGACTGCCTCCCTCTGTTTCATTTTCCTTATTTACATTTTTTTTGGCACAGGATGTCTGAGTTCCAGGAAGATTGTTCAGGACCATGTTAGCTTGAAAAGACATTTTGAAAAGGCCTCACTAAGTACCCTGGTGGCAAATATGTTATTATTTTTTGTCAGTGCAAATTTCCTTGAAAACCATTGAGGTATTCAGCTTAGGGCCAGGCCTGTCCAATACAGTGAGAGCTGATGAAACTACTTTAATTTAGTTGTATATGTTTGGGGTTCACACCAAAACTAAAATAAATCAATTTGAACAAAACAATTTCTATAGCAATGAGTTGTGTTGACAAGTTCTTGACATCTTGTCTTTATGTAAGCAATGTATTGCATGAGCCAGAAGCAGAAATGCATTGAAATGAAACCACTGATTTTTTCCATTGTGTCACACTTAATAGTTTTCTTTAGTTACCCGCCAATGATTGTACATATGTGAATCTATGTACAGTTGTGATCAAAAGTTTACATACACTTAGGTTTAAGTCATTAAAACTCATTTTTAACCACTCCACAGATTTCATGTTAGCAAACTATTGTGTTGGCAAGTCAGTTAGGACTATATTTTGTGCATGACACAAGTAATTTTTCCAACAATTGTTTACGCTTATTTAATTTTTCATTAACTATATCACAATTCCAGTGGGTCAGAAGTTTACATACACTAAGTTGACTGCCTTGAAATTTTTAATATTTGGTCGCATATCCTTTTATCTCTTACAAGCGATACTGTAACGTCTCTGCATTCGAATGGATCTCTATGGGAATTGGGGGGTGGGACTAGATTGTTCCAGTGTAATTTACAGCTAAATCTAGTCCCACCCCCCAATTCCCTTAGAGATCCATTCAAATGCAGAGACGTTATAGTACCAGAAAATAAGATATCAAGAGTCTTTTGATGTTGTTGGGTCACAGACATCAGGAAGTCATGGCATGCAAAGGATATGTGACCAAATATTAAAAATGTAAAGGCACAGTCAACTTAGTGTATGTAAACTTCTGACCCACTGGAATTGTAATATAGTGAATTAAAAGTTAAATAATCTGTCTGTAAACAATTGTTGGAAAAATTACTTGTAGATGTCCTAACTGACTTGCCAACACTATAGTTTGCTAACATGAAATCTGTGGAGTGGTTAAAAATGAGTTTTAATGACTTCAAATTAAGTGTATGTAAACTTCAACTGTATCTGAATCTATGTACAGTTATTGTCAAAAGTTTACATACACTTAGGTTGAAGTCATTAAAACTAATTTTTAACCACTCCGCAGGTTTCATGTTAGCAAACTATAGTGTTGGCAAGCCACAGCACAGCCGCAATGCTGGAAAGCACATTATCAACGGTACATCAGACATTCAGATTTTGGAAGTTTGTCCAAATTGATCTGAGGCTTAGGCACACACCCTGTGGCATCCCCAGGACTTTTCCTAAATCGTGTTCTCCATGTGTGGTTTTTAGCTCTAAGGCTTGCGAGGCAAGAGCAGTCTGCCCCAACTCTGGGAGATATGCTAGAGAAAGTCCTGCCAGGTAAATACCAGACGAGTCTGACTCACTTCATCAACAGAAACACAAATTTCCTTTACTGCGGCTCTTGGCGAGAGTGCATTTACTCCTTTCGAAGAGGTTTAAAATGACCTTCCCGCAGTTACCAGCTATGCCTTTTAATGAATCCGTCCTTTAATTGAACAGATTGATTCTCTATACCCAGGCTATTCAACTCTCATTGTGGAGGGCCAGTGAGTAGGAGGTTTTCCATCTCTCTTTAAACGGCTAAAACTGAAACCTGGGGAGAGAAAGGAAATGGGTTCAATAGAGAAAACGGTGGGTTTAACCAGGTCGTGTAATATTGTGCCTAGTTGGGACTCGAGCCTGAAGAGATTGCAATTCAATCTGGCAACCCTCCAAGTCAAGTGTTGAATAGCTCTGCTCTATATCATATATGATTGTGATAACCCCACAGCATTTCTTTTTCCATTATTTGATATTTGTGTCAATGAACTGTACATGTAGGGTCATTTATTGCTTACAATCATAACAACCATCCTAGGAAATTAGCAATTATCCACTATTTGATTAGATTGACAGTATGGCATGTAAGGACCAGACATGATGGCCATTGTGCCATTCTCTGAGCCCCCCCCCCCCTGTCTACAGCACACTTTCTCCTGCCCTGTAACCCTGATGGTTCGGCCCCTCTCCTAGGCCAGAACACCCCCGACGACGACTCGATCATCAAGGACCTGCTACCAGAGGATGCTGGGATAGACCACCAGACAGTGCACCACCTGATCATGGTGCTGATGAAGTTCATGGCGAAGGACCAGAGCAGCGCCGAGGCGGACATCGGCAGCGCCAAGGCCTTCAACACGGTCAAGCGGCACCTGTACGTTCTGCTGGGCTACGACCAGCAGGAGGGCTGCTTCATGATCGCACCACAGAAGATGCGAACATCCACCTGCTTCAATGCCTTCATCGCCGGTATCGCTCAGGTGAGGGAGAGGAGGAGGCACAGTTGAAGGATGTACGCTCTTTAACCCTCATATTAACTTCACATTTTATGATGCTTTTTATGTTTGGGGTTGAATTGACCCTGAAAGTTAACTGGCACAAAACTATTGTAATAGAAATATTTTTGTGTCAGTTTCTGCCACAATTTTTGTGCCTTTTATCCCTAAATATAAAAAAATCTGTGATGAAACTCATTTTAAAGGTGAGTGAAAGTTTGTGAAGATTGAAACCTGAATGGGAAAGGGGCACCAGAATTACCCACAAAAAAGGAGATAAAAACTAAAAAAAGGTTGCATACTTCCCTACATTTTTATACAGCTACCCCACACAACACCTTTGTATACAAAGTTGGTACAGGATTTAATATAGCATTAAGTGTATTGTGTGATTACTATTTAATCCCAACAAATTAGGAGTGTCAAGATGAACAAATGAGGTTAACTGGTTTTTAAGAGATGTTAAACGTTGAATTGGGTCAAATTGACCCGGAACATAAAATGAGGGTTAATATCAGATAACAAAAACATCAAAGTACATGAATGTGAGGGAAAGTTTCTGAATTTGTGTATTTCAGGTGATGGACTACAACATCGGATTAGGGAAGCAGCTGCTCCCCCTGGTGGTACAGGTGTTGAAGTACTGCACCTGCCCCCAGCTGCGGCACTACTTCCAGCAGCCGCCCCGCTGCTCTCTCTGGGCATTGCGCCCACACATCCGTCAGATGTGGCTCAAGGCCTTGCTGGTCATTCTCTACAAGGTAATCACCCAGGAGAAAAAACTTGGCACATTACCACCTTCAAATCCTCATTAATGCAACTCTTCTGAAATCTCACACGGTGTGACCTTTTTATTTTGCTAACTAGAATTACAAAACATTTTATTTTTTATTATATTTTTATTTGAACTATCTTTATTCAGGAAGGTCATTTAAGAACAAGTTCTCATTTACAACGATGTCCTTGGCCATAAAGTGTAAAAATACTGCAGTGCAGGCTTTGCAGAGAGGAAACGCACTGATCAAAAATACAGACATACGTACACTATGTGAGCAAGCAGATAGCCAGAGCAGTATATGTAATGTACAATATACTGCACATGTGATACATGCTAAATACCTGAAGCAGCTGGAGAACAGCTGGAACAGGAGTCTGACAGGGTATTCATGATTAAACACTTCAAAATAGATAGTGAAACAAATCTAATCAGTTTCAGACTCAAATAGCACATATTTTCTGATTATTATTGATTTGAAAAGGGGTGGATATTTGCTTTTATAGCTCATAGGTTTTCATTCACACCTTATGCTCCCCCGCGTCCCTCGCTTTGCTTGGATCCAGTACCCCTACAGAGACATGGACGTAAGCAAGGTGGTGCTTCACCTGATCCACATCACTGTCAACACCCTGAACGCCCAGTACCACAGCTGCAGGCCCCACGCCACCGCGGGGCCCCTGTACAGCGACAACTCCAACATCAGCCGCTACAGCGAGAAGGAAAAAGGTACCCGTCAACTCTTCTCAGGGGGTGCACGGAGGAAGCGGGATCTGAACGGCTCAACTTTTACTTCCCCAAAATCCCTCATCTCATCAAATGCTGTATGTTCAAATGAAATGGAGCCCTTCTCAGTGCCTGGTATAACAATGGTAACAGGACATTTAAATACTGCTGGGAATGCTCCGTACAACGATGGAGACAAGCTGATATTTACTGAGTCAGATATATCATTCCAGCTGCTGGATGGCTCGTCATTAAGGCGCCACGCAGTGGTGCACGGACGAGCCCCGTGGTCTCGGATCGATTTCGGACCGTGTCAATGCCAACTGTGGCCGGTAGCTCCATGGACGATGCGCAATTGCCGATTGCGATGCCCAGGATATGGAAGGGTTCAGTCGGCTAATGGTCCATTTTCATCGCTATCTAGTGACCCCTGCTGGTCCATAGGGTGCCTGCGGACTTTATGTTAAAGCCGCATGTGAAAGGTCATCCTCCGACTCCACTCTATGCGAGCTTAGCTGTGGTCTGCGTTGTGAAAAGAAGCAGCTGGCAACACCATGTGTCTCTGAGGAGAACCACAGATGTCTACATTCTCCTGAATCAGCAGTGGAGATTGTGCAAGAACACGGCTGCAGTTGCAGTGAATTGGATATTCCAAATTAGGGTGGGAATTGGATATTGTACAGCCCCATGTTGGGTGCCAAATATTTCTTTTTTTTTTAAAAAGAAAAATATATGTCATTCCATTCTTAAAGATCAGGGTCTGGAATTAATGTAAAGGAAGGGCAATTGTTGCCTACTGTACAGTCCAGTAACTCAGGGCTTGGTGATTTCTCATTTGCAGAGGAGGACAGCGTGTTTGACGAGTCTGACATCCATGAAACCCCAACTGGGGCGTGCAATAAGGAGTCTCAGACCTTCTTTGCCCGGCTGAAGAGAATCGGAGGGAGCAAGTCTGTGAAGTACCAGCCCGTAGAGCTGAATGCTCAGAAAAGTAGGGGTCACCACACAACGCCTCCTCATATGGGACCCTGCCCTTCATTAACACACAACTGTTTTCATGAGGGTGTTCGATTGCACTTTTACATCTGAAAAATGTTTGCATCTGCAAATTAGGTCTGCTGAAGAAATTGGATAGAACGCAACAAATGCAGCCCACAGGATAAATTCTTTTAAATGTACTCTGATTTGATTTGTGCAGCCTGCACATATGCGGAAGCCGATAAGATTATATTATATTTGCTGTGGGACGTTGTTGCAGATAAAATCAACATGTACATTCTAACACACAGTTGCATCAATATGTTTCCCCAGATATTAGGATGTTACACACTCAATATGAATTATGACTGGGAATGAGTTTTTTCATGTACCCATAGGGTGATATTACATGGAATGTATTAAATTGTTAATTTTCCACCTCCCACGCACAAGTTACTATGGAAACTGGCCATGTATTTCCAACCTGGTGCTATCACAAGTAACAACACTGCACATCTGTGTGGCCTGAATATGACTGTTTGCTCTCTGTTTACATATGTTATACCCACAAATATTTAGATTCTGATGTTTGGGTGGGAAACCTGAGTTTTAAGTTTTGGCCACCAAAATTTTTTATCTGTGTTCATGACAGGTCAATATCTCCTATACAGAGCAACCCTGATCATTGAAGTCATTGTATTGCTCTGCTATGATGCTTCTGATAGTGTCCATTATTCTTCAGTGGTAACGACTGTGTGATTTACTTTTTAAGTGCTTGGGGTGAAGTTGCTTATCTGTTGTTCTTGTGTCAGGTGAAATTGAGCTTTCGGAGTATCGCGAGGCCAGTGCCCTACAGGACAGCATCCTGCGCTGTGTGAGGGAGGAGAGCACCAAGAAGAAACGGCTGCAGGCCATGCACAAGCAGAAGTCTCTGGACATCAGCAACACTGACTCAATCCTCTTCAACCTGGACGAGCATCGCAGGAAGTCCTGCATTGATCGCTGTGACCTGCACGGCCCCCCAGCCTCCGCCTACAATGCCCGCCAGGGGGACCACCACACCAAGGGGTCCTCCGACGGCTCCTCGGGCAAGGCGGACGGCAGCGACAACCATGAGCGGCGTGGCTCCAAGGACAGCAGGAGGCCCGTCATCCCGGAGGTGCGGCTGAGCTGCATGGAGACCCTGGAGGACAAGTTAGACTCCGAGGACACGTCGGAGGCCAAGGAGGACCCTGACCTCATTGACCTCTCCTCCGACTGCACCTCCATCCATGAGAAGCACTCCATCCTCTCCATGTCCGACAGCGACTCCCTGGTCTTCGAGCCCCTGCCGCCCCTGCGGATCGTGGAGAGTGACGAGGAGTTTGAGATGGAGAACCCCACTGGCGTCAAGCCCAACGGGAAGCCGCCTGTATCCCCGGCCTCCAACAACAGCTTTCGGCTGACGCCTGTGGTGCAGGTGAGCGTGCAGGAGTGCCAGGCCCACGAACCTTCAGGAAGCCCCTTGCAGCCCATACGAAAGAGCCCTTCCATGACCCCCACCGCCTCTCTGGAGCTCCCGGACAACAAAGACCTTATCCTGCCCGAAGACTTTAGTGAACAACCCCACGAAAGCCCCATGACCCTCAAGCAGAAGAGGGACCTTCTAAGGAAGACCGCTGCAGTCCCCGAAATGTCCCTGGATGACACCTGCACCCAACCAGAGGACATCAGAGCTGGTGGGGCGCTAGGCACCAGTCCCTCCGGGAAGTCCGTCTTCCTGAACGTCCCAGAGGACGTAGAGGACCCCTTTGACGAACCCGAGGGATACGAGGAAGACTTTGGGGAGGAGGAGGAAGACAGTGACCCCAAGACAGAGGACGGCAACGAGGAAGCGGAGTTTAAGATCCAGATTGTGCCTCGCCAGCGCAAACAGAGAAAGATCGCTGTCAGCGCCATCCAGCGAGAATACCTGGACATCTCCTTCAACACGCTGGACAAGATCGCAGACCAGCCAGCAGATTCAGGTATTTCTGCTTGGTGGTGCTTTGTGTCAAGGGTGTGGGGAGAAATCCAAGTGACTCTGTGATGAAGGTTTTATGAAATGATCACCAAGATTAACTCAAAAAGTCATGGAAAGCTGGCTTCCTGTTCTGTTTTAGTGAAATACTGTGTGATGTCACAAAGGCACTGGACCCAAAGCTTGTAGAATGAACCTAAATCACAGATAGTTTATATCTGTAGGCCTTTTCAGTGCATATGAGAGTCAACTCCAATATGAGAGTGCCTCCCCTGATATGTTGCACACTCCTAAGAGGTGCTTGGCACTATGAATCATAATGTTCTCCAAACATTGGCTGATATGAGCAGACAGAGATTCTTGCAACTGGGGGGTGACCAGATTGAGAGAGTCAGAAGTGAATTGGGCCAGGACTGTTTGCTAGGAGTGCTTTAGGACCCGTAATGACAACAGAGAATCACGGCCCTGGCCTTCCATCTCATCCCCAGTTTCCTTTGTTTACCAGATACATATCTAACAAAATAACCCATCAGTTTATAGTCATTCCTTCAGTCCATTACTGTCTATGCAGTGAAGCATATACAGTTGAAGTCGGAAGTTTACATACACTAAGTTGACTGTGCCTTTAAACTTTACATATTTGGTCCCATATCCTTTGCATGCCATGACTTCCTGTTGTCTGTGACCCAACAACATCAAAAGACTCTTGATATCTTATTTTCTGGTACTCTTACAAGCGATACTATAACGTCTCTGCATTTGAATGGATCTCTATGGGAATTGGGGGGTGGGTCTAGCTTTAGCTGTAAATTATGCTGGAACAGTATTGAATACATGATTGGTAAAATGGCTGTAAGTCATCAATGGTCTGAGGTATCAAACAAGCCTCAAACCATCACTCTGCTGCCAGATATGCAGTAGATATGGATGGATCACTTTCAGGGTTGTTTCTCCTGACAAATTTTCCTATTGAACTCTATGGAAAAATAAGTTAGGAGAAGAAACCCTTCAAGTTATCCATCCATATCTGTATTTCTGGCAGCAGAGTGATGATTTCAGACCCTTGATGGCTTAGAGCCATTTAGCCAACCATGTGTTTCCATACTGTTCCAGTGTAATTTACAGCTAAATCTAGTCCCACCCCCCAATTCCCATAGAGATCCATTCAAATGCAGAGACGTAGTATCGCTTGTAAGAGTACCAGAAAATATATCAAGCGTCTTTTGATGTTGTTGGGTCACAGACATCAGGAAGTCATGGCATGCAAAGGATATGCGACCAAATATTTAAAATTTTAAGGCACAGTCAACTTAGTGTATGTAAATTTCTGACCCACTGGAATTGTGATATAGTGAATTAAAAGTGAAATAATCTGTTTGTAAACAATTGTTGGAAAAATTACTTGTGTCATGCACAAAGTAGTCCTAACTGACTTGCCAACACTATAGTTTGCTAACATGAAATCTGTGGAGTGGTTAAAAATTAGTTTAACTTTAACTTCTGACTTCAACTGTATGTGTATGTGGGTTTGTGTGCATGGTTATGAGTGTGTACTGTATGTATGTGTGTGCACTTGTGCATTTGTGTACGCACACGTGTGTGCATTTGGGTTTGTATGTGCGCACCCTTACAAAAATATTTGCCTTCCTGCAAATTTGCAGCAAACCTTTGGCATTCTTGCCACAGGTTTGCGGCAAGCTCATATTTTCACATGCAAATTAGCTTTGTGGAAACTGCCATTCACTTCTGGCAAATTTTTTAGTTCACCACTACTGGCAAACACTGACAAACCTCTGGCAACATTTTGTGGAAAACAATTTAGTTTGCGGCAAATGCGCTACATATTAGCTGCAAGTTTGCGGCAAGCTATCCAGTTTTGTAAGGGCATGTGTCTGTGCACATTGAAACAATTTTCAATTCCACACACCGTTTGATTGCAGATCCTTTCAATTCCATGGCAACAGACATACACAGCTAACTGTATCGGCTGCATTCGGTTGAATACTAAAGACACATTTCAGGCCTGTTTGTTCATTATTGCATTGAATCACATTGTGCTGTTTTTTTGTGCAGTGCTGTTGAGATAAGCTGATAAGGATGCAAGCTATAAATTCAGGCTAAACCAAGTGTGGAAAACTATCCTTCTGAGCTTATCCTGGGCAAGAGCATTTTAGTATATCTGTGTACTGAGTTTATACAGTGTGTGAATGCTGCAGTCCTTGGTCCATTTCACCCAGTAGTAAACATAGGCACTAAAATAAAAAAACAACAACATTTAGTTGAAAACCTTAGCAGCACCCAACAAATGAACTAGAATACCACACATAGAACTATCACTAGAACAAGATGGTTCTTCATTTTTTGATTTACTCAAAATCACTATGTTTCTATATAACATTCTTGATTTAAGAGCCTGTATGATAGTTAACCATTATTAACTTATTTTTAAAGAAGAAATAATACAATCTAAGGAAAACTGTATTCTCTTGTGTATTATAGAGGTTCAACTGGTTACCTCTTATAACAAGAGAAATACAAATTGTATCGATACTCCAGCTTGTTGCAAAAAGGAATTAATAAGGGCATAAGTAGGTGTGTGAGGTTAATGACGTATTCTGGCTCCCACTGAGAATACAGATCAGAACAGCTGAAAGGGCTGGAAAGTTGTGGAAACACGCTGGACTACGGCCCTCCGGGGCCAGGCCTACATAAACCCAGGAATAAATGAAACCTCTGGAATGCCTCTGTGGTGCCCCCAGGTGTCAGTTTCCCCCCATTAGCGAGGTCAGAAGCTGCTATGCTGTGCTCGTCACTCACCCGCATTGCCTTACAGATCACAAAGCTCTATCCGCTCTGGAAAAGCCGCGGGAATCCGCCTCGGCTCCCGCTCTCGAAGCCGCAATCCCAGAAACGAGCAGCCGCTCTTCGATATCAAGTAGGATCTGAATGCTTCTTTCTTCTATTCATAAACAGAACAGCCGATAGGGTGTTGTGCTGACATTTGACTGACAGCCTGAGCTTTCCTCATCCTCACCCTTCTCTGTGTGCTCCAGACCATTACAGTACAAAAGTCCCCGTCTTGTTTTTCCAGAGTCGCAACACTGTTGGAGTGACACTGGTTTTCCTAACACTTGGCTTTTATTTTTCACCGTGCCATTCATGTACTACAAGAACACGAATAGCGTAGCTCTGTTAGAAATCAGAAACTGTTTCAGTGGTGCTGTAATTTCAATACTTTTACGCAGAGAGAAAGATAATGTTTCATTAATGAAAACCATGAGACCCATGTCATGGTGGTCAGTGAGGATACTTGAATACCATAGCAATTCCTAGTGAAACTATGTCAATTGAAATTTCCATCATTTTAATGATCTCACGACAGCTTCACAGAATTATTTTCTAAAAGTGAGCATTATAAGTCCAACTTGCTGGCATTGGACAATGATGTTTTAAGGTTAACCCTATAAACTATAAAATCACAGACCTAATAAAATATTACTACAATTGTCAAGTTAACACGGAACGGGAAAATCGAATCCCATGGTTAAAGAAAATTTATAGAATTATTTTACTTTATCGCTTTATTTAACTTTATTTTATCTTTGTCATAACATAGATCTTTTTTCCCCTCATCTTTTTTGTAAGACTTCTTTCTATTCCTTTTTTTGTGCATTTTTCAATGAAAGTGTTAAATGTGTAATCATAACTGATAAATGTTTACAGAACGGAAGTATTCCGCAAATGGAAGTTTCAGTCTCGTTCTGTCTGGATGGTAAAAACCCAGCCCAAGCCGCTTCCCTCAGCAGTGCTAAATGGTCCCTCTGTTGAG
This sequence comes from Synaphobranchus kaupii, assembly GCA_029718625.1. Taxonomy (NCBI): domain Eukaryota; kingdom Metazoa; phylum Chordata; class Actinopteri; order Anguilliformes; family Synaphobranchidae; genus Synaphobranchus; species Synaphobranchus kaupii. The sequence continues at coordinate 18,095,316 of CM056390.1, forward strand.
GAAGCATGAGAGAGCACAGATTGGGAGTCTAGGCTTATCACTCTCTGTAAATTCCCAACAGCCTCATTATGGCTTCATCATTGCCGAAGTGCCATGGCTACCAGCTGGTGCACCATTCCTGAGCAATTCCACGCAGGCTGACCTGACTCCCCGGAGCGGGGCATACTGCGGAGAGCACTTTGCCAGTGCCAGCTGCAAGGATTCCTCCCAGTGATAAGACCCCCGTAATACCATGTTAATTACTGCAGACAATTACATTTTAAACCAACAAATGACAATAAAGACGCTTCCTGTTTGGAATGGCAGAGGAAAGAGTTGAAACGCTCCCATCAAGGAAAGCAGTTAAGTGGAAAGCTATTATTATAAATGGCTAAAAACCTAGGAGCTTAGCGCAATGGAAGATAACAAAACCAGAATCTCACAGAGTCTAATGTTTCCTGAAATACAATAACAGGCGACGTGGTGATCAGTTATCCTGGCTTTCCAGAGTTTTACACATATATAGAAGGCTTTTTAAATGGCAATTTACTGATATCCTGTTTCTGTTTCCAAGGTGTCTCAAAAAAAGCGGTCTCAAATCGCATAATTGTGAATGGGGTTGGTAGCCCAACACCCCCATACCCCCATCTAGCGTAGGCTGTTTCCTTGTGGCGGTACTGATTGACGACTGCTCAGTGGTGGTGGATCTCCAAGCTGACGGGAAGGGCTGTGTGTGTGTGTCGCCCCCCAGCTCAGTACCGGCAGGTGAAGCGCGGGTCCCTGGGGGCCCTGACCATGAGCCAGCTCATGAAGAGGCAGCTGGAGCACCAGTCTAGCGCCCCTCACAACATCAGCACCTGGGAGACGGGTGAGTGCCACGCCTGGAGGCCCGCCTCTTCGGATACTCGGGACCCAAAACCCATCTCCACAGATGCCCTGCACGCTGCCTGCACCAATCACCTTAAAGGTCAAACAGCGCCCCCGCAAATAAATATATGCATATCTTCACCTCTGTCTCAGCCTGTCTGACTTGTTTACCCCTGTGCATTTTTAAAGCGTTCTGAGGTCCTCGCTAAGGGATAGCATGTGTCCTCCAGTAACTGCATAATGAAAGGCAGGCAGCTCAGTTCAGGCCTGGAGGAATGGCTTCTGAGGCCTCCCTTGTCTTGCTGCATTATCAGATTAATATGACAACCTGCCACCTGCCTTCTGCCTGTGCGAGAGAAATGTTAATTGAAACATCCCGGTAACTTTTTCATTAGATTACAGGTTCACTAAAAGGTTTGGCGCCTCCCCCGCCCCCCCCCCCCCCCCCAGCACAGCTTAACTGACATTTCAATTTATTTTGTGACATTTCCAAAGCGCGGAAACATCATGAATGTTTAATATCGTGATTTTTTCCCCCCCTATGGTCAAGGCTCACCTTGTGTTTATTAATCGGGTCGCCCTTCACAGACTTAGACAATTAAAACAATGAACAACTCAATATGTGTGTGCTGCTAAAACTGCTGTGTTTGGAGAGAAACTATTGTTTTTTCTACTATTATTTTTCTACGGAAACTATTATTGAATTTGAAGGCGATTGAATGGGTATGACAGAGCTTATTTTAATACTGTGTTACAGGTGCTACCAAGACCAGTCTTCTGTCTGCTCCCAGTACAGTCAGCATGTTTGTGCCAGCACCAGAGGAGTTTACAGATGAACAGCCCACCACCATGACAGACAGGTCAGTTGGGGTCACCTGGTGAAAGGTGCAGTGCGGTATTGTCAATCCAAGCTTGCAGTCGGCTCCCCAAGCAAAGTGTATATTGGTGATGTTGCTGCGGATTTTGGCTCTGATGTAGGTTGTTAAGTTGAAAACGGTGTCTAAAACAATGCAGTCATTTTGTTTAATCTTCATCTTAACAGTTAAATAACCATTTTGTCCATTAAAAATGCAGATACTGAAACTGTAGTCACATTTTAATATTCATTCATTCAATCATCAACAGTCTGTTTCTTATCTATTACTTTCTCAAGAAATTATTGTAATGAACCCATCTGCTTAATGTAGCTTGTTCCCAGTTGCTCTCTGATAAACAGATCCCTAACACTATAAAGGCTTATTGAATGAGAACTATAAAATATTAAAAGAGCACAGACACACACACACACACACACACACACACACACACACACACACACACACACACACGCATGCGTACACACATGCACACACACATGCACACACACATGCACACACAGACATTTTCATGGCCAAAGGTGTTCTCTTGTCTGTAAACTGAGAGATCCCATTTTAGTCAGAACAGAAATAAAGCCTCCCCGTGTTTCTGTGATGTGCCGTGTTATTTGTGGAGGGAATTAAGAATAGTGTGAGACAGAGTGTATGCTGTGCTACTGCATTGTTTTGTCAAGATTTATAAAAAATAATCATTCTTAACGAATAAACCAAGTTTACAGCTATATATGTGTGTGCTACTAATTCTCTACTGTTCTTATGCTATTTCAAGCATGTTAGCAGCACCAAAGCTACTCCCCCAAAAAGTGCAAAGAGTATGGATGGAATGAAGGATAGGGGGAGTCAGAGGATGTCCTGTGTTGCAGGTGGATGTAATGAAGGATAGGGAGAGACAGAGAGTGTGCTGTGTTTTAGGTGGATGGAATGAAGGATAGGGAGAGACAGAGAGTGTGCTGTGTTTTAGGTGGATGGAATGAAGGATAGGGAGAGACAGAGAGTGTGCTGTGTTTTAGGTGGATGGAATGAAGGATAGGGAGAGACAGAGTGTGCCGTGTTTTAGGTGGATGGAATGAAGGATGGAGAGACAGAGTGTGCTGTGTTTTAGGTGGATGGAATGAAGGATAGGGAGAGACAGAGTGTGCTGTGTTTTAGGTGGATGGAATGAAGGACAGGAAGAGACAGAGTGTGCTATGTTTTAGGTGGATGGAATGAAGGATAGGGAGAGACAGAGTGTGCTGTGTTTTAGGTGGATGGAATGAAGGACAGGAAGAGACAGAGTGTGCTATGTTTTAGGTGGATGGAATGAAGGATAGGGAGAGACAGAGTGCGCTGTGTTTTAGGTGGATGGAATGAAGGATAGGGAGAGACAGTGTGTGCTGTGTTTTAGGTGGATGGAATGAAGGATAGGGAGAGACAGAGGATGCCCTGTGTTGCAGGTGGATGGAATGAAGGATAGAGAGAGACAGAGAGTGTGTTGTGTTTTAGGTGGATGGAATGAAGGACAGGGAGAGAGAGTGTGCTGTGTGATATAGAGCAGGGGTTCTCAATCCTGGTCCTGGGGGACCCCTGTGTATGCTGGTTTTCGTTGCAACCGCAGTTGCAATCCCAGAATTTTAACAAGCTGTTAATTTTTCTTAATTAGGTGCTTTTCATGTTTGGAGGAATTATTCGCCCACTTAAGACACATTATGTCAGAAATAGCTATGCATGCCATGTAGAACAAACTCCCCATGTTCACATTGTGCTTATTGTGCTATATTGCAACAATTACATAAGAAAAGGTTACAAAATAATGTATTTTCACTCAAATGAAAGAGTGAAGTGAATCAATAGGCTCCTAATTAGGTTGTTGAACACATGTGTTTAACTCAATTTTTTCTTTAAGCTTAAGACAATGCAGGTTTGGCTCGTTATCATTTGCTTTGTGTTTGAATTCTTCATTATCTACGAAATGGTTAATTTTAGTGGCCATGTGTCCACACTTTCACCAATTAGGAGCCTATTGATTCAAATCAGTCTTTAAATGGATCTGTTAAATAATTTTCTTATCTTTTTTAAATAATATAGCACAATGTGAACATGGGGTGTTTATTCTACATGGCATCCATAGCTATTTCTGATATAATGTGGCTTAAGAGGGTGAATAATTCCTCCAAACATGACAAGCACCTAATTAAGAAAAATTAACAGCTTGTTAAAATTCTGGGATTGCAACTGCGGTTGCAACGAAAGCCAGCATACACAGGGGTCCCCCAGGACCAGGATTGAGAACCCCTGATATAGAGAGATAGAGGGTGTGTGGGTAGGCTGTGTCGGTATGGCTGACTGACGGGCCTGTTGTTGGCAGGTGTCGTGACTGTGGGGCGGTACTGGAGGAGTACGATGAAGACACCCTGGGGCTGGCAGTCGTGGTGCTCTCCATGTTTATCCACCTGAGTCCAGACCTGGCCGCACCCCTGCTCCTGGATATCATGCAGTCTGTGGGCCGGTACGCCGACGTGTCACTTCCTTCTCCTGTGCTCTGCATAAGCCTCTGTGTTTTACAGTACACCACACACACCAGCTCTTTATTTCTTCAATGATGTAAGCGTGATGCAATGCAATGATGCAAGCAAGATAGATTAACATGTTTATATAACAGTTTTTTAGAAATTCTGCATTAATGTTTTCAGTGAAAACGCAACAATTTTGATGATATACTGAAATTATACCCTCTTTGGCTAGGTTTGTGTATTGTAAAATTCTGTTTAATGCTAACGTATGTTATTTGCACATTTTTAAGAAGTGTGTAGGGTGGCAGGGTAATATAATGGTTAGAGAACTGGGGAACTAATGCAAAGGTTTAAGTTTTGGATCCCAGCTGGGATGTTGCTGTCGTACCCTGTTCAAGGTACTTATCCTTGCTTCAGTAAACCTATCCAGCTGTATAAAGGGATTGTATGTCTGAGCATCTGCTAAACGGCAAGATGTGAAAACAGCATGCCTCTTCAGTGGGAGAGGAAGTTCTGCACCTTATTATTTTTTAATTTATGCTTTTTTTATTTTTTATTTATTGCAGGTTAGCGTCCAGTGCTAACTTCTCTGGCCAAGCGGAGAGGTATATGTTTGCTTTTGCTCCCGTTGTACACGTGTACGTAAGCTTGTAGTGTGCGGAGAGCATTGAGCACAGATCTGACGGGCGCCCCGTTTGCTTTCCTGCAGCATGTTGATTCCGGGGAACGCCGCTGGCGTGGCCAAGCAGTTCCTCCGGTGTGTGTTCCACCAGCTGGCACCCAATGGCATCCTGCCTCAGCTGTTCCAGAGCAACATTAAAGGTGCGATCATGACCGCTGTACTGATAGGGAGCCAAAATGTCACCCAGAGAAGGAGTACACCGACACAAACTTAAAAAAAACATTTTTTGTACTGATCTTTTAATTATAGATGGAAGTTTCCTGAGGACTCTGGCTTCATCTCTCATTGATTTTAATGAACTGAGTTCTGTGGCCGCATTGAACCAGCTGCTGGAGGTGAGCTCTCGCCTTCATAAAATATCATTTTAGCACTCTGTAAAAATGCCGGCAGATGTGCTAACAAATGTACTGTATATTTTAAAGATTTAAGATGTCAGAATGTGCCTTCCTCAGCATAGATGAGCTTTAATGCTTGTCCAGCAGGTGGAGACATTGTTAAAGAAGAAAGTTCCTCACATGTCCTGCTGCTTTGATGCGGTACTTGTGCGTAAAAAATCACAGCACGAAGGATTTGAAAATCACGCAGGCACAGAATTGTCTATTTACCATGCCTTTCTTATCATTGTGCACTTTTGTTGTGTATTTTCAGTAATATGGAAAATTATGAAATTTTATGAAAATATATGATTCAATCATTTCTAAATCGTCCCATGGAACATAGGCTACCTGTTCTGTTCACTGTAAGCGTTACAATCACTCCAACTTTAAAAGCATAATCTCACTTGAAGGCCCATTTGATGTTTGAAGAAGTCATACTCTAGATGAACCCAAATCAGATTGCTGTAACCTGACCTAGAAAACAGCATTTGCAGCCAATTGCAGTTGTATAACAGGATATTTACCATCATCTGTTGAATTATATTTATAGACAATGAATACATTAAAAGGTTTTAATACCAAACCGTAGGATATGATAATTGTCGTTGGGACCTGTTTTTTATGTCTTTGAAGTCTAGCGAGATTTAATCCAACAAAGTCCATTGTAGCACATTGTTCCACCATTGAACCAGCGCACGACCTAGTCTTTAAGCAGTCGGACCAGTCAAGCAGGTGGAGTAGCCTCCTCATACGACCTCACCAAGCCCAGACTTCAGAGCTGGTCGAATCTCCTGCAGGGTCCTCAATAACAAGAGGAGCCTGCCTGCTGGAGGCACGATGCTGCACTGCCTGGACAACATCGCCAGCTTCATGGAGGCCCTCCCAATGGACTCGCCCAGCAATCAGTGGACCACCATCTGCAACCAGTTCCAGACCTTCCTGACCAAGCTTCCCTCTGTGTTGCCACTGAAGGTATGTCCTTCGTCATTTTACCGATGCTTATTGTGCCTTAAATAAACCCGTGGCCTTTAATAGCCCATTTACGCCCATGTTCTGCCTTAAATCACTTCAGTGTAATTTTAGTGCTTAGGTTGCTTTCATTAAGTTGACTTTAATCAGCCTGTGATGACATTTCTCCCACACAGTGTCCCCTGGACTCCAGCTTAAGAATCATTATTTGCCTGTTAAAGATTCCCACTACAAGCGCCACAAGGGTAAGCTTCCAACGCTCATTAATTGAAAAGACGAAGCCGATGCACATACATTTTGCAAGCTGTTTAGTTTATGTTGCGCATTCTATGTCTTATGCAGAGTCAAATGATATTGCCGTGCTATTTTATACTTAACAGTATATTTAATATTTATTTTTTATATTTTTATATTTATACTTCAGATTTTGTTCTCATTTTAAGAACACTCTTACAGACCACAAATGTTAAGGAAAATATTTCTTCCATTGCTTTAAAATGAAAGCAAATGGGAGCTACAGAGAAAAATATTTTCCTATCCTATATAGACTTATTTTAAGATTAATTTTAAAATGAAATGTTTACGTACCTTGGGCAACTTATTTTAACATAACATCAATAGGTGCCGTATATTGAAATCAAATGGTAGAAAGACAATTCCACTCAGAATTTTGTGTAGTATCTGTGCTACAACCCACGTGAAGCTCCATAACAACCGTTTATTGCGAGTCTCGCTAACACGTGACCCGCGGTTGGCGTGCGCTGATTTCAAGGGGCCTCGGGCCTTGATTACTGAACTCTCCCCCTCCCACTCACAGAGCCTTCTGGAACCCTTCTCCAAATTACTGAGCTTCGTGATTCAGTATGGCGTATTCAGCCTTTCCTACCTGGTGGAAATGTGCGGCCTGTGCTACCGAGCCTTCAACAAGGTAATAATCCACCCATTTCATCCCTCGGCACGAAACACACGGTGAAGAAAAGGGCTGCGGTGTCTCTTTGATGAAGTACCCAATCAGGCGATATTGATTTGCATATTTTGGAGTGCTGGCAGAAGATGCATGGGCCTGCATAAGTGCACCTCTCCATCAGTAATGGAAGCGCTTGGTTAGAGCTTGCCCGTGGCCCTGCAGTGAGAGGCCCGCCGGATGGCTCTCTACATCACCACGCTTGTCATTGCTGCGGACTTTATTTCCCACTACCGTTATTGCTTTGTCCCACACTGCCTAATGTCTGCTTTACATTAATTTAGCAAATGCCCAACGAGACCGATTACATTTCATGCACAGGAAAGTTTATTGCGGTGAAGGCCTTTTTTTCAACTATTAAAGTGTGCTGCTGTTGCATAAACACGGAGATAGTTGGTGGTCTGGGAAAGGGCGTTATGATGATTTAGGTGGGAATTAGTAGACTCGTGGTTCAGGAAAGAAACACAAAAGTAGTTTAAGGTAAACGAGTTTGTTGATATTTTATGCCTGGAGTATATGTTAGTTAATCGATCTCTGCTCCATTTCCATTGGTACTGCAGTCAAGATTGGTTTGAATTTATTTTAGCCGAGATTATTCAAGCAATCGTGTGGAGATGGCGTTTGTAAATAGCACAATACTGTGTCGAGATCAGTCAGCACAAACACAAATGTGCCCGATACACTTTCTCTGAGGCGCTGCGTTGGAAGACACTTGTCGCACTGCAGCACATGTATAGCACGCGCAATATTATCTATATTAAGATTAGATTAGATTACGACCCTGCTTGACGCTGAACTGTTCTTCATCAGCACTTTTTAAAAACATTTCTGAGGAGCCCTTGTCGCTCCGCCGAGCGCGGTCTTAACGCGCCCGTTCCGGCGTCGGGAGGGGGAGAATCCTCGGCTTACGATTCCGAAAGCGTACCGAAACCCAGGGAACGCGGAGAGAAATGACAGGCAACGGCGAACGGCGAAAATAAGGGGCTGAGCCCCGGCGCAGCACCGGTTTTGGCACGGGCCTAATGAAGACAGAGTGGAGAGATTCGCAGTGCCACGGGACCCGCCTGCCGCTCCGTCCCCGACGCTTCGCTGCGGATAAATGGCGAGCGGAGGCAGAGCGTCGGTAAAACGCACTCGCGTCTCAGGCAGCACTCCATCACGCTATTGGAAAGGGTGCCACGGCTTCGAGGGGAACGGCACAACTGCGGCTATAGATGCGGTATAATGAAATGATCGTTTTCATTATCATCATCAAACTATTGAACTGTTTTCTCTTTTGTTTCCCCCACCCCCCCCGACCAGGAGAGGGATAAGTTCTAACATGTCCCGCATTGTCGTGCTGGAGCTTTTGCAGGCACTCAAGTTCAAGTCTCCTCTGCCTGACATTAACCTGTTACTGTTGGTCCAGGTAAGGGTCAATAAGTTGCCCAAAAGTTGTTGGCCTTCTGATTTTGAACAAATTCTGAGAGGGAGACCAAACAAATACCCCATCATATCTGACAGTATGAAAAACATTTTGTTTTGCTGTGGTGAACGTGAAAAGTGCTGTGTTTTTAGCTTAAGCATTGCTAAACATACATAGCTAAACCCATCGTCGTCAAAAACCCTGGTGTCCCTGTCTGAATGTTGCTGTTGACTGACATGCAGACCTGGGTGTTATCAGTTTGTTTTGTGCAGATGCTGGTACAAGACTCGCTGAATCTACCATTCTTCAAAAGCACATGATTTCTTCACTTCCTGGGGTGAGCTTCTCTTCCACACATGTTGGTCCAAAAGTTACAAAGATTTAGTTCCACCAAACTGTGATCACTGGTGTTCAGTGTATTGTCGTAGCACAGTTTCATGTTATTGAGCATGATGCAAGAAACTGCATTAACAGAGCAATTCAAATCACTGAGTTGCCTCAGGCATCATTGCTTCCTTTGAGTTATATATACTGCATGTCTCTCTCTCAGTGTACAACAGCTGCAATGGAATGCATGAGACAGTACGTGAGTGAGCTGCTGGACTTCATCGCGGATATGCATACACTTACAAAATTAAAAGTAAGTCGCTCAACCACTCATTGTAAAATGCACTTGATATGATCACTAATAAAGGAATGCATTATATTTCATTCTATGGTTATTAGTGCAACTGCTGCCGTCTTTGCGTTGGTAAAAATATTATTGTGAGTGACAAAATTGCAATCCTGCATACAGTGTAATGTGAATTTATCTTGGTTGGTGTACAGACCATCACAAAGCAAAAAATATGTGCAAGAAGTTACATTATAATTGTGCACTCTGTACTCACACACTTGCTTTCTGTCCTGAAATGAGACCCTGAAAATTACGCACATCCTGTGTTACAGCCAATTATGCATCCATCACAGCTCTCTACGACATAAAAAAAAAATGCATGGCCTGATCGCTCATGTGACCCGTCATGTGATCTCATCTGCAGAGCCACATGAAGGCCTGCTGTCAGCCACTGCACGAGGATACCTTTGGTGGAAACCTCAAGGTGGGTTTGGCTCAGGTGGCTGCATGGAGATCAGCAAAGGCAATCACCGTGACAACAAGGCTGTAATCCGCTATTTGCCTTGGCTCTACCATCCTCCGTCTACCATGCAACAGGGGTGAGAACTATTCATATCTATACTAATATCCCACTAACACAAATGTGACTAGTTCTAATGTAAGAATGTTAGCACTGATAGGGGTACTGATTGTTCAGGCAAAAATGTATAATATACAGTAATAATAGTTAAATTGCCTGGAACAGTAGATGTTGCTAATAGTACTGATGGTATTGTAAGTGGTGGTATTTATTATTGAATCAGGCCAGGGTATAGAATAGTGGGCATGGCTGAAGCCCTATTAGTGGTAATAATAAAATAGCTAAATGCAGCTGTGCATGCATTCTTTCTCTGCAGGCCTAAGGAGTTCATTGAGTGTGTGTCGCACATTCGCCAGCTATCCTGGCTGCTGCTAGGCTCCCTCACCCACTGCGCTTTGCACCAGGGCTCCACTTCCTGTATGCCGATCCCGCTAGACGCCGGGTCTCACATCGCAGATCACCTCATCGTCATCCTGATCGGCTTTCCGGAACAGTCTAAGGTGCGGGAGCGTAGCCTGTCCTACCAAAATATCCCACGAAATAAAAAACCGCAGTCAAAGTTAATTTGCCCCCGAATGGCTGGTATTGAACATGTGTGATGGTATTGCTGGCTAAAGGGTACTTAACCGAATTATCTTCATTCATGCATTAGCATATTGTAGCGCTAATGCTCCCATTGGTGTCTGCTGAAGCCGTTGCTCAGCTTCCACCACCTGCACCACTGTAAGCATTATCTAGATGAAGCGAATGCAGCGTGTCATCGATCAGCTGTGAAAACGGGTGGTACAAAGGGCCCACGGTGCTTTGTGAGGAAAAATCAGGGCTGTACCTGGAGGGAGAACAGCTGTCACCAAAGAAAAGAGTTTAATGGCTTCCATTAATACGAACAAAACAACAAAGCGTTGGGATTCACGGGATTAATGAATTATTAAAGTGGTTGCGCACAGACAAATGCACAGGCTTGATTACGAGTAGCTGAGGTGTAGAAAAGAAGTATAAATAACCATTCTGTTTGATGTCTGCTGCCTTCACAGTGGTCGCTCAGAATGGATATTCATAAATACTGCATATCATGTAACCCTGGCCACATTCTCACACATTTAATAGCCAGCTTTGATTTTGGCCTTGATCTTATTCTTTTTTTTTTTTTTTCATCATCACCAGTCACATCACTGGAAGCACTGTATACAGGAGATCAAAAAAAAATCTGACAGTGAAGATTTTAATGTTTAATTACGGTGTCTTTCATTTTATATTTGTGTCGGAAGACACAAAGGTTCCGGTTGGAGGCTTGGTATCTCAGCGTGTTCGAAAGACTGGGTACTTCAAAGAGAGCGATGTTCATGTTCTGTGACTGAACGCAAAGCAAGGAGTCATCAGGGACGACCAATAACCTTAGGATTCTGTTGGAGGCATGCAGTGCAGTGTATCATACACTGCCTGGCCAAAAACTAATAATCGCACACTGTAATATTTCGTTGGACCGCCTTTAGCTTTGTTTACGGCGCGCAATCGTCGTGGCATTGTTTCGAAAACCTTATGCAACGTCACAACATTTATTTCCGTCCAGAGTTGCATTCATTTTTGGCTGAGATCTTGTATCGATGACGGTAGAGTCGAACCATCAATGGGGTTAAGGTCAGGTCTCTGGTGGCCAATTCATGTGTGAAAATGATTCCTCATGCTCCCTGAACCACTCTTTCACAATTTGAGCCCGATGAATCTTGGCATTGTCGTCCTGGAATATGCCCATTGATGGGATAACCTGGTCATTCAGTACATTCAGGTACTCGGCTGACTTCATTTTATTGCTGCATAATGTTGCTGAGCCTAGACCTGACCAATTGAAGCAACCCCAGATCATAACACTGCCTCCAGAGGCTTGTACAGTGGGCACTATGCATGACGGGTGCAACGGCGACTTTTTTTTTTGGCCAGGCAGTGTATCAAGGGCTGTAGCTTGATGATTGCTGTACTTTCCTTGAGGGGCTGTCAGGCCTCGCCTGTCCCGTTTGAACCTACCGCCCGCGCTTCATGTGTTTTATTCACGGCCGCCTTTGCGCTTTCTCTAGACGTCGGTGTTGCACATGTGCTCCCTCTTCCACGCCTTCATGTTCGCCCAGCTGTGGACCATCTACTGCGAGCAGGCGGCGGCCACGCCCACGCTGCAGAACCAGAACCAGAACGAGTTCTCGTCCAGCGCCATCCTCACGGGCCTGGAGTTCTGGAGCCGGGTCACCCCCAGCATCCTGCAGCTCATGGCCCACAACAAAGTGGTGAGATCCCGGTGCCCCAGCTCTCCGCCCTCCCGCTCAAACGGCCTCTCTGAGCGCGTGCAAAACCCCCGAACGCAAAGCCCTTCAGCTGCTGCTTCATAGCATTCAGCCCTCCAACTTTAAGGGCGGGACAAGGTGTCACGGCTGAACTACCGTTTAAAACACATATTTACTGTGACCTGCTTCTAAAATTAATTATGCCTCTTCCATTAAGCAATTAATTTGACGATTGGCCAAGGGGCAGAGCTCGAGTGGAATGCTATATTAGGTCTCAGTTGTCTTCTGCAATTTAACCTATCGTGATGACACTGGTGTCTGCAGGCAAGAATAAAACAAATAGCCCAGTCAAAAGAAAATGCTTACGTGTGTGTATGTGCATTTGCATGCTTGCCTGAGTGTGTGTACATGTTTAGAGTGTGTGTGTGTGTGTGTGTGTATGCGCACACGCACGTGTTTGTGTGTGTGTGTGTGTGTGTGTGTTTTGGTTCATTGCAGCAGTACTCCAGGGTGTAGTTATTTATGCCTGGTTACTTTCTGCAGACCAGGCCTGACATTTCACTACAGTGGTCTTGCGTTTCTGACCTCTTCCTCCTCCCCACCCTCCCTCTTGACCCCCGAGCAGCTTAACCTTTCCACACACAGGTTCCCCGTGCAAACACTAATCGTGGTTTCACCACAAAATGAGCTAGTGCACTATAGGGAAAGGTGCTGGATATTACACAACCCTGAAGGAATTCAACTATGAAATCACATGCGGTATGCAAATACAAAACACTAATGACACATGATATATAGCAGGGGTCCTCAATCTTATCCAGGAAGGGCCGGTGTGGGTGCAGGCTTTTGTTCCAACCAAGAAGTTACACACCTGATCAACCACTAGAGTCTTTGCTAAAGACCTTGATTAATAGAATCAGGTGTGTAACTGCTTGGTTGGAACAAAAGCCGGCACCCACACCGGCCCTTTCTGGATAAGATTGAGGACCCCTGATATATAGTAATGTATTCATGCTTTAACCCACAGCATAACAAAGTGTCGTGGTACAAGAGGAAGATTTGAGGATGTTGCATTAGATGTAGCATAGCTACGGCTAGTAAACCCATAATAAATGCACAGAGTTCAGCGTTGGTTGTGGGAAGGTGCAGCATATTAATGCTAATGAACATACATTAATATATCCTAGAGTTCTGTTTGCTGTGGTCTATATTAGCTATAAAAGTAGGACAAAGGGCACTGCAGGTGACTAAGGACTCCATCCTCACACCATCCCTGCTGACCCAGGGATTGTACCTTTGAACAGGTCAGCAATGTGTGGGATATTCAGCTGAGCTCCATGCCAACTCTCTGACTCTCTTTCCCAGATGGTGGAGATGGTCTGCTTGCATGTGATCAGCCTCATGGAGGCCCTTCAGGAATGCAACTCAACCATTTTTGTAAAGGTTGGTGAGCTAAAAGCCTGTATTGATTTCTTGTGGCAGGAGACGCGTTCATCTTATGTGCATTTCAAGGTGGCTCTCTTTTTTTGCCATGTCTTCCCATTGCGTTTGAATACTTTTGAATGTTTTTAAAAATAAATAAATAAATAAATAAATAATAATAATTCCCTTCCTCTCCCCATATTAACTCTTGTGATAAAGGATTACCTATCGCAAGTATGTTATGGCCGGTCCATTACACTCTCATTAATTTCTACTTGGAATGTTGGTGATTTAGAAGCTTAACCTTTTTCTTTGTGCACTAATTGTAAGTCCCTCTGGATAAGAGCATCAGCTAAATGCCTAAAATGTAAATGTAAAATGTTGGATGTGTGGTCTGTGCTGTAACGTAGCTGTCCTTCTTAGTATGTAGTCTTATCAGTTAGGAACATGTTTAAATAAAATAAGATTAGGCTAACACCTACCTACTTAGAAAATAAATGTTATGCCCCCAAACCCCGAATCTGGAATGACTGAAACCCTCTCATCCCTAGACAAAGCTAGAGACAAATGTGTGTCACGCTGCAGGGCTGCCGGCGACAGTTGGCACTGGCACACACACACTCCAGATTCAATACCAGCATTGGGCCTCTCCACACACTAGAGCAGTTCTTTTAGAGCCAGAGGATAAGCTACCCAGCAGCCCAAACACCTACTTACTTCATGTATTCCTTTTTCCTTTCTTTTTAAACAGCTTATTCCTATGTGGCTGCCGATGATTCAGTCGAACCTGAAGGTAACCATTCCTCCTTTTCACAGATAATACCAGAAAAACCAACGGAACTTGTCTTCCATTAAACAACAGTATCTTATTACAAACCGTATTAGATATGTGTATTTACCCTTGGAGTACACTGTCCAAACTGGGTTTATTCCTGTATATCATTTCTTAATGTAAGCTACTATTGTGAATTAGAACATGAATAGAATATTATATATATATATATATATATATATATATATAAAATGAATATTATAAAGTATGGGGCATGTTTCATTTAGCTTTGAAATTCTTCAGCTGTTGTTTTTGAGAATTGCATTGGTAACGGTGACCTCCTGCATCTCTCCAGCACTTGTCTGCGGGCCTCCAGCTGCGGCTCCAGGCCATTCAGAACCGTGTCAATCACCAGTGTCTGCAGGGCCTTCAGGGCTGCGCCACGCCCGGCGTCCTGCCCTCTGCCCTGCGCAAGTGGCTGCAGTGCACGCAGTTCAAGATGGCGCAGGTCGAGATCCAGTCTTCCGAGGCGGCCTCGCAGTTCTACCCCATGTGAACCTGGCCGGCGGATTCCACCACGCCCAGCCCTGCCCAGCCCAGCCCAGCCCTGCCCCTCCCCTCCACTCCCGCCCGAGGAACAAGCCTGCCTGCGCCGTCTATCAACACCAGGCGCTGCCAAAACCGACTCTGCTTCACGCTTCAGCTTATCGCTGTCTTTAAGTGTGCGCGTTTCCCCCAGTTAAACTGTACATCTAACCGTGTTCTAGAGGTTCAAAACGTGCACTGCAGGCAGCCTGGAGGCCAAAGCAATAGAACCACAAATTCTTTCTTATCGGAGAGTGTGGGTCAGTAAGGGGCAGCAGCAGATGTTTCTGTGTCTGGTACTGGGCAGCTGGGGTAGCAGCCAGAGGGTGTTTTCCTCTCCAGATAAGCCCTTAGAGGAGTCGGGGAGATTGCGTTTGAAAGCAAAAGCCGGAATGAATGCCCATGTGGTAGATGGTATAATGGGCTCCGGACTGTTTCTCACAAGCAGAAATGATAACGGCCTCAGAGACGTGCCCTGGACAGCACTCTACTGTGTAAATATGAATAACCTGCAGATGTACAACTAGCCACAGTGACACCCAGCAACAAAGGAGGACATTTCTGTCCCCAGGTAATGATAAGAAAGGGATGTTATGCATAAGGCTTTGAAAAGTGCTCTGTATTCATATGCATTCCAGATGCCGATGTATTTTTTTTTTTCCTTTTCTTGTTGCTGTTGTGGTTGAAAGCCAGAACAATACAATAAAGGCCACATCGATTTTTTAAAAACGAACCGATTCTGTCATCATTTTGCTTTCCTTGTGTATGTGCGCCTCACAGCGCTGAGGAGGCTCGGCGCCGTCAGACCAGCTGCGCCAAAAACCGCACTCTGCAACTGTCCACAGCTCTCTGACTGGAATAATATTCACGGTAAAAGCAGGACGGCTGCGATGGACTCATTTAGCTTGCCAAACACTGAGGGGTACACATTCAAAAATTATTAACCCAAAATTTATTCAGGGATGGTAGCACTAATTGGACTTTCCAAATGCCTGTCCATTACAGACAGAGTATACACAAGCATCTGCTCTGTGACTTCACCATTTGGCAATAGCATCTCAGAGAAGGCCCCTCAACAATCCAAATCCATTCAGAATGTTCGGAAAGCACTATTTCTCTCTGCCATAAAGTATGCAGTTTAGCTTGGTGCTGCAGCATGCCTGAATATATTTGGTTGGTTTATGGTTTTGCCCGACACCTCCTGAGGTTGCTCCCTGAATTTTAACAATATGTTTTTTTTATATTTTCTAATCAAATCCAGGGAAAACAAGGCTGAATTTTGACCCTGTCCATCTCTAAAGAGTGGATGTTAACATAGGGTCTGTTTACAGAGGGAGAAAGGCAGAATGAGACAGTTCAGTGACGAGACGGCTGTACTTTCTTGGAGGGTTCATTCCATCAATGTCAAAGCAGAAATAAACAGCAAAAGCTGCCTGAAAGGGAAAATGCAGTCTAATGGAAAAAAAGACATTTTAAATGCCCAAGCAAACAACATGTATCTCAGGTTTTTGACAAATTAATCAATGCACACTCCGTCAAATTCAAATCTGTTCAGTGTGTACGACAACAAGCCAATGGCGATTCCACATTCAAGTAGCATATTGGAGGGGCTTATGCTGGAGTGTACACGTCGTGCTGCTAAACATTATAAATAGTAAAATGCATTTTCCCGGAAAATGTGCCCACTATGTAAGTTATGGTCAAAATGGTGGAGGCGTAGATTGCTTTGCAGGTGGCACGGAGATATAAATCATAAAAAATGCGAGGAACCCGTATTGCACAAAGTACTTGTTGTGCTCTGGTAGCTTTGATAAAAGAAAGAGGCAAGACATTCTCTCTGGTCCAGTACTTGCAAAGTCCCTTCCCAAATTGATACAAAGGGAGTTTTTTCTTTGCCGCAGTTGCTGTTAGCTTGTTGAGCTGGGGCACTCACCAGGTCAAGATGACCCATAGTTATGGGAGTGTAATAACCTTAAGTTCTCACCCATATCAATTTCCTAACAATAGACATGGGCAAAATTACCCGGACATGTTTACTTCACATGTGATTCAGGAATAATGCGGCATAAAGAAAGCTGGCTGACTTGTGAAGGTGTCCTTGGAAGAAGGAAGAAAGTAAGTAATTAAGTAATTAATTAAGTGCTGTATTCTGAATGGAAGTCAGAACTCATTCATCAGTGTTATTCTCCCTGTGCAGTTTGGGTAATAAACTTCCCACATTATCTTAGACACAAAGGTGAATCTGAACCCATGTATCTTCTAATTTCACTTCAGACCGATCATTTTAAGAAGATTTTCTAAATGATATACAGTATATATATATGAGAATATGTTATCTATTAATATGTATATAAACACATTCCGTTAAGTCTTTGTAATTTGCATTTGCATACTGTCATTCATGTATGTGTTTATCAAATGCTAGTTTGATATTCACAGACATACCACAGATAAACACAGGAACTGAGTCATGCAGCCCCAGCATAGTGGCCCACCACGATGCAGCCCACCCCCGGAGAAAGGGACAGCCCTGTCTCCATCTCCCTTCGTCTGCTGCACGACTTGTGGAGGCCGAAGTAATGGCATGTGTTTTCAGCAAATCTAATTGCACTGCGGGCAAATACGGGCTGGCTCCTAACCTCACCCTCTCCTTTCCTCTCCTCTCCTCTCTTCCACACTGCAGACACGGCCATGCTGCCTCTCCCCATCAGGGCTCAGATCAATCAAGCATAAACCAAGCAGAGGGAGGCTAACGCAATAAGCAGGGCAGACAATGGGCAAACAAGATGGGAGGTCATCTCATCAGCTTCTGCCAAGCCTCCCCTTATTAGCCACGGTGCAACAGTTAGGTCTGCACAGAATGAATAAAATACAATTACATCTGGCCTAATTCCATTCGCTGTGATAAAGTGTGCTTGTAAGATTTAATTTAGATTACAGGAGGCACTTGTCCCAGAATAGCAGAAGACATAGTAGATGGTCCGTCCATCTGGATCTATACTGTAACTTATGCCTGTCTGTCC
>CM056390.1:18118193-18270169 GCA_029718625.1 Synaphobranchus kaupii
GAATCGGCTATGCAGCCAAAATCCAGTAAGAATGAATAAAGCACAGCTCTAAGCACCACGCTCCCGTAAATAACGGCTAAATCTCACACGATGCCGTCAGCGAACATCATTGGATGCGTGCAGACGACATTCGCTTTTTTGTGTGTGACAAACTTGCGGTAAAGCCTGTGTCTATTCCGTCTGCGGGCCCGAGAGACTGGAAGGCTACATCTGAACACTGCTTTATTTTAAAAATTACACCAATTGCCCCAGTCCATTTCAATTACTCCAGATGGGCCCGTGTGGCGCTTCATCGTTGCAGCTGCTAGAGCGTATGAGTCCGTGGCGAGGGTCATTATTTTCATGTTCAGGCTGAAATTCCTCATCCTCCTCCCAGTCTAAAAAACACAGCCTCTCTGACAAGACTACTGCACGATAACGACTCCTACCCCTCCTAATACCACACCGCCCGGAGTTTCCTGGCCTGGAGCACATCTGGCGCTGCAGTAGGGGACAAATACCCACCACCTCGAGACAAATAGAATTATACGATGGAACGTGAAAATTGAAGTGTTTGTGAAAAAAAAACAACGGTTTTACTGTTTTTGTCCCCGGCTGTAATGTGTGCGTGGCTTTTGCCTGCAGTGGCACAGGCTCCATCTCTGCAGTGCCGGGGTTCCAGCCAGCCCCGTTCAGCCTGTCACATCGGTTTTATTACAGCCCAATTCGGGGCTCTCCGGCTGGACAATGCATGAATGTTTAAATTGCTCAGAGTGTCTAATTGCATTATTCTCAAGGAGCACATCTGAGGAGACGGCGCATCGCGGCGCATAGGCCGGCTTTGCCATTCACATTCAAATTCATTCACATTCCGCTACACTCCCATCTCTCCTACACTCTCACTCTCGCAGCTCGTTGTAGATTGACATGGCTTTCCATGGATTATTGCTGCTATAGAGGATCTGTATTTTTCTTTTGCTCCACCCTTATGGAAAAGAATATACTGCAGTATATTGTAAATATATAAAAATTATCTTCACAATATATTTAAACTATACTGCAGTATATTACATTTCCATAAGGGGCAGCTACGATTGGAGCATTTCTGCTGAATTTAACTCTTAAATCTGCCTGTCTGCCTGTGACTGGACCTGGAGTCATAGTCGAGGATGAGTGAAAACACAAACTTATCACCAACCATCCACTTATCCCTACAAAAGTCAAGTGCTAACATGTGGTGTGCTGACCCACTGGATCTCAGATAATGAAATCAACGTCAGTACAAGGCTACATGGGTAAATTCCAGCAAGGGTTTTTCACACGATAGTTTTGATTCAGTCCTAGCCAAGGGGGTGAAAAGCGACTGTTCGCCCCAGTAAAATGCACAAAACAATCTTCCTAATTGACCATCTGCAGAGTGTGTTCAGACAGTTTGTCTCTCTGAGCAGACAATGAGTGACAGGTCACCCAGCCTCTTTTAAAATGCTAATGCATGAATGAGGGAGTCACATGTTTACCTAGAAACCCATCTGGGCTGGGTTTTTCCAGCGTGAGTGAACTCAGCCAATAATAAGGCTGTGAATATTCATGCAGTTGCCCCTTCTTAGTAATCTAATTTGTTTAGTCAGCAACCCACCACAGAAGCTCATTAGAATGAGATAATTTGTCTTAGCCAAGCTATAAAAAATATACTAAAGTTGAGAGAGACACAGAGAGCTGAAATCAAAAGATGCTATTTCACTTTCGCTGTCCCATTTGCTCGTGGACACCAGAGCACTGAGTGTGTTTCATAATAGCTGCTCATTAATAATTAATGCTTCGAGACAGACTGTGAACATTTCCTCCACCGCAGGAAGCCCAGGAGATGCACATCTACCCACAAGGAGCTCACGCCAGTAAAAAGTATGACAGTGAAAACGCTGTGAGCGAGTAATCAAGCGAGTAAACTGAGTCAACTAGTATGTACTTGCACCGAACATGTTTTACTGCAGAAGACATTTAATGACAGTAAAATAATAATGAAATACAGTACCTGTGTTTTATCTCCATTCCAGCATCACAACTTTGAAACAAACAAACACAGTAATAACTGACAATGGGTCTTTTTTAAAGTACAATTTTATTTAAAACTAAAAAAGTCAGCATGTTGCAATTAAATTAGTTCAATGCACTATATACTATATATATACATATATATATATATATGTATATATATATATATATATATATATATATATATATATATATATATATATATGTTTAACATTTTGGTATGCAATGCATACATTGTGCAACAACCTTTAATTACCAAAATATACATTAATGGCTTGTTCCAGAAACATGACAACAGTTAATTCTGATTTGTAGCATATCAACAACTTCCGTTGTTATATATTTCCCTATAAACATGTTTTCGTTTACTCTGTACATGTGATAGACAGTCAAGAAGGCAGTTTTTTATATATATTAATATTTACATTCATGCATTATTTTTCAGATTATAATATTGTACATAATATAATACAGATGTATGCTCAGATGCTGGGTACACTGTATATATGCAGTTATATGTCACAATGCAAGGTCTGTGCTTGCAAACTCAGAGCACTTTATTCTACAACAGGGAAACACACACACCGTATGCATAACACAGGCGCACATATACACACACATTCACACATTCACACAAATTTATAGCATTTGAGTAAGAGACATCATCACTGTAACTCGGAATGGAGATTCATTTCACCCAGTCCGCACAGAATAGTAGGTTAAATAGGGATTTACTGTATATACTTTGAAAAGCTTGGAAATGTGTTTTCAGGTGCATCGATGTTTAAAATCTGTCCTGTAAGAATGTTTCCTTTTCTATGTTGGCAACAGCGGGGCTGAGGTTATATACAACCACCTGTTCTATGTAACGTGCGTTTCGTGTGAAATGCATAAAGCCTGGATTTGAATCCATCTTTTGTTTGAATAATCATGTTATACAGAGGAATTTAGAGCGATGTAATCCAGTAAATTGGACACGCCTACACACCTCTAACACTGCTTCACACCTACAGCACTTACAGCCCACAAGGGTCAGAATGACGAGATACAAGTTTAAAATGATATAATGCATCTTACAGCTGTTTTCAGACAGACAAAATGTTTGGCCACATTTCTGTTATACCCTTGCCATATGTATTCACCAATATAGGGGATTTTGTTATAGGTTACACTAAAAGATGATGTAATTAAACACTATCAAGAACAGGCTTTATTTAGGCACAGAATAGATTGGTGAATCCTTTTACTAGGGTCAATCTCGTGTATTGTCATTATTTTGGGAGAGCTGCTCTCTCAAGTCAAGTTTGCCGCTGAATGAGGGATACCCTCGGTTCTACAGCCAACTACTTGAAATTTAAGTACAGTCATTTGGAAGATATACGAAATATATTTGCTTAAAGAATGAAACAAAACCTCCTTTTTTTAAGATGCCATGCAAACTGCAAACAATGTAGAAATGTGATTATAAATACTGTAGACTGAATGGGCTGTTGTATAATGTAACTTTTATTTTCAATTGCATGTAACCTATTAATTGACGGGAGAAAAATCATCCATTACTCCCAATGTCAATGCTAATTTATAATCTATGGCACAAGAGGAGACATGCAATCTCACCATGTGGAAAATGAGTTGCTATAAGAGCTCGTATACAATTTCCAGACTATTTATTCACATAACGTATCTCCTCAGAGTAGTTGCTGGTCGCCTTCCCTTACGCAAATTCATGGCTCCAACCTTAGTCAGAGCTCTCTTCGGTTTCTATGGCGATGGACCACCCTCAGGTGAAAAAAAGAATTACCATGTAATCACATTAAGAAATTGACAAAGCACTTCCTGTCTCTCCCTCTCTATGAATATCTCATTAATTTGGCAAAAGTCAATCATGGAGTCTGTCTTAAACAAGAACAACACAAAGACAAATGCACACACACATGCACACACACGCACGCGCACACACACACACACACACACACACACACACACACACACACACACACACACACACACACACACACACACACACACACACACACACACGCACATCCTTACATTACTGATGATGTAGCATGGTATGGCAAAAGGCATAATAAAATGCTGTAGACATAGCCAAGCAAGGAGACCAATGTCCTACGTGTCTGTAATTCACTGAAACAGGGTGTATAGTATTAGGCCACTCCATCAGAACAGAATTACTTACACATACACTGAAAATGAGAGTTGATATAGACACAAGAAGAAGAACACTCATATGATTTAGACAAAGAAAAGCCACAATCTTACAGTTGAATAAATAATAAATCAAATGAATGAATAAATGTTAATGGACGCTAGCTGTAACATTAGCCTAGGGTAATAATTACAGTAACAGTCTTCAGTCAGTAGAGACTTATTTGTGTTATGACAAAAGGAGCAAAATATACTGTTAAACGTAGTGACAGTTCTTTCCACTTCAATAATAAACCAATTCCTTGGGCCTCGTTTACCAAATTATTTTACGATCAAATCTGATTATAAAGGGTGCAATACACTTTGATGGAAAGTATCAGATATATCAACATAAAGGTGAATGTAAGATTAAATATTTACGGCAGCGCCACACGTGATGTATAATGGTATTTGGATGGACTGATCTGCAGTGATACATCAGGCAGTTCATGCCAAAACTAGAACAATCTAAATGTTTGTCATTTTGCACATAATGCTGCCATGTCTTAGCTACAGTAGTATGAATAAGCAGCAAGACTGCTATGACAACATTTTATGAACAGCACTAGTTATATCAGTTCCCCGGATATCTATGGGGACTTTTTGAAATTCTTAGCGCATGCATCAAATAGCTACATATTTCACAATATCACACGTAAATCAATCCTCTCTGCTAGGAGCAGAAAGCATTTTACCCGATTGGTAAATTGGCCTTGGTATAAGGGAAAACAAACTCTTAAGAAAACATGTAACGTTTACCCTATAGGATGGTCACTATAGGGTGATCACTGTTGCAGTTATGAATTACACTAGACAGTGATGGCTCCGAAATGATACAGCTTATTCTCTCATCCAAAAGCAAGAGGTCTAACAACCAGCCCATCTGCCACAAATCTATGTGGTGATATTTTTTTTAAACACAACCCACCTTGTAATTTGCAAGTAGCCTACAGAAAGGTAGTCTACAATCATTTTAGACAAGAAACTAACCTCATTTCCCATAAACACCTTGTTTAATATAATTTGCAGCGTACTTTGGGTACAGTAAAACTATTTTCTTACATTCTTTCCAACACACTGTATTTGGCGGTGATATTTTACCACTGACAGGTGGATCTTGCTGTTCGCCCTTACCAAATATGGCAAGGTGGTGTTCATTTTGAAGCATGTGCATGCACTTATAATTTACAATCGAGTGACATCTATTGACACATGTTGGACCAAAAGGTCCCTGCTCGAAGCAAGTTTGAATAATTTAGACATGGTTTAGGTGTACAACCATTTATGACAGACTAACACACAGATGGTAATGGAGTGTAATGGTTAGGGAGCTGGGCTTGTAACCCAGAGGTTGCAGGTTGTCATGTTTTCTTCCCAGGTAAGTTGTTACCTTGAGCAAGGTACTTAACTTCTGCAGTAGATATCCGACTGTATAAGTGGGTACATTCAGGGCCTGATTTCCTAAGCCCTGATTTCCTTTAGCGCACGCAAAACTAATAACACAACCAATGATTGGTGCAAAGCAAATACCATGACCAATCATTGGTCATCTTATTGGTTTTGCGCATGCTAAAAGGTTTAGCACATGCTAAAAGTCTTAGTAAACCAGGCCCTTAATGTGAGCTGTGTAAGTCGCTCCGGATAAGGGCATCTGCCAAGTGCCTAAAAGTAATGTAATAAAGGAGGCCTCTTAGCTGCATTTGGTTACCATCATATTCCCTTTCTAAATTGCATAGTCGGGAAGCAACCCATTTCAATCTGACTGCTTGGGCAGTCACTGTTTTGATGCTCTTCTTTTTTTTGTAAACAGACGGAGGGTACCATTGTGTTTTTGAAATGCTATGTGGCAGGTGGAGTAACTCCTGACATCAGATAGAGGACTAGAATACAATATGGGCTACTGTGCCACTCGTATCAAGAAACACTATCAACAAAGCCTCAAAAAACAAACAACTACAAAATAAAACGTGAACGGAGAGACGGGGGGAAAAATCTAGAAGGGTTTTGCATTCCATGGAAACTGCATGCGTCGTTTTATTTTTTTCTTGTTATTGTAATTAAGTGTTCCTATCCGTGGAAGCGTCTCTGAGGTGTAATTTATTGGAGTCGTGCAGACTGACAGGTTCATCTTCCGAGATGACAGCTGTCAACCCTTCCTCAGCAGACAAGACTTCCTGTTCCGAATGGCGCTGTCCAGCCTTGCATGTTAAGGAGGCGCTGAGCCTCGAAGCTCAGTCCGTCTTGCTCCACACACTGCGTTCACTGCTCTTCTCTCTCTCTGCCTTATCTGGCTCTATTTTCTAAATCGCTAGCGAAGCCGACGTGCACGAGCACAATTGGCAAGGTGCATTAAAATTACGTTTCCCTCCCGTTTTGCGGGCCGGGGGTTTGTTGGGGGAGAGGGCCTGGGGGGAGTTGTGGTGGTGATTTGTCCACTCCTTGTCCACTTGTCCTCTACACCACGGCATTGTTGGTGTCCACTGTCTTCTTGTTGCGGGAGCTCATGGCGTACTCCCCCCCGGCTGGTCCCGTTCTCCTCCTTCCGCAGTGGTTTCCTGGAACACACATCATTTCAGGGATCAGGGCCAGGAATCTAAAAAAAAACTTTGGACCTGGAGGAATTGTAACTGGGGGGGAGATCCACAACATGCCACAGCAGGAGTGTTTTTTCTCAAAGCATCTGCCATCTCCCTGAGGCTTCAATTGATAGTATGCACAGGGCATTACAAGCAACAGTCCCCCCCTCGGTTTAATTCATGGTGTTTAGCACTAATGTTGATGTTGTGTGCACCATACTGTTCAGTGAACCATCAGCTTTTAAATACATTTTCTTCCACCATAGCTAGTACATAATAAATGAAAGCAAAAATTGTCATTTGAACAAAAGTTATAAATGATAGCTGTCATGTTATAGATGTAGGAGGGAAACCTTTTGAACAGCAAGGCCCCTGAAATACTCCCATAAACAGAAGAGAAGAGGGCCACAGTAAGTATGGACTGTATGACTCTTTTTCTACTTACTCTATGATGTAGGAAAGATTCAGATCATTGCACCAAAGCGCTGCCTTTTTATATAACCCACATGTTTCTGTTCAGCAGGCTGGTAGATATGCAGATGGAGGGAAAAAAAAACAATATAATGACAGGTTACTCATTGCAAACTATGGCAGGATAATGCTATATATTAACCAGGATGCTTATAAACAATTCCCAGCCTGCTTTGCCTTCGATGAACAAAAGAACAGTGCAGAGAGCGAGAAAAGGCTGGACAATGGTAGGAGCGTTTTGCAGTCAGCAGCGAGAGACTGGAAAGCTTCATTGGGCTTGACAGCCGGAGTCTAATGTGCAGAGTGAGGGAGCCCAGTCTCCAGAGCAGACAGGCGGTGGCACAGTTCCACGCTCCCTGATATCCCGCTCTCGTACCCTTAGCATGAAATATTAACCGCCACAGTCGGGTCTATGGTCAGGCACTATACGCCGCTTGTTGCCGTGTAAAAGTGAGACAGACGTAGAGTCAAACACAGTTGTTCGGTATAGGGAAGACATCCCGCCACCAGAGTGGTTTCAATGTGTCCTTAAATGCCTCTGCGAATAGCCCTCTTTCACCTAGTGCAAATGCCGCAAGAAAGCACTGGTTAAACATAATTATATTTGACAAGTTTGCTTCTGCAAGATAATGTCCATGAAAAGAGTAGTTAAAAGAGCCGAATGAGATGTTAAAACAACTATGGAGCTACTTTACGACAATATTTCATACTGCCTATAAACTACTATTGATGCCAATTAAGTATATATCTCTAATTAAATTGATTTTCTCAGTATAACCCTCATGGATCGAAGGGAAGACATGGAAATTATTTTTCCACATCAGCGTAATCAAGTAAAGCAATCCACATAAAAGGGCACAGGAAGGAGTATATGATTCAAATTTTCCCATAGATTTGTGTGAAATATTTTAAATTTATATATTTATAAATTTTATATTTATAAACATGTTTATGGAATGTTTTTCAAAATAATCTTTACTAAGTTCATTTAAGTACAGTACGTTTACAAAAAGTGTGTGCTATTGGATTGTAGTAGTCTGTCAATAGTCACACTGCAAAAACCAAATCTTAACAAGTATTTTAATCTTATATTCAAACTTTAGAATCTTATTTCTGTTACTTTTTTGCTAAATAAAACAAACTATCTGCCAGTGGGGTGAGATAGTTTTACTCATTTCAAGATTTGTCAGTGGGGTAAGATAATTTCACTTGTCAAGCAAAAAGTAACTTTTTCCACTTTTGAGAAAAAAAATAAGATTTTTAAGTCTCATTACAAGACTAAAACACTTGTTAAGACAGACATTTTTGCAGTGCACAAACCCTGTTTTCTCCCCTGTGAGGAGCGAAGAAAACTAAAATAAGTGGCGGCACTGTACCTCAGACATCCTGGTACAGTAGATGCCACAGATGGCCTTTTATAAGGGGCAGAGCCAGGCCCTAGAGTCACCATTAGGGTATGGCCAATTAAGACTGTGGGCTGTTCATTCGGGATGAGACTAGACTTTTCAGCCTGTTGTGTGCAGACAAGCTCATTTCTGATGCCGGCTTAATGATGCATTCCGTTAGCAATGCCGAAAATGAAAAGGTCAGTCAGTTCTTAGAGCCGTGGGTGGAAGGGAAAAATAAGACCGCTGTCTTTTGAGAGAAGAGGAATGTGTTAATTACCCAAAAACCATCCATCCCCATCACGGTGAACGGTTTCCTCATAAATTGTACTGTGGCGAAAAGCACTCCCCAATGACGGGGCAATAAATTACGACGATAATCAATAAAATCCGAACAAGTCGATAATCTATGGCGCTCCTTATGGATCGGAGGGTGACACTTCACATTAAACATAAAACATAAACAGCACTATGGGATTAACAGGACCTCTCCATAAAAGCATTCACACAAAAAAGTACAGAACTGCATGAGGAAGAGAAACAGACAGTGGTGCGCGTACTACGTCACATATGATGTAAATCCACTTATAGCAGGTACAGTAACAGTCCTTCATGTTTCTAAATCACATTATAAATATATTCCTGCATATTTAAAGCCATCATGACACTTGTATGCAACTTATGCACAAGTCTTAATAATCTTATTAAATAAATGTAATAGCCTATGACGATGCCCCATGGAGAGTCCCAACTGAGTTGAACAAAAGTCCCCAGACCTTTTCATGTTCATACAGCTTTGAGATGTTCTTATATATCAATTTTCTATTTTAAATGATCTTAGATAACATGTTTTGGCCATTGGGAAAGATCTGAGGGTTGTTGGTTCTGCCATTCAACCTTGAACCTTAACCCTTGTGTTTGGTTTGGGTCAAATTGAAACTTTTAATAAAAGAGGAGTGACACTTTTGAGAGATGTATTTCATAACCAGTGACGAAAGCAAATTTGGTTCTTCTTTTGTGTTTCTATTTGTTGTTCATCATCTCTATTTGCTTTATGTCCTTTTGCCAATATGGTTTCGTCGAATATAATAGGATAAAGATGAAAAGTACACTTCTTCACAAAAAATGAATGACACTTTAATTATTACGTGTTCTATCAGAGGTAATTGGCAACCGTTAACTACATATAGTTTGGAATTGAGATGTATTGAATTGAGTTGTATGTTCAGGTTGTATATCTGTTCCAACAGTTTCCCCAATATAACTATTCCAACCCACACCTGTACAGCTTGCTGGCTATCTACTGGAATCGTTATCACAAAAATAACTCTGAAACCACAACAGAGCACAACCTAGGTTCCCTGCAACTTCCTGGAAATGGTTAAAGACACCCGTGCTCATTTGTGGTGATAAAAGCAATGGGTCCCTCAGGTAAGGTGGATTAGACAATGCTCTGTTCCAGAGGTGCCATCTGTTGGAACAGTTGGAGCAGCCCGGGGCTGGAGGGCCATCTAATAAAACTGTCCGCAGGCATGATTTACACTCGGGCAGCATCCGGCCTCCTGTGATTTCCCCAGGGAAGAGAAGAAAGAGAGAAGGGAGAGAGAGAGAAAGAATGTGTGAGAGAGAGAGAGAGAGAGCGGAGAGGGAGGAAGGGAGAGAGAGAGAAAGAATGTGTGAGAGAGAGAGAGAGAGAGAGCGGAGAGGGAGGGAGGGAGAGAGAGAGAGAGGAAGAGGGAGGTAGTGTGGCCTTAATGTACTTATACTGTACATCAAGCCAATTTAAGCTGAAGTTGAGCTACCCATTGAACACAAACGCCCACCCTCCTTAATTCTGATGCTTGAACGCAGGAGAAGCGGGTACAGTGGGTGGAGTATGCGGCGCACTACAGACTGAGATCATATGCATCGTTATTTTGATCGATCGTGGTCGATCGTATCCTCAGCACTGTGGCCACTCAGAACCCATCGCCTGGTGGCCCCAAAAAATGTTATCTCAAATTCTCGATTCTTCAAAACAGACAGCTGCGGGTCCATGACTAATCTTTTTCTCGTCTTTCTCTCTCCCCTTCCGGCCATCCTTGTAAATGTTTAAAAGCCTTTATTTATGCAGTGGTGGTGGTGGCTGGTACTCATCTAGTGTACATTAATGGGTATGGGAAGCACTCAGAGGTATTCTGCCAAATATCACTTAATCGCACCGGACGACTTAATTACGCTTAAAATCTAAGCCTGGTGTCCTTGCTCCAACTTTTCAAGGCTTTTGCTCTTCTGGTACGAACCAAGGGGATCATCTGTTATCTTTGCAATGCGACTGGGAGGCAGCCAAGAAAGTGACTCAAGACAGAACAGAAGTAGCCAACTGAACCTCCAGAGGGGCCTCAGCAGGACTACGCTCTTGTTCCCATACTCTGTGAGCCTCTATAACATTATCATTGCACTTTGACTTTAGTTATCGAAGCTTGAAGGTTCACAATGGTAGCCCATGGACAAGACAACTTCTCGTTGGCAAGATGCCATATTGGGTTAGAGTCAGTTGGGGAACAGGGCTAAACATATTGTTGGCTGTGACACCAGAGCTGACCAATCGGCCTGGCCCTCCCCTCTCTCTGAGGCCCAGTGAAAAGGCAGCGTGACTGACACAGGTAGTGTTTATCATAGTGTCCAATAGTATCCAACATCGATTAATTTTTCCATTGAGTTCAATAGGAAAACGAGTCAGGAGATCCATCCAAATGCAGAGAGGTTTTGCTTGTAAGAGTACCTGAAAATAAGATATCAAGAGTCTTTTGGTGTTGTTGGGTTACAGACATCAGGAAGTCATGGTATGCAAAGGATATGCAACCAAATATTAAATATGATAACTTTATTTAAATTTTTGTTAATTTGTCCAATTAGTTTTGGTGCCCTAAAATGAGGGGAACTATGTTTAGAAATGGCTACAATTGCTTCACGGTTCACCCGATATGGATGTAAAAGCCCTCAAATTAAATTGAAAGTCTGCACTTTAACCTGATAGTCACTGTTGAATTTCAAATCCGATGTGCTGGGGTACAGAGCCAAAACAACAACAAAAAAATGTGTCACTGTCCTAACACCTTTGGAGCGCACTGTACATGTAGGCTATATGCATTCTTCCGTATGAGCCATATTTAGCATATGTCCTCTCAATCTCCACTCCTTTGTCCCTCCAGGCTTGTTCTATTTTATAATCCATATTCATATCTAATCTATTGACAGGTGTGCACAGCCTTGTCCTTCATGCCAATGTGTGATGCCTGGTATTCCAAGCTGAAGAATCTACTAATTTCTACAAAACGCTTCTCATTTGCACTAATAATTCCTCTGAGGAATGCAAATGGTTTGTCTGGAGTTTCCCTCAACTGAATTACAATTGATATAATCTGCTGTGCTTAATGTTGTGGAAATGACTATTTCCTGAGGCAATTTCAGAATGTACTGCAGTGGAGTAGGGCTTGATGGAGTGCATACCTCTGCCACCCTTAACGGCTGTCATAGCTGCCCTAAAATTGAATCATCTCATCCCTGTTCCAAAAGGCAGTCCCTTCACCAAGTGCCAAGTACTTCACTTGTTCCTCGTGGCAGTCTGATTTCTATACATTTATATTTACGCTTATGCATTTATGATGCTCTTAACCAGAGTGACTAAGTGCATGCATAGTTTTAGGCAATGAACAGTACTGATGCTATCAGGATCACAACCAATAGCAGTAGTCCAAACACAATCTTACAACATAAAGTTAGACGCCATAACAGGTGTAAGAGGGAAAAACAGAATGTAGTATTATTAGGAATCAAATGGGTTAGGGGATAAAGTTTTAGATTTAGCATTGGGACGGCTAGTAAGCCCAGGCTTTTTTGCTGAGCAGGCAGAGGCCAAGATGGGCTGAATGGCCTTGTCTAATCTAATATATACTTTGAGCAGCACATTCAATATTCCTCAAAGAATATATGTTTATTACTGTTAAATTGAATAGACTAAAATAGGATCTAAGAGCAGAAAGCTTTCACATATTTTGGAGGGCTTCACATATTTTAGAGGGCTGTCCATACCGAACCAAGCTAAGCCTTCCAAGTTGAAGTGTTATGGCTGCCACAAGCATTAGGCTCAAAGTACTGCATTGTAAGGCAACCTTAATTAATGGATTGATTATCATTGATGCGTTAACTCACACAAAAGTGAGAGGACTGGATTCCACTCTTAGCCTTGATGGGTACTGTATTTCTATCTTGCTAGCAATCTAATATGGACAGACAGCCGTTTACATACCCCCACACCGCTACATCAGCATTGCCTAAAAACATACAATAGGCTACCATAGATAAACAAAAAACTAAAATAGTAAAATAGATAACCCCAAAACAAATTAAAGTTACAAATGTTCTGTTGCAGAGCTTAACACAACCATTAGCATAATTAAAATGACGTAGATTTACATCTCATAACAAATGATATAAAATAGAATGCTAACTGTGAAACGAGTATACTGTTGCGAGCCTGCTATGAAAACAGATCTTCAACATGGCAGCTTTTCAGAGATAAATAATATGTTTACCTCAAGTACATATGTATCTAGGAGGAGAAAATAAATCTAATAGATTAGAGGCACATTCACTTCCCCATGGGACTGCCTGAGAGAAACTGTGGATAAACAGAGAAACTGAACTGTTTTATGTTATCAGGGGTTTTTTCTCTTCCGTTTTGTTTGATTTCCTGTATTTTCACACAAGCCGTGAAATTTTTATTCCAGCTACGGGGCTCTGCTTCCAGCGTCTGCACTGTTTTCCGATACCATTCGAGCGATCCAATTAAATTGCTCCTGAAGGAGATATGCGTATCAATAAAAATGGGGAACATTGAAAGAGGCTTCAGCCACGCTTCAGCTTGGCGTGGCGCTCTGGCGCATTGGTGCACCGATGGGGCAGGCATTCGGTGACCTTGTAGTGAGTAAATGAGGACATCATAAACTACCAATGAGGGCAGAAGACAAACGAGACTAGAGGCTGCAGGCAGGGCATGTGAGTGGAGCAAAGTGGGAGAGCAGCGATACCAATTTCCCTTGAGTGTGGAGTGGAGCGAGTGAAATGCTTTGAGCCGAGCGTGGGTGCTAGTGTATATTATTTTACAGCGCTATTGTGCCCGCCCGCATCTCCCCGGGTTTTCTACAGGCAGGCTTGATACATATCACCGTTATACTCCGGCACCATTTTAATATTTAATTAAGTACACAGACAAAGACTCAGAATTAAGTCTGTTAACTACTGCTGGAAATGTTGTTACGTTCAGCCTCTCTTCGATTGTTTGAATGATTAACAAAGTCTGTCTGCAGCTGTGTCCCTGTTAACTTGATTGAATCTGGCTCGTGATTCATGTTAAATAATTTTATGAGACTGAGGATCAGTGTTTAAGCTTAGATAGGTAATGAGGGAGGAAGAAGATGGATCCTCTGCTGTCCCGTTTAAAAGAGGCAGTTGAGCAAAAGCTGAATGTACAGCACAACAAGGGGTTAAATTTTCCATCTGAGACAGCCAATGTCGACGCATTCTTATCGCTCTGTGAAACTTAGCTCAAGAGTGAAGGCTTTTTGACTGGGCTAGCAGTTCAACGGTGTCAGTCCCAGCTGTGAGCTGGAGACAGTCCAGCCAGCAGGGGTCCTTGGTGGCCCGGTGTGGGCCGTAGTGGGAGCGGCTTGCCACAGCTGACAGCCTTCCTGAGCAGATGCTGCTGTCTCCATGCGGGACGGCTCGATTAGCAATAACAAAAACAGAGATGGGCTCTGCTAAAGCACAACCCAGTGCTTACGTTTTTTTGGCGTCTAATTGCATTCATGTTTTGATATTGTTTTCTGTCATAATTTGTGACTGTGCTATATCTTATGCTTACAGCTGTTTTGCTAAATGAATTCATCTCATTAGGATGGAACATATGGGCATGATCAGGTAGGACAAGAACACATTTATAATGCCACAGGAAGCCTTGGGGGCCCTCCAGGACACATATTTAACTTTTTTTGTTCACGCTAACAGTGGCTTCATCAAAGACCAGGTACTTAAGATAATAATAGTTTTGTCCAATGAGCATATGGAATGTACCATTTCAGCTTCTACCTGGGCCTTCAATAATAGATTGGGAGCTGTACACACATGGCAGGTGGCCAAAGCATTTGGTGGGTCAAATTAATATTTCATACCAAAGCTGAGTAGTGCACATCTCTGTTAAATGTTTAGTGAGGAACATTAAGTGTTATGTGATTGGGATTTAAGAGATTAGGAGTTAGAGAGCTTGATGAACGAATTGCTTTTCAGTTTATACCTTTTAACAACACATGATAAATATATACAGACAGAGGTGCCAACTTGGAAACAATAGTGGGGGGGGGGGGGGGGGGGGGGGGATTAAAACAGACTCACTGACTTGGTTACCAGAGAACCACCATAAAGAAAGCAGTTTACGAAAGTAGCTAGCTATGTAGCTAGCTGTTACACATTAGCCAAATATCTTTGCTAACCCATACCAACATGCCATAAACCAGCCTCCCATAAACCCATATGGGAAATTAAAGACATCGATTTCAGAATGATATTCAGAACAATAACCATTCCACAAATAAACACAAACACAAGCACGTAACCAGGCCCGAGCACGAGTTCCTCTGACCCCCATCTTAATCAACTGTAAGCTAAATGGCTAAAGTTAGCAGTTTTGGACACAGTAAAGCAAAACATGAGAACAGGCTGTACATTTCTTTGCATTGACCATACCTTAAAAGTAACTCTGGAAGTTAATAAAAAGGGCCTGCCTAACTTAAAAATGGGTGAACGTTTGTTTTCACAATTCACATGAGCCAATTAATTTGTTTATCCTTACAAAGTGGTGTTTAGCCAACCAAACTTGATCAAAGTTTTGACATTATTGAATTCTAGTGTATGTTTTTCGATCAGGGCCGTGTCTGGGGGGGGGGGGAGTCAGTAGGCTTATAGAGCTACAGACGATTCGGTCAATCATAAAGATGCCACATCGAAATAATATATTTCTCTAATATCTGATTGGTTGGTTTGGCCATATAAAACATGGAGACGCAGCGTGAGAGAGGTCAGTTTCTTTGATCAATCTATGCTGTCTGTTCTTGATAACTAACTGTTACGTATTGCTTATAGGGTATAATATTCGCTACCCAAGCGTACTAAGTGGCGAGAGTCTCCGTCTGGGAGATTCGATTTTAAATAGATTGATTACACGTTGCGTCTACCCTAGTTGTTTATGGAGGATTATTCAACCCAAAATGAAAATGAAAACGAAAACGAAAACGAAAATGAAAATGAAAACGAAAACGAAAACGAAAATGGAAAATGAAAATGGAGGATTATTCAGCCCAAAATTAAAATTAAAATTAAAATCTTTTCATTTTCGTTTTCATTTTCATTATCATTTTCATTTTCATTATCGTTTTCATTTTCATTTTCATTATCGTTTTCATTTTCGAACTGTACTATCTATGTAAATGAGGGGGTATGGTCAAGCAAGCAGGGTGGGCCTCATACAGGGTTAGTGCAGTAGCACTTAATGAACACTAGGGGGAGCATAGCATAGGGATGGGTAACAGTGTATGCTTGATACTATGCTCTCAGGGCACTCATACGTTTTAATGTATGAAATGATGAAAAATCTGAGCAGTGTTATAAAGTATTCTTGTTTTATGAAAGAAACGGAGCTAGCTAGCCAGCGCTACGCTGTGTAGGCTATAGGTCAAACCTGCAAGGTGGAAAATCCAGGTTCAGAAAGTGAAAGATTGCAATCATTTGTTGCAATCACCTGGATTTGCTAATTATCACAATTCTTCAGCCAAGAGGTAGGAGCTAACTAGGCTAATTAGTGAAATCGTGAGTTCATGGGTGGAAGAAACACGGCAGGACTTTGTAACTTTGTAATTTTATAACACTGGAATTTCCACCTCTGCAAACCTGGTAGTAGCCTACGATAGGCTACATTGTGGCAGGTTAAACGTTGGATTGGATGGTTGTGTTGTGAAATCCTCTCTTAAAATAAATGAAAAGACCGCAAATGAGTCACTGGATCGTTTAAACTTTTAACCTGGCTCCGGTACTTTAAGCGAACATTAAGGCATTGCTTCAAAAAGTCTATCAACAGCCAGATTCTATTCTATATGTTATGCAAAATGAGAAATGTTAATGTAGGCTATTTGAAAGTGAGTCGGCTTCGTCATACATCTATCGTTAATTGTGTTTACTGTATTACACACTTCATGTGTGTGCCATGAGTCACTGGACCGTTTATTTTAACCTGGCTCCGATAGATCTAGCTAGCCTACTTCAAACGAACATTAAAGCATAGCTTCTAAAAGCTAGCTAGATTCATGAGGGTCGTCAAAAAATATGGTCGCAAATATGAATAGGCTAGGGAATGAAAGGTGCGTTTTTGCGTTGTGAAAGAAAACATATTGCTGAAGACAGCTGAAAATGGAACGCACA
Source organism: Synaphobranchus kaupii (assembly GCA_029718625.1). NCBI lineage: Eukaryota > Metazoa > Chordata > Actinopteri > Anguilliformes > Synaphobranchidae > Synaphobranchus > Synaphobranchus kaupii. Next base: position 18,135,376 of record CM056390.1, read on the forward strand.
AAATGGTGCTATGACGTTTTATTCTATCCAGTTGTTTTAATACACATCGGAGCTAGAATCCTGAAAAATAAACAAGAATGTCTAAACTTGGAACCTGCCAAGTGTGTCGTTGTTTTTTCCCTGAGGGAATTTCACGAAGCAGAGGTGTAGCCTAGCTACTAAACGAGATTAAGGGGTTAGACAGCTAATTTAAATTTCCACCCTGGATTTTCTGTATATCACAAAGCCGACTCACTTTCAAATACATTAATGTCTCGATAGACTTTTAGAAGCTATGCCTTAATGTTCGTTTGAAGTAGGCTAGCTAGATCTATCGGAGCCAGGTTAAAATAAACGGTCCAGTGACTCATGGCACACACATGAAGTGTGTAATACAGTAAACACAATTAACGATAGATGTATGACGAAGCCGACTCACTTTCAAATAGCCTACATTAACATTTCTCATTTTGCATAACATATAGAATAGAATCTGGCTGTTGATAGACTTTTTGAAGCAATGCCTTAATGTTCGCTTAAAGTACCGGAGCCAGGTTAAAAGTTTAAACGATCCAGTGACTCATTTGCGGTCTTTTCATTTATTTTAAGAAAGGATTTCACAACACATGAAAATGAAAACGATAATAAAAATGAAAATGAAAACGATAATGAAATTGAAAATGAAAACGATAATGAAAATGATAATGAAAATGAAAACGAAAATCGTTTTCGTTTTAATTTTAATTTTGGGTTGAATAATCCTCCATAGCTACGATTCTGCGGAACATCTGCAGCATTGCATTAGCTGGCTGCACGTGTGTGTGCGCGCCCGTGTGGGTGTGTTAGCTAGCCTACTGCTGCGTGTTGGCTAGTCATACTTTCCTCAAACTTTGGAATACTTCACATATATTAAAATACACTACCTATCATATCTGTCTCTCTCTCTCTCTCTCTTACGTTCTCTATCACTCTCACGGCGAAAAGGCAGCCGCCAACAGAGGCAAGCCCCCCGGCGTCTCAGGCATAAAATATATATATATTAAAAAAAATATATGATATATAAGAAATTATAAATTATACTGTATATAAATGAAATGATGAACCAATTACAGTACCTTAGTTTCACATGTAAATCAAAAATAGCACAAAGAAATTGAAATGATGAAGGAATAAGGAATAAGTAAGAATAAGTAAGGGGGGGGGGGTATGGCTAAAATATAAATGAAAATGATGAGCCAGTTACAATAATGTAGTTTCACTTGTAAATAGAAAATAGTACAAAGAGACTGAAATGATGAAGGAATATAGCTCATCTTTAATATATTTTTTTCCATATTAGATTAAATTATGATTTGGTATTATTGGGCATAAATAAAGTTGTCCTATAAGATGAGGGGAGTGGAGGTTGGTTTCAAATATAAAATGATCTTATCCACTAATATACTGATTAGCCTATACTTTACCTTTATATGAAAGCATCTCAAATCTCATCTAGGGCTTTAAAAAAAAATCTTCAAAATGCTCATAAATTAAACATTTTATTTTAGAAAATGCCCGGTGTGAGGTTGTGTAGAAATGCAGGAAATGAGTTTTAAAAGGCTCAAATTTTTCTGGGGGAGGACCCCCAGACCCCCCACTACTTCATCCCCCCCTGTGCCCCACCAACATCTCTTCATGCCCCCACAATCAAAGCAGTCTAGAAACACCCATTTTCGATTGGTCCTTTCGATTGGTTTCTGTTGACCTTTACAATGGATGGTATGGTGGTCTATGCAAGAAACTAAACTTCAAGCAACTCCAAAGCAGCATGTACAGTGATGTTATGTTTCCAGGGGCTGAATATATAGACAGATTAGCACAGCTACCTCAAGTTGCATGCACCAAAAATTATGGTAAACACAAATTTTTTTCAGAATAATAAAGGAAGCATACACATGTAAAACCTCTGGGAGCATACACATGTATAACCTCTGGGAGCATACACATGTATAACCTCTGGGAGCATACACATGTATAACCTCTGGGAGCATACACATGTATAACCTCTGGGAGCATACACATGTATAACCTCTGGGAGCATACACATGTATAACCTCTGGGAGCATACACATGTATAACCTCTGGGAGCAAACAAGCTGCTTTGGAGTTACTTTCTTGCTTCAGACGACAAACCCCCAAAAGCTCTATACCGGCCATTGTAGGTCGTTCAGCAAAAACGTCTCTATTCATCTACAATATCCGTCATCAAAAGAAAAACTGTCTGGACCAAAGGAAAAAGTACAGTGAAACTAAAACGGAAATAATATCAAAATCCTCAGAAATGTACCTATCCATTTAAGGCACTATAAATTTAATGATAATATTCTTGGCTAGCAAACAGCAGTTTAGAAGGTCAATTCCCCAACAAATGCTTAACAGTACCTTGGAGAAACAATCAAAGGCATACACAGATACTTTCCCACTACTTAAGACATATTCCCATTTTGCTGACTAAACACAAGAACATCCTTCCCCTGGATCGCTAGCCAATGGCTGCTTTGCTTCTATCCATTTTATGTCCCTATTATTTCTCTGTGCTGCTAGGAATCATGTGAGGTTTTTCCCTTTTTTCAACTCTTCTCTCTGACAAATGACTGGCTGAAAAGACAAGACAAAACAAAAGGAAAATTGCTGCAGACACAGTTATCAGGACGCCAGGCCCTCCGGCGTATCTCCCTGGCAATCGCCCGTCTTATTTTCACTGGGAAAGCCCATTGCTGAGGTGCAGCTGTGCTATATATAACTCCGGCTTTTTCCACTGACAAACCTTTCGCGCATTGTTATTGACTTAGCAAATCCACGCGGACGCCCAATTACAGCTTGCCAGCTCTGACAGAGACTTAACTCTCCCTTGTTGGTGTCTCTCTCTCGTCTTCTCTCTCTCCCTCTCTGTTTATCCCTCAGACTGAGCTGGCTGTCCTGCTTGCAAGGCTTAACACGTTGTTTTCGGCGAGAGTTTTCAACAAAGTTCTAACAAAGCAAATGATTTATGTTTTTAAATGTTGTTTATGGATAGAGGTTTAATGGACACCTCTCTGTAACACACCTGTCATTCCAGCTCCGTTGCTGATGATGTCACCAAATGCTTCATACGTAGCATTAAATAGAATTCTTACAAACGGAAGAAATAAAATGATGCAACAATCTTGAAATCATTTAAATGAATCTATTTTCCCTGACAATATCTACTGTCATTTCCGCTATGCAATGATTAATTTTTTTATATGAATGTGCGATCAGATTGTAATGACGTGCGTCTGTTCTACTATGGAACCTGATCTTTTTTTACATGCAAGGCCATTTTGGAATAATACTTAAATTGGAAGGAATGCAAAGTATTTTTTAATGTGGTAGTCATTTCAACAATCACTCGGGGAGTCTGAATAACTGACTAACTGTTGGTAAAATATGGTGATACTACTACTAGTAATTTCTGCATCAGAAACCCATTATTTTTGGTCAGATTGAAAAAAGAACAGACCTGCTAAGGATAGGTTTTGTCTGCACATTGACAACTGAAAGACAAATTTTGTCAAAGTAATCTATCTTTTCTTAGTCACGCGTGTCTCACAGCATCCTGAATAACGCACACTCAACAGGATGCAGAAGCCAGGCATGCATAAGGCCAGTTAAGCACAAGCACATGCAGCTCTCGGAAAAACACAGCCGGGAGCTTTACTACGACTGTTTTCCAAACGTAAGATTAAGGGCTGGCATCTCTGCTGCATGTATACGATCAAATGTTCAGAGTAATTCAAATTGCATTGTAAGTATTCATTTACGGTTTGTAGCAAAATGTGACACATAAATCCTCATGTCAAACGCATATTTTCAAAGGCAGCCAAATATTGTAGTAGCATATTTTTCTTGTCTGCTGTGTGTATATGTCAGTCTAAATAACTTATATTCTGAAATGGAATCATACCCAACAGGAACTGGACAGAATCCAATTTGCATGCAAAATGTAAAAAGAAAAGTTATTTTGGGCAACATAAATCTGACTGGAACTATGTGACACAAGAAGGGAATGTTCTGCACAATCAGATGGAAGAAATCTACCCCATGTTAAATATTTTGTAATAAGTTGTCCATCCTTATTATTGTATTGTTTCAGTGGTATTTACTTACATATATACATAACACATATTTATTCTTTTGAAAATTGAAGAATTATAAAAAAAAAAAAAAAAACAAGTTAAAAAAACTCTGCAACTTCCATTTTAGCTTTTTGAAACCCACCACAATGCATTTCTTTCTCTCGTCACCACAACTCATAAAAAGCCATACTGCAGTCTGTGAAAATGGGGGGAAAAAAACAATAAATCACTGTCTTGTGTAAAGTTTGACAAAATATCAAAGTTGCAATTGCCATGTAAATGGCTTAATGCATCTATCACTATGATGCACACATACCATGAGACCATGACATATTGCATTTTGGCTCTCCAAATTTGGTGGAGAGAATGTAAAATGATTCTAATAATGTAAAGTCTCTTTGCCGGTGTAAAAGGGTAGTGATGACGTGTTTCTTCTTTAAATCAGGAATTATACAGTATCTTGAAAGAGTACGTATCTATTTTTTTCATACATACTGTACATACTGTAGGTTGATAAAATGTATATATTTTTTTGTAAATATACAATTTAATTTAGCAATAAACTCTTTTGGATTTGAATTGCATAGAACACCCCTGCATACAACCAAAACTTTTTATGTAAATTTGCATTTCATAATAAATTCATAATATTTGAACAAGTGTTTCTCAACCATGGTCCTGGAGCCATAGCATGCTGGTTTCTGCTCGAAGGGAGCTATTCATTAATTGAACAAAGCAATTAATTAATTAAGTTTGATCAAGCTGTTAAATAAATGCTGATTGATCAAGAATGAACATCTCTGGAGATGTAGGCACTGTATGCCCAAGAGTAATGAAGGGAATAACTAGCGGTGTAATTATGTTAATAAAGGCATTCCAAATTGTAGGTACTCCTCAACTTTTTCAATAATTTGTGTGTCTACTACAGGCAATAATAAATCATACTAGGGAACAAATTAATACAACTACCCTACAAAACGACCAACAAAACAATGAAATGCATACAAACTTATAGATCTATGTACCCACACAAACGCTGTCACAAACACTAAACACATTCATACACACAAACACCCAACCACAACCACCTGCACTCAAGCACATATGCACATACGCACGCATACATGCATGCACACTGATTAATTAATGACCCCAACTGGGTATACTTGGGTGATGTTGATGTGACATAGATAAGATCTACATTTACATTTTTTAATCGGATTTTGAGTATAGAATATAGAACCAACTAATTGATGGCAGTTTTTTTCACTTAACAATATACTTTTGAATTTTCTATTAGCTGTGGCATTCAGAATGGAAATAGAATATATTGTAATATACTGCAAATACTTTCCATTTATTGCAGCTAGCTGAGCATTGTGAAATTGACAACTGAAATTGAAGTCGAAAGTTTACATACACCTTAGCCAAATCCATTTAAACTCAGTTTTTCACAATTCCTGACATTTAATCCTAGCAAGTGTTCCCTGTTTTAGGTCAGTTAGGATCACGACATTATTTTAAGAATGTGAAATGTCAGAATAATAGTAGATAGAATGATTTATTTCAGCTTTTATTTCTTTCATCACATTCCCAGTAGGTCAGAAGTTTACATACACTCTGTCAGTATTTGGTAGCATTGCCTTTAAATTGTTTAACTTGGGTCAAACGTTTCGGGTAGCCTTCCACAAGCTTTTCACAATAAGTTGCTGGAATTTTGGCCCATTCCTCCTGACAGAACTGGTGTAACTGCGTCAGGTTGGCAAGCCTCACCCTTTTTCCTCCAAATATAACGATGGTCATTATGGCCAAACAGTAAAACTTTTGTTTCATCAGACCAGAGGACATTTCTCCAAAAAGTAAGATCTTTGTCCCCCATGTGCATTTGCAAACTGTAGTGTGGCTTTTTTATGGCGGTTTTGGAGGAGTGGCTTCTTCCTTGCTGAGCAGCCTTTCAGGTTATGTCGATATAGGACTCGTTTTACTGTGGATATAGATACTTTTGTACCTGTTCACTCCAGCATCTTCACAAGGTCCATTGCTGTTGTTCTGTGATTGATTTGCACTTTTCGCACCAAAGCATGTTCATCTCTAGGAGACAGAATGCGTCTCCTTCCTGAGCGGTATGACGGCTGCATGGTCCAATGGTGTTTATACTTGTGTACTATTGTTTGTACAGACGAACGTGGTAACTTCAGGCATTTGGAAATTGCTCCCAAGGATGAACCAGACTTGTTGAGGTCCACAATTTTCTTTCTAAGGTCTTGGCTGATTTCTTTTTATTTTCCAATGATGTCAAGCAAAGAGGCACTGAGTTTGAAGGTAGGCCTTAAAATACATCCACAGGTAGACCTCCCATTGACTCAAATAATGTCAATTAGCCTATCAGAAGTTTCTAAAGCCATGACATAATTTTCTGGAATTTTCCAAGCTGTTTAAAGGCACAGTCAACTTAGTGTATGTAAACTTCTGACCCACTGGAATTGTGATATAGTGAATTAAAAGTGAAATAATCTGTCTGTAAACAATTGTTGGAAAAATTACTTCTGTCATGCACAAAGTAGATGTCGTAACTGACTTGCCAACACTATAGTTTGCTAACATGAAATCTGTGGAGTGGTTAAAAATGAGTTTTAATGACTTCACTTCAATTGTATGCATTAACATTTAGCAGCACAGTATTTACGTACATCCAGTAAGACACCCGGTTGACTTAAAATAATTGTCTTGCATTTGTTCTACGCAAGATGGATGACCGTTGCCGAAATGCTGATTAGTTAATCCATATGTATGACTCAGCCGAGCCCACCCTAAACCCCCAGTAGCACCAGACTCCCCTATTACCAAGCGCAGCTGCTACACGGCCCCCGTACCACTATCCTACTGACAGTACCATCTATTAGGGATTGGTTTCTTCTGCCGAAAACACAGATATAACCTCAACTTCAGCGTATGGCTGCAATGACCCCCGACTGCAAAAAATAACACTTCTATTTGAAGCTGCTGGACATCGAGGAGAGCATGCTTCTCAGCTAAATGGATTTATTTATCTTTGCTGGAGGGTTTGAGGGAGAGGAGAGGACTGCATAGAGAAATGCTCCTCCTCTGTACGTGTGTATCAGCTCAGAATCATTAATCAATCACCCATATGTTAACATCCAGAAGGAATGGAATATACGCGAATAAACCTTTTAATGAAATGTAATACACTGCATGGGAAGCCTCACAGTGTCATCTCCATCTGTAGAACCCTACCACACTGAGGGAATTACATACAGCTTCTTCACAGTATACGTGAATGTGGCTTAAGGACATAAGTATATGAAGTACTTATATGATAATATGAAGTACTGAAGGAGCAGCTTAATTGCTGTTGCATATAGACAATAATAAAACATGAATATTTAACATCAAACCACCCCATCTGGACCTTATCCGGGGTGATCTGGGAGCAAGTTAGACATTGTTCTGCCATCAATAACTAGATATAGTGTCAATGTTCTATAAGATTAGCTCACTCCTTTAGGATTAGGCAAAAATGGTACCCTACCACCTAGACACAAGATTCTACCACAAAAAACACAAAGTGATGTCTGCAATAGCTACGCGCTCTCTCTCTCTCTCTCTCTCTCTCTCTCTCTCTCTCTCTCTCTCACTCACTCTCTCTTGCTCTCTTGTTCTTTCTATCAGTCGACATCAATCTTTAAAAAACTCCATGGGAATGAGTCATTCACGCAGAATATGCAATTGCTGAATTGTTGTTTCAGTTCACAATGCTAAGATACAGAGAGCAACTGGACGAGAATGAGAGACGGAAAGAGAGAGGCCGGCTTGACTAGCCGTGGATACGCAGTTGTGCCTGATGAATGAGTTGACCAAACTGCAATAAAACAAAAACAGCTTACTGTTCCTCCACAGGCAACTATGGGTTCCTGGAAAAACTGCCAGTGAGCAACGAGCTCCCCTGGGATAGGACTTCTGAGAAACATGTCTGGTTCCAAAATTAATTAATTGATTAACTGAATGCCCTGGACACGCTCAGCACAGCACACAGCGATAATCTACCCCCCTGGTGCACTGCGCCTCACCAGTCCCACGAGCCTCCTTCCATTTTAGCAACCGCTTAAATGAGCGAATTTAGCTAGCTGTCTCAGGCAATGTCCTCGCTGGAGTGTTTTTTGGCAGCCTTTCAGCTGCTCTATGTCATTGTTACCTCGCAGTCAAGTGCAGTAGAAGATGGTTTCTCTGAACAGGACAGTGCCATGCACTACTTTACCGTTGTTTCAACATCAACTAAAAAACACCCTGAGCGTCAACCTAATTCAATCATATGGTGATCAATTTATTTGAATTTTATAGGGAAAAGGGTAGACTGCATATCTATGCAAAGATGGCACGTTTTAATATTATTTTGATATTCTTTTGCTTTCAAAATGACTTCAGGGATGCACACCGATATTGGGGTCACATCGGTAATGGCTGATAATTGCTTAAAACCTATGATATTGGATGCTAAGCTGCACATTTGATATACCGCTGATGAAGTTAAGTGAAAATGTCATTCTCAAAAAGTAGCCTAATCACAGTCACCAATTTATTGGTATCTTTGGAGATACAATAACTGTATTTTATTGCTTTAAGCAATACAAACCCACGATTGCACAATTATAAAATACACCCCTGTATTACTGATTTAAAAAAAAAAAGATTAAAACTATTTTTAAAAAGCAACTGTTGGGCCTCATTTTTCAAATATGACCTTTTTCATCCTCTGCATCTAAACATGGCGCTCATGTTTACATATGGAAAGGGATGTTAAAGCAGTGCACATCTGGAGCACAGCGCTCCGGGTTCACAATGTCAGCAGCCAGGGAGGCATCTGCTCTGTGCAGTTCCGGGGGGGGGGCAGCACAGAGCAGTCTGCAGTCACCGGGCGCGCTCCAGTTGCAGCTTCAGGACACGACCTGCTTGCATGTATAAAAGATGCCGCAACTGAATGACTGCGCAAATTAATTCATAAATAATGACTTGGGTTTGGGGCTAAAATGGCCCGTACTGCAACACATTCTTGCCAGCGCTGCATTAAAAAGGTGCCCCCCAGCTATAGGATGTTGGAGAATTGCCATAATGAATTCCCAGCCCCAGCCACTCATTACTTCCGCTGCATGCATTCGGCTCAGGCCTTATTGAGAAAAGGAAAATGTCTTTCAGTGTGAGCCGTATGTACCGTCATTCATATAGTGTTGCACCATATCATGAAGCGAGCTGCGTCTCACACCCAGATCTTGTAAATATATAATGCATATTTATGTCTGTAAGCATGTGTGTGTGTGTGTGTGTGTGTGTGTGTGTGTGTGTGTGTGTGTATGTGTACATTCCACACTTTATAGAGAGCGAACTGAATATTTATAGGGAAATTGGGTCTCACTTGTGCTGCAGTTATATATTGAGCACTCAATATATTAGACCAGTAACTGCTTACCTGGGGAGACAAGAGGGAAACAGTGTCAAAAGCTCCAATCCTTATGGGGACAATAACGTGGGGTTTCTGCACACTCCTAACTTTATGTTTCTGACTCTTTTGAGATGACCACGTAATGCTACCAAGGAAGTAAAGAGCCACAGGGAAAAATATCCCATATCAAAATGCTGCCTTTTATAAGTAAATAAATTTTTTTGCAAAACATGACGTATAAGTCCAGTGGATGCATTGCTATTCATGAATTTCGCTTCCAGAGTATCAAATATAATAATTCCGCCACAGGCTGGATAGGCATCAATCAGTTGCTTAGGGGACCACCCCGATGCTGCCAGATGAAGTGGTGCCTTCACCATGACCCCAGCTCACCCTGGAAAACTGACAACCCAGAACCCACTGCTCCTCAATCCTCAATCAGGATGCCCCTGCCCTCATTAAAATGCACGTGGAGATGAGAGCATGTTAGGGTCATGGTCCCGTAGAAACTCCATCAGAACACTGGCCCGTGTTTGTACGCCAGTGGCAATCCCCTCCTCCGAGAACTAATCAAACCACAAATTGATCATGTTGATCACGACATTGGCCTCCTGAGAAACCTCGCAGAGACCTTTTGTTTCTACAAAGAAGAATGGGTCAGTTTACCAAATATTTATGCTCATGGTATATCAATCATCATTGGCACAGAGAACAGAGGAGGCTTGACCACTGAAATCAGTAGAATAATCCTTTGGGCCCCCTTCTTAAAAAGACCATCCCTTATGGAAATGTAATATACTGCAGTATATTGTAAATATATCACAATTATAGTCACAATATATTTTAAATATACTGCAGTATATTACATTTCCATAAGGGAGTCCACCTTTAGAGGATACTTGCACACTTCTCATGCTCTATTAGACTAACTTGTTGCTTTCGATCATTCAGGACCAGACTTTGTTATAAATGTGTACCTTTGAGCGAGGCACTTAGCATCGCTATAGCCAAAATGAAGGCGAGAACAGACAAGCAGAGGCCTACCTCTTTATATGCCTTGTAGCAGATAATGACAGTTAACAAGAGGAAGGCTACACAGGCACATCCCACAGTTCCTAGTATTACTATCTCCTTCCACCATGGCTCCATCTGGGGCACAATAGTTTCTGCCACTGGAGAGAGAGAGAGAGAGAGAGAGAGAGAGAGAGGAGGGGGGGGGGGGGGGGGGGGTGGTGGGGTGGTTAGAGTCAGTTGTTTTATACAGTCTTTCGTCATTAACCATGAATTCTTGTTTACATACGTATATAAATTAAAGTTCATTTACCCAGACTTTTACAATGATTTACTTATATTTAATAATTCTGAGAAATACTTTCAGATTAATTATACTGTATAGATAAACGTAAATCCACACCCACATAAAAACACTGAAATTCCACAAGAAATATGAAAACAAGAAATGCTTTTTTAGAACCAAACCAGCGCAGAAATGATGACTTAATCGGGCATCCTGTTTGCAAGTTTCAATACCCCACCACGTCCAGTCATTGAAAATAATACATTCAAAGGTTTGTGATTGAATTGTCATTGATTTCATTTCAGCAATGCATTTTCCAACCTTTTTCCTTTGATTTGTGCCTATGGCAGTCCGTGTGTGACTTTGAAAACAGAAATATTCAAAAATATCTCACTTCCAGACCCACTTCCACTTCACCCCAAAGCTCCTCACAGCTATAAATCATTTAAAATCCGCGAGGTGCTTATTTTAGATCATTACACAAGCATGGAAAGTCCAAACCTATTATCTAGTCTTTGAATTTCTTCCATGAATATGTTATACCACTGTTATACACTGCAGGGTGTCTATGATACACCAGATTCAGCTACACGTCAACATGGCCAGGATTTCTGTCATGTTTACACTGTCACAGGTATTGGTTGCAGCAAAGGACTGACTGTACTGTACTGTACTGTACTGTATGATACGCTACGCACAAAATAAAAAAAATAATTAGCTGAGACCCCTCATCCTCTTTTATCTGACCTTAGAAGCACATTCATGTCCCATGTCTTTAGAAAAAAATATAATCAAAATTTCATAGGAATTTAAATCACTACTGGTGATATTCAACAGTCAAAAAAAAATGAATACAAAGTATTCCCTCCCCAATGCAGTGTGGGTTCCTCTCTTTGCCAAGTTCATGTATGCTAATGGGAATCAATGTGATATTACATTAACAAACGTGTACCTTGGAACTACTATTGCCAGTCTGGAACTACTAGAAATTTACAAAAGTGACAGACATAATAGTGTCAGTGGCTGAATCACTACCAGCTACTGCCCTTTCACCTCAAAACATAATTAAATACAGTAGAAACAAAAGGGTAAAAGAATAAAAATAATAAACCTGAGCTGTATCATTAGTTCTACAGTGATGTGATGCATTTGACTCCTGTGTCCGGTGAGAAGTAGGGGCGGCTCTGGTTCAACCAATGTCTCTCAGGTTACTGGTACATTATTCCCTACTAGAGGTGGACAATCCAGGTTCAGAAAGTAAAAGTCCTCCCCGTTACCGCCAATGCATCCACTCAATATAAAACAGCTGCATTTCTCAGAAAATGTGTCTTTCTCCCCTGTTAAAAGACAATGGTATAAAGTTTTGCAGTTAAGTTTTGCTATAAAGACTTGCAATTCAAAGCACATGTACAGTATGGAACCTTTCAGGAGACAGGAAGCATAATTGACTGTATGTACATTATCAGAGGCCAGTGGGAGAAGGCGGCTAATGGCTATGTTGAGTTTTCACAGACAGAAGAGGTCACAGTGCCTGTCAGTCACAGTTATTAAATGAATGCAATTCTTGCACAGCAAATATTATGAAGAGAATACTCCACAGAAAATTGGTAAGGATCGAACAATTCAGAATTTAGTTGTATGTAGTTATCCATAAAACACATTTTTAGTTTTTTGAGATTCTAATTTTACCAGTCCTTTTTTTCCTATGAAAAAATGTCCATAATTACAACACATTTTAAGAGTAGACCAAGTTTTGACTGGTATCTATTTCAACATAGTCTTCAGGTATGTTCTTACATGCATACAAGACACAAACCATTTACATTTTTATCAGCCGGTTTAAAAGGGTTAGGATTGTAAAACTAAGATTTAATCACACTGCAAATTAATGTAGTATCATTTAACTGTGCTCAAATGCTAACAACATTAAATTTCATTGCTGCCACCTTAAAAATAATTCCAGCAACACAGTAGTGATTAATTCAGAAAAACAACAACAAACAAATCATACCCCCCCTCCTGCGTTCCCTTCACTGGCTCCCGTGGCTGCCGGCATTGAATTCAAAACTGGTGTTAGCATACAAGGCTGCTAAAGGAGCTGCACCCCATAACTTTAGGCCATAGTCCAGCCCTACACCCCAATCTGTCCTCTATGCTCAGCTGCCACCGGGGCACCTAGCTCCCCCCCTCCCTGTGTCGACCTAATCATCACTCCTGGCTCCCCAATAGTGGAAAGACCTGCCCACCTCAGGACAGTAGAGTCTCTCCATACCTTTCGGTATAACTTGAACACCCATCTGTACAGGAAATGCCCCCCTGATTCCCATTCATCTCTTCCACATTTTCTCCTATCTATCCTGTATTTCCTTAATTGTAAGTTGCTCTGGATAGGAGCATCAGCAAATTACCTAAAATGTAATGTAAATGTCATACAGAGGAGCAGTAGTCTAGTAGTATGTATACACTAAATGGATAAATAGGCTTTAGTAGTGGTGAAGTAAGTGTCGAATAACAGGTGATACCAGTGGAATATATGATACTGCAGGAAGAGCTCAAGGGTCACGTATACATGCTGACATATAATCCATGCATTAAAAACTGTTTGGATGGCTTCAAGCTGACACAGTCTGCCTGCACTTTGAAGTGGAAAATGTGGACTTGATGAACAAATGCGTTGATGAACATTGTTTAAGAGCGTAGCCAGAATGCTTTAACATGACATGACTCAAGGCTTAATTCCGGAAATCGTCAGGAAAGAGGTTCAGAGCTCAAAAGCCTTAGCATTAAAGTACTAGAAAAGAAAATCTCTGTTCAAAGTACAGTGACCAACAGAGCAGCTTACTTGTGTTTGCTGCCAGAGACCAAATATGCCAATAATAATCTGCAGTCATGTTGATTTCAGTGGGTCAGTGTCAGCAGGCCACAGTTGGCTTTCCATGGTAAAAAAAAATTATATTCCAGCATTTGGCCAACACCGGTTCTCTGGATTTTACTTTACTGATCTGATAAGAAACCCCATAACAACAGTCCTATAGTAACTTGTTTATGGGTTGTTTACATTTATCAAAGCTACTGAACTGTTGGAATCATTCATAGCCTTAAACTGGTTTATTGAGCATTGCAACATAACTCAAATCCCACTGCATTTGTTCCCACAATAATAGTTTTTCTTTGGAAATGCATGTTACACTGTATCTGTACTATCTCAAATGATTTTCATTGATTTAGTGTTTCATGCCTTAATATATTGAATTGGGATTTATAGATTAAAACCAATTTAACTTTGCTCATAAATATTCCCCTGAAAGTGAAGCCAGTTCCCATGAAGGAAAAGTATACTGCACCCTGAGGCAGAGAAAAGCGAAGAAATGTTGCATATTTGCAGCGTGTGCGGTTCCGGCAAAGTGGACCGTCTGAATTACAGGCAGTTATAACAGAAAAATCAAAAACATAAAAAATTTAAAAACAAGTACAGTTTCCAAAGACACACGAAATGAACTGTCAGGAGATTTGAAAGTGGTCTGATCTCGCAGCTCATGTTGAAACTAAACCTGAAGACATATTTGAAAAATATATCTGGATGGATCGATAACACTCAATGCAGTCAACCATAAAATTTAGATTTGTGGGTGGAGTATCCCTTTCAGTAGCACTATATGGCAGGACGGTTACTACTGGTATTAATAACTTCTAATCATACTACCCTAAAATATACAGTTTATTTTTAGTCTGACATGAATAAATGGTAGTAAAATGATACAGTATTTAGACAGGAGGCAGGGTTGCCAGATTACTCAATTCCATACATGGTAGCATGGTTGGTTGCTAAACTTGTTATGCTATATATATATATAGGCCTTTTTTAATTGTTTGAAATTGTTTGTGTTTACTTACAATTAATTGGAAGGTATAGGAGTTAAAGTTGAAATTAGTCCAAAAACATTCAATGACAATTATTTCATACATGAAAACTTAAATGCTAATTTTCATGAGAAAATTTGGATTTAAGTAATGTTTTAAGTAATAATTGTAAGATTTTTCAGTCGGATATGATTTGCCCCAATTCTCAATTCTTCTAGATAAGGCTATGATTATTATCTCAATTCTTCTAGATAAGGCTATGATTATTATTATTAACACTTTATTAAGAATTTATAATGGGCATTTATTAATTGAAAATAATCTAAATGTAGATCTACAATTTCCTGGAATCCCTGTCGCTGAGTAGCAATGACCAGGCCTGAAATATTGGAGTTATTATGGATGCTGATTATGGATCACATTAGCAGTATCACTAAGTCAATCTTCCACCACTTGAGGAATATTTCTAGAATAAGAGGCTATCTATCACAATAAAACTCTGAATGCCTTCATCACTAGTAGACAAGACTACTCCAGTGACCTTTTTTCTAGCCTTCCAAACAAGACAGTTAGTCAGCTACATCTTATCCAGAATGCTGAAGTTCGGGGCTTGACTAGGACTGAAAAACTGGACCACATTACTCCAGTGCTCAAATTTCTCCACTGGCTTCCTGTGAAGTTTCGAATTGATTTGAAAATTTTACTCCTGGTCTACAATGGCTTTGCACCACAGTATATCTCAGACATGCTAAGCAGCTATGAGCCTAGCAGATCACTCAGGTCATATGGCACTGGCCTTCTTCATATTCTCAGAATTCATTCCAAGTCTGGCAAAATGGAATTCAGTGCTTTATGCACCTGAGCAATGGAATAATCTGCCCACTGACGTAAGATGTACAACAACATTTCTCTCATTCAAGATGCTTCAGACCTTCTTTTTCGATATAGCTTACACATAAATGGTAGACTAGGTCATGCTGTAGCACTATAGGGGTGAGAAGTGGGGGTGGTGAGTGGGTTGTGGAGTGTAAATTACCTGTTTAAACACTTGTTTTATTTAATTTTTATCATATTGTTTTATTATTTTATCTATTATAGACTGAGAACCATCAGGACAGTTTACCTGACAGGGTCTGTGCATCCACATGCAGGCGTCCTCTACCTTTAAGGTGTGTGTGTGTGTATGTGTGTGTGTGTGTGTGTGTGTGTGTGTGTGTGTGAGAGAGAGAGAGAGAGAGAGAGAGAGAGCACCATAATTCATTGGACAGTGACACATTTTTTGTTATTTTGATTCTGTACTCTAGCACTGAGTTTGAAAGGATACATGGTTGGCTAAATGGCTCTAAGTCATCAAAGGTCTGATTTATCACACAAGCCTAAAGCATCACTCTGGTGCCAGATATGCAGTAGATATGGATGGATAACTTGAAGGGTTTCTTCCCCTGACTTATTTTTCCATAAAGTTCAATAGGAAAATTTGTCAGGAGAAACGACCCTTAAAGTGATCCATCCATATCTACTGCATATGTGGGAGCAGAATGATGGTTTGAGGCTTGTTTGATACCTCAGACCCTTTATGACTTACAGCCATTTCACCAACTACGTATGTATTCCATACTGTTCCAGCATAATTTACAGCTAAATCTAGTCCCACCCCCCAATTCCCAAAGAGATCCATTCAAATGCAGAGAAGTTATAGTATCGCTTGTAAGAGTACCAGAAAATAAAATATCAAGAGTCTTTTGATATTGTTGGGTCACAGACATCAGGAAGTCATGGCATGCAAAGGATATGCAACCAACTATTAAAAATTATTTTATTCTACATTGTTAAACTGTCCAATATTCTTTGATGCCTGAAAATGCAGGGGACTATGTACAAAAAGTCCTATAATTACTAAACGGTTCATCCGATATAGATGCAAATACCCTCAAATTAAAGCTGACGGACAGCACTTCAACGTCGTTGTCATTGTATCCTTTCAAACTCAAAGTGCTAGAGTACAGAACCAAAATAACAAAACATATGTCACTGTCCAATAAATTATGGTGCTCACTGTATATATACATATATATATATATATATATATATATATATCTATGCATGAGTGAACATGAGCATGTACTTTTCTGGGTAAAACTCCATATTCCTGTGTTATCCTGCCAAACTGAATGGATGTTCCATGCCTCCCCTCATGTATGAAGCAAACAGAGATGAGGCTACTAGCCAGCTGAGATCAGTCACCATGGCACCCCAGCCGTGTCCAAGCAGAGCTGTCTCTGCTCATTTCACCCTGGACTGCATCCAACAATATGTTCTCTTGAAAAAAAAAAAAAAAAAACTCCCTGATTCAGAAATACACAGAAAATCCACATCTATTTACAGTAGTGTTGCTCATGTGTATGCAACCTCTGGATTTAAACTATTGGGTACAATTAAATGACTAATCTTACATAAGATGGGCAGACAACCCAAAACAGGGGAAGTTCAACTGATTGGCCGTGGACAACACAATGCCCGCAGCCACCCCCACATAAAGTCACCACAAAAATATTGTGGCCAATTGTAAAACGTCCCTTCTCGGATGGACAGGAGCTGCCCTAACTGAACTCAATGTGGTGGACAGTGCATCTTGAGAAAATTGCTTAGCTTGTAATAACACAGAGGCAAAACACCGGTGACAAACTCACGCCAAAGGACTGCAAGCACAGAATATAAATACACTGAGGGAGACAGGAAACAATGAGATTCAGGTGTGAGGAGCCGGGGAAGGGCAAACGACAGACAGGTGCACGTAATGAGGAGAGCACATAATAAAATAACAAGGGAGAACGTAAGACACAGATTGGACTGGAACGTAAGACACAGACTGGACTGGAACGTAAGACACAGACTGGACTGGAACCAAATACATAGAGATAACATGACATGGACTCCAATAAGACAAGTACATACAAGGAATAGGAAACAAGAGTCAGCTGTAGTTAATAGAGGAACCAAAGAAAGACAATTAGTGATAGAACAGGCAGAAAGAGAGACAGCTGCAGCGAGGAAAGAAGATGACGTTAGTAAGTTAGTAGATTAGTAGAAAACCATGATTCTATGGCGTTAGTAGATTAATAGATTAGTATTATATACAAGTTAGTCATTAGGAGATTAGTAGACCCTAATTCTAAGATGTTACTAGTTGTTAGTTAATTAGTATTATTTACAATGAAGTGATTAGTAATGAAGGAAGCGCATGACAGAGGAAATACAGAGATAAACCAAAATCACCAAAGACTACCGAATAATGAGACGAAGACAGGGGAGTGACGACAAAGCAAACACGGAACAGTGCGACCAACAATAAATACATGATCAGGAAATAAATTAAAACATAAGAAACATAATACAAACTAACAAACAAAATTCAGAGTCCTGACAGGAAATATGTTTAAAAAAATAAAAATAAATAGTGAGTGTAGTCCTTCTCTGAGGCATTAACAGAAACGGTGGCACCACTGCCAAGCAAAAACACCGTGGGCCTCATTTATCATTCAGGCATACGTTCAAATCTGATCGGCCATTTTTAGGGAAAACTTCCAGATTTATCAAAATGAACGTGGGTGTACGGTACGATGAAATCTCACGACAGCTCTCGACCTTGGGCCCTATCTTACACCCGGCGCAAAGCGGCGCTAACGCAAACGCAAGTGTCTTTGCTATCTTACACCCGGCGCTAGGTCCATAATAACGCCTAACGCTTACACCGTCAAACTAGCATGTTTGACGGCGTAACTCTTGCGCCATCATTAGTGAACTGGGCGTGTTGGTCTTAAGATGAGGAGTGGCCAGGATTCTTTTTGGCGTATTGCTATCTTGAGCCAGCAGAAAGCACTTGCGCTAGAACCACCACAAACCTGGTCTAAAGTCATGTCGCAGTTGTTTACATGCTATTTTAACGGCGCATATAAGTGCGTCTACATAGGCGTGTGCACAACGCGCATACCCTCCTGTCTGTTACACACAGGGGCGTGCACAGGCATGACTAAAATATCTAGATCATAATGTGAAATATTATTATTGTGTAGGCTATATCAAAAATGCATAATAATAAAAGGTTCCATAGGTCCACATACCTTTCCCTCAGCGAAGGGAAACAATGCCACATTACATTGCTGTCAGCCCACTCCATCAACATCCAGGCGATGTGCGATGGTACGGGACAATGGCTATCCATTAAAAAGGAGCTGATAACACCTATAGCTATCAAGCCTAATGCGCGAATTGTCTTTGCACCTAATGCGTGAATTGTCATTCAATGGAAAACTCGCGCACGGCAATAGACGGACATTTAAGTTCTGAAAATGCGCTTCAGATGTCATTACAATACAGCTCTGTTTATCTATGAATACAGCCTGTAAGTAAATAGAATGGTTTGTGACTGAAAAAAGTTCAAAACCTTGTCCAGTGAATATTGCATTTATTGTTTTTCAAATAGCCTAGGCTACAGCGAATTCGCTGTGCATAAGGTTTTTTTCGATAGCCTATGGTTAAAAAACGGAGATGTCACCATGTTAACTAAATTGTAACCTTAGCTATTCTTCGTCCTTCATATTTTTTTAAATTACAGTGACCAGGTTTCCATACTCTCACCGTTTAAAACCCAGCTGATTTCACCCGTTATTCATTAACTGAACAAAACGATTTTAAAGAGAACTAAGCGTCTAATTAGAAACTAAAACAAATTTGCAGCACGTTACACAATTAATTCACAATTAATTTTAATGCCATTCTCTGCACGTGAGCTGCATGTTCTGTTTCCCCTGCTGTAAGTCGCACGTTTAACGGTCTTCCTGGGAAAGTGGATTGTTTTAAAGGATTACGCTACGAGTAAAACAGGTTGGTCACATTTCCATAAACAGGACATTATTAAACAAGGGGAAATATGCGTGAACTTATGGGTTGCGAACCTGACAGCTTTATTGTATGGCTATTTAGTGTCATCATTAAGGCAAAATAACGGTATGTATGTTATTAATCAATATTAGCCTACTATGCAGGTAGCCTAATTAACTTTGGATGAAGCTTGAACTTCAAGAACTCCATGAGAACAGCCTCTTGGAATTGATGTTTGACACTTTCATTGCATAATCAAACGAAATTCGCTGAACAAGCAGGCTAATTTGGCGTTTTCTAAGGTGAGACTGAAGCCATTGATAGCTTATTCTCAGCTGTTGCAGGTCCTTTTAACGAAATTTAACCGCACATATTTTGTAAAATAACAGCCCTGTCTGGAATTACCGGGAACTCGTAGGCTAATGGTTAGTCCGAATAATATTGATCATACTCCATTTAGCCTATTCCTTGATCACACTAAACACGCACGAGCATGTCTGTTTCGCCATCATAAGCAATCCGCCAAGGTGGAAAAGCAGGCTTTTAAAGGGAATGGGATATGACATTTTGATTGGTTTATTGAATGTCACGCCCAAGACACACCTATAATTAATGAAGCGACTAGGTTCAGCCCAGTTGCGCCATGCGCCGTGCTTAGCGCCAAAAAAACACGCCGTTAAAATAGCAAAAGTGGACTTGGACACGCCCTAAATGGACTTAGCGCCATGCGCTTAGACTAAGCGCCAAGATCGCCAAGATAGGGCCCCTTGTGTCCGCTTTTCCCAGTGGCGAGGCAGCGACATTCCATGCAATGAACAGCGAGGGAATAGTTGTGCAGCCTAATGAAAACATATAATAACTTTTTTCAGAGCCCTGCGGAGTCAACAGGTCGTGATAAACAAAAAGGTGCTCTTAGAAAAACATAGGTTATGTGAGCTTTAAAATTAGAGTTTGCCTTAAATGAGTAGCTGATCATAAAAATGGCACATCCAAGTCATTCCATTTATGAAAATATTAAAAGCAGATAATGCATCGGGGGGAATATTTTAAAATGCAATTGACCTACGTGTTGTGGCTGTAGACGTATATTGTGTAGCCTAATTGGCAAAAATAGTACCAGAATAAGTAGATTTTTAATCATTTTTAATCACTATTAGTTTAATTGCTATTGTGCAGCCTAAATGGAATGAAGCAGAAGCCGGTTAATACAATTACATCAGGAATAGCCTGAGTATTTATTGGAGACAGCCATATTAAAATAATTACACATCACCAGTCATGTTGCATGCGAGACGCAAAACTGTTTTTATATTTTTCTATAAATCCGATCTAGTTTTATTAGCCTAGAAGACCTAACAAATGTCGCAACTGGAAAACCGCGTGAGCATATGCATTTTAAAGGAGGGTGGCATTGCCAAATATAGATAATAAAATGGGCGTGTGAGTATGGTAATTCATAATGATGTGAACGCGCTTCCTAATATACGATCAAGTCCGATTTATCATACATTTACGCTCAGTGATTTACACAAGTTTGATGAATCATGTGAGAATTTCGTACGCAAGCTGGATCCGTGAAACATACACTCTTTTTTACGACCACATTGATAAATGAGGCCCCATGTCATTTCCTGTTTGAGTAAGACTGAGGACCAGGACCAGGACAGTAAACTAACCCACTCATAAGCCCACTCATTTATTTGTTGTCAACTGATTCCATATTCATGAAGAGTGGACATGCTGAAATCAATTTAAATGTAAAATTCTGGTAATTATAATGAAAACACAGGCAAAGGTCACCATATTCCTATATATGTTGCTACGAAGATACATATGATAATGTCACTTGGAGCAAAGGAATGGAAGATAGACCAAATATCCTTTTATTAAATTACACAGGAAGGAAACCTTTCACCCCTGCTGACCCAAAGACAGACATATTTATGGGGCTTCTTTATTATGTCCTGTGACTGAATAAAAATAAATTCAGAGATTACTGGAACATTCGTCCAGGAACCCAATCCCTTTTCAAACTCAGAGTACGCCACTTCACTAGTGAAGTTAATGCTTTTCAGATCACTGCTCAAGGCGAGATCCATTTTTCTCCCAGATGTGTACAGTTAGCTCAATCTGCTGCAGCACAGAGCCAGAACAAACTACACAAAGATCACTCTGTGTCTGATGGCTGTAAATCAAGTCTCTTGCTGTTTTTTTTCTACTGTGTGAGTGTAGAGGTCCATTTAATAAAAAAGTGAGCTTATTTGATTAAAGTATCATAATTTTGACTGACGTGTTCTATGCGCATCCGACGATGCGCGCACAAAAGAATTAAGATGATTGAAAAACATCAATTGTGACAACAAGGCACTAGGGTAGATGAAAACAGGATTTCCTGTCTGAACATTTAATCGGAGTAAGGTCTAAGAAGAGTAGCACTGTCTATGTGCTTGTGTGTATGTGAGTGCATGGAAATAAACAGCCCGGGACGTAAAGCTGGGTGTCAAAAAGGCTCATTTCTGTGTAATCAGACCACCAAGCTGCATTAGCCCAGAACGATGACCTCTCTAACTGACGCTGGACAATTAGATCAGGCTATTTTTATACCTGCACCGGAGGTTAATGTAATTGTTATTCTCTGGATTACTCCGCCAAACTGATAGTAGAAAGGAAGGGCAGATAGCTCACGGGATATGATAACAGTAAAAGTCGCCAAAAATGTGACATTATTAGGTGCGTACTGAGATATGTGACATTATGTTTCCAGTTTAGGTATTCATGTAAGTTGAAATAAGAAGCACAGCGATTAATAAATTGAAAGTAAAAAAAAATTCTGCTGCTCCACTCTCAAGCTTCAACGCACAAAAATATCTTTATTATTAAAATTGAACCAACGTTTCGGCAAACAAAGGCCTTCGTCAGGGTATCCACCTTGTGATGAATATATTAACAGGAGCAGAAGGGGAGGAGTTTGTAACCTCTCACCTGCACAAGCAACTTGTCTTTGACTGAATGTGACAAGAACCATTACAACGCTGAGCAAAGTAACAAAACTTTGCTCAGTACTGGGTAGCCTCTGAGAAGTCTCTAATATAGTAAGTAAATAATATAAAGCTGTAATATGAAGTGTATTTCTTTACAAAAAGCAAATCAAGTTGGATGAACACGCTGACAGAAAAGTGCCAGGCCCTGTGCAGCGTGATTTAGCACGGCAGAGTCATGGTGTGCTTGGCAGCGGGGAGCGGCGAGGTTGCCATGGCTGCCGCAGTAGGGTGGGCGTGGCGTGGCAGGCTGTGTGGGCGGCTGTCCGAGGGGCTTTCCTCGTTGGATGCGGAGGGAGCTGGCGCTGCCCCAGGGCTCGGCGCTCCTCCGGTAGCATGCCCAGCCGCCCCGCCCCGTGTGCCCGCGCCCCGACTGATCATCCGACTGACAGGGCTGCAGCGGAGCAACCGACTCACAGTCAGGGGAGGACTTTCGCCACAGCTCCGCCCCCGCCCGCCGCCGTTTCTGCCGGAGCGCGGCTAAGCGCAGGTGGTCGTGAGCACGGGCCGTTCCTATGGCTTTCGTGAATGGGCCGTTTGAGGGGGGCGGGGCCCGCCGGTAAAGGCAGGTTAATCTCCGTACTCGTTCACCACTGTGCAGCAAAGCAGAGATCACTGTGTTGCCTCCAGCACTCCAGCTTCCCCCAACCCTCACACTGTTAGTCATGCTGAAGAATTACTTTCAGGAGTATTACTTTCGGAGGGAGGGAGGGAGGGAGGGAGGGAGGGAGGGAGGTTTCATGATTACCATGAAGTGACTGCTCTGAAGCAGAGTACAAACCGGTACAGAAAATAAAATCACAAAGAAGAGGAGGTGGAACAGCTCAGGTAATGGACCCAGAAGGAGGAGAGATCTGCGCAGATTACACAAGAAAAGCCACAGCCACAGCTCTTAAATCCCTCTTTAATTAAAGTTAAAGAGACGAGAGCCCCAGCGCACTTCGTTATCGCGGCGGGTCTTGGCACAGGGAGTGCAGATGACTCGCTGTCACGGTGCTCCCGTCTCGCCAGTCACGCGACCTTGCCACTCCTGCCGGGCTAAGGCCACTCTAACCAAACAACACCTTCCAAAAGGCACCCGCTCGCACCCAGGTAGCAGTGTCACATGACCAAGGCCCATGAACAGGGTTTCGGTTTTTTAACAATCTGTTTGAGACTCTGGGGGGGATGAGGGAAATGGATTTATAAAATGCACCTGCGGGGACTTCAAAACAGAACTGCTACGCATTGGTCTTGCTGTCTAAGATGTCTGAAAGAAAAGAGAAAGGGGGTGAGTGGGTCTTTGGCCTTGACAGGGGGAGAGGTAGGAATCGCTGGGAGGGAGGAAGTGAACCATCGGATGACAGTTTATCAGTAAACGCATAAATAATGCAGCTCCCGGTGTAAGAATGTAAGCGGCGAAGTGCTCAGATGAGCTCCTACCCCCAGCCATCACTCCAAACCTTGGCGTGTCTCACTTTTCCCCTGAATTACGGCACATGCTCACAGCTGTTGTCTTGGAGCCTTGACTGCTTAAAAGGTGTGAGTGTTTGTATATGTTTGTGTGAGATGGGGGGGGGGGGGGGGGGGGGGGTTGGGTGGCCATATATTTGTACAGACCCAAATAAAATTATATTTCTTTCAGACCCAAATAAAATGAATAAGTAATAAGTAAATCAATAAACCATGGATGCATAATATTTTCCAAAGAGCAGGGATCAGCAATTGTCTGCCTATTATTTTATGGCTCTGAAGTTCAAATATAAGTCCAGAGCTTAAATGGGAAAGAAATTCAGGGCTGTACTTGGTCTGTAGTCTGGTTTAGGACCATATAAGGACAACACTTAGATGGTCTGATTTGGGGTCTGGAAAAACTGAGCTCAACACAGTCCCGCACACTCCTTTCAGATCTGATAAAGGTCGCAAACGGCAATGAACTGGGAAAGCTGCCATCTGAATCAAAATGAGAAAAGTTAAACAAGGACGACCTTTGAAGGAATCCGATTTCAGAATAGGCAGATAATTGAATAATGAGGCTATTGCCGACTGATGCAATGAAGCCAAAATCTAAAATATAACTTACACCTACACCGTATATCCACCCATAGCCATGCATTCTGCGTTCTGCATTCTCCGAGTTCAGCATTGTTGTGTGAGAACGCACAACATCATTTCAATGTAAAATTGTTTCAGCTTCTTTCCGACAGAAGCTTAGGATATGGATTTGAGAATATAAGACTGAGATTAAGGACACAAACTGTGAGATCACTGAGACTCACACATACTGCAGAGAGATATCAATCCAAGGATTTTAACATTACTTCAACAATGATAATGGAATTTGAACAGGTGGGCCTTAACAGTCCAGTAGTGTAAGAGATATTGCACGCTTAAAGGATGTATCCAATGTTACATAACTGAACAACAGACACTGTAACCTGTATTTGAATAAGCATAACAGATATACCACCTTACTACCTCCGTGGTAAAAATATTAAATCCAGTCCATGCTTATAAAATCACCACAAAACTATAATAATCGTCAATATCATTCCTATTACTGAGAAACAGTGTATTTTACTATGTAACTTAATTGTAATCACTTCTCTTTTTTATCATAAAGGGAAAACAATGAGCAATTGGATATAAAAAAAAAAAAAAAGGGTAATTATATACACTATCTGGCCAAAAGTATCTGGACACCTCTGAGGCTGTTTTTCATGGTTCAGGCTAGGCTCCTTAGTTCCAGTGAAGGCAAATCTTAACACTACAGCATACAATGGCATTCTAGATGATTCTGTGTTTCCAACTTTGTGGCAACAGTTTGGGAAAGGCCCTTTCCTGTTTCAGAATGACAATGCCCCCGTGCGCAAATAGAGGTCCATACAGACATGGTTTGTTGAGATCGGTAGTAAGAACTGGCCTGCACTGAGCTGAACCCCATCAAACACCATTGGGATCAATTGGAAAGGCGACTGCGAGCCAGGCCTAATAGCCCCACATCAGTGCCCGACCTCACGAATGCTCTTCTGGCTGAATGGAAACAAATCCACGCAGCAATGCTCCAACATCTAGTGGAAAGACTTCCCAGGAGAGTGGAGGCTGTTATAGCAGCAAATTGGGGACCAACTCCATATCAATACCCATGATTTTAAATGGAGATGTTGGATGTGTCCATATACTTTTGGCCATGTAGTGTACCAGTGACCTGTTCAAAATGTAAATCCACCAAGTTAGTATTTATCCCAAAATGTGGCTAAATGAATTGTTAGTCCTTCTGCCTACTTCAAAAGCATGTGGTCAGCCAGCCTCACCTATCTTGACTTCACAATCATGACTTTGTGGTGCAGCACTTAACTGATTACTCCAAATCTGCTAATAGCAATGTATATATCACACCCTGGCCCCGGTCTGATATATCACGGAACCTCCACCATACTTAACAGTGGGGATCAGGTTATTTTCAGTATAGCCATCCTTCTTTTTACGCCAAACGCCAGTAGCGTTTAGCAAACTTCAGGCGCTAACGTTTGTGGTGAAATGACAGGAAAGGCTTTTTGTTGGCATGGAGGTGACATCTAATGATAGTTTTGGAGACTTGATGACCCCAAGATGCTACTTTCCTCTGTAATTCTTCCAGGAAAGTTTGTTACAGTTCCAGTTGCTTTGAACTTTTTAAGTATTGCCCTAACGGATATGGGCATTTTCAGGTGAGTAGCTATTTTTATAGCCATTCCCTGACTTATGAAGCTCAAAACACTTTTCCCCCATTTGATTTGTGTGTTATCTTATCTTTCCCATGTTGATGTATGAATAAGGGAATATGGCCTCTGTGTCACCTCATATTTATACCCCAGTGAAACAGGAAGTCATGGACTACTGCTTGAAAGTTCCTAAACACTCTGATCAACTTTAAAAAGTAAAACATAAATGAAAAAAATGCTTCAGTTACATTTTGTTCATAAGAATTTCTAGGAATGCCAATAATTGTGGCATACGTGGTTTTGTAAAACACTTTTTTTCTCATTTTTTTCAGTATGAGATTAAGCTAATTCACCAAACGGTGAATTATTTATAACCCTTTTTACACATCTTTACCAGGGGTGCCAATAATTGTGGAGGGCACTGTATCTATCACAGTGGCAATCGACTGTCTGATAAAACAGTGGCAGAGAGCCAAGGAGCTCATTATACTCTCATCCAGAGGAGGAACACGTGTACTGTATCAGCACATGCGGAGGAAGGTTCATACTTCATAATTCACTAGGGTGGTGGATTGCTCCATGCTGAGTTCTGCATGGGCTTGGAACACTCAAGTACCATGACTACTCAACAGCGCACGAGAGATATGCTGGGCCACTCTGCAGTAATATCTGCTTTTCCGTAATATCTGACAGCCTGTCTCATGACATGCCAGGTAAGTAATTGCTGTATGCGACAGATTTGTAAATCAGCTATGCTGGGAGACAGGTTGGTCAGAGGCATGTAATCAAACACAGTCACTTTCACATCTGGCAATCTGCCTTGTATAGACCTTTGTGCTGATGAAATGACAATCCAAGACAGTCAGAAATTCTATTCTAACTTGATTGACTCAGACTATGAAAACTGTTTAGCTGACACCTTCTAAATAACCACAGAATTCTTGTTTTTCAATTACATACACACAGAAAAGAATAGGAGGGACATATATCTAGTTTTTATCCAATTTAATCTGTAACAATTTATTATATATGTACAGTATATAGACTTATCCAACTCTGGTACTTGGTGGTTCTTATTTTTTATTGAAGTCATTTGGCTTATGTCATGACCAGAAGTAAATCTGAGCAGAAATAGAGCAAAATCTATCTGTTGGTTCATGCATGGAAACGTCTGCTCCTTTGGCCATAAGTACAGTAATTACTTTCTACAGCCAGCCCTAATTATGTCTAGCATCATGAGTTTGCACATTAGGGGCCACATGAAAACTCACACATTTGCAAAGCAAAGCAGAGTACTGGAAAAAAAGAGCCAATTCC
This sequence comes from Synaphobranchus kaupii, assembly GCA_029718625.1. NCBI lineage: Eukaryota > Metazoa > Chordata > Actinopteri > Anguilliformes > Synaphobranchidae > Synaphobranchus > Synaphobranchus kaupii. Next base: position 18,163,023 of record CM056390.1, read on the forward strand.
TCCAGGTTTCCACACTACACAAGAGTGACAGGAGTTTGAATGTCAGGTCTCCAGGGAGGGAGCTGATGACTAAAAGAAAATAACTTGTCATATGAAAGCCCAGTGTGTCAAACTTTTATTTATAAGCACAGTTTTCATTTATCATACTAGCGACATTTTGAGCTGTGTAGAAGGTCTAAGGAAAACAAAGATAAAAATAAACGCGGGACAAAGGATGAGTCTACACTTTTAGTACGGTCTTTGAAGATAAATCAGACAATATTTATAGATTGGGATTTAAAAAATAATAACATGAAAACCCCATGGGCAGGAACAGCTTGAGAGATAACAATCTTGTATTAGAATTCCGTGAAATAAATTATTCAGGAACTAAGTTATGGAAATAAGTGTGCAATTTGCTAAAAATACCGGTCTAAAAATACTGCTATCTACATATAAATAGCACAGAGAGCTAGCTACTCCTGATTACATAACCACCCAGAGCTCTTCTCAACCCTAATATAAAGGGTGGCATGATCAGGCCAGATTCCATAGTAACCGTGTTCATGATTTGTGGGGACTCCAGGTACTTTAGTGATAAGGTTGCTAAATCCATATACGTGAGCATAATGAACCAATGGCTGCATAAATTTGTCCGTAAAACAAGTGTGTATACTGGCTGAATAATTCACTAAAATTGTCTTGCGGCCTTGAACAGCATGGCTGATATAAATTCACAAGGATGGAGCGGTTTTTTAGCCAAACCAGATATGACTATATGAGCCTTGCATAGAAAAACATGTGCCATTGTATTGGGCACTGTATGGCAAGGATATTCAAAGGATAACCTCTTTTCTTTTTTTTGGGGGGGGGGGGGGGTGAGGGGGGTGACCCATGTACCACATTGCCATCATTGCTCTGAACACCTTCTTATCTTTCCTGGTTTGCGTTCTACCGTGCGGCTTCGAACGCTTCACACAGAGGTGTAAAGTCCAGGGCGTAAAGTAAAAGGTGCTGCCATGTGTTTCCTCCACCCATGAACTCAGCCAGCTGATTTTACCAATTAGTTCTACCTCCTGGCTGAAGAACTGTGCTAATTAGCAAAACCAGGTGATTGGAACAAAATACCGGGGCGGACTTTTACTTTCGAACCTGGATTTTGCACCTCTGGCTTCATATCAGCCGGATTGTCAATGAAACAATCAGGTCCAATAGTTAAGCACTCCAGGAGGCCTGACTTTGCCCATCACCGGCACTCCGCCGGGACTCCACAGCGGCAGCGTGCACATCGCAGGCCTCTCTCGGCCCCCCCTCCTGCTGAGGAGCTGGGCTGAATAGCATGGTAATGGCCTGTGGCTCCGTGATCCCGGACAATGCCACTCAGTGGCGTGCTGCCTCAGTGCCAGGCCGCCATTGTTGTGTGTCTCGAGGAGGGCTAGCGGCGTCCTGCAGAGGTAAACATGTCCCAGAAGTCAGCCATGTGTGCACGGCCCGTCGAGCCTGCCCTTTTAAAGGCCTGGGAGTGCATTCTGCTCTTACAACACAAGAGCCCCCTGCCCCTCCCCACCCCACCTCACAACAAAAACAGAAAATAGACGCTTTACGAATCCGTAAATTAGACTGAGTACGTTTTGGCAAGATTGTGCAGTTTTCGGTCGGTTTTGGCACGGCGGTCTTGTGCTGCGCGTGCCCTGCAGTTCCAGATAAACGGGTCATTGAGGGGAAGAACGCAAGCCCCCGTGGGCAGCTAATGTCCTATTACAAGCACACACACCATTTATCATCATGGAGGCAGATACAGTTGAGGTCTCTGCGCTAATTCAGGGGGATAAAACTCTGCACAGTTCGGCTTTGCGAATGACGAGGAACATTCTCACCAGTCCAACGAGTCAACAGTCACTTCGGAATGTTGAATGCCCAGCCGCAGAACCAAACTTCAGTTTCAATCGTTGATTTTGTCAGCAGCTGTAGGATCCAATACAGTCCAACTAAGTATCTACTTCATTGTGATAATGCACAACTTGAGTGACTCCTGTGCTTGTTTTCACAGTAGAATTCCAACTACACTCTAGTAAGTAAGTATATAGGCAGTTGCATAGATCTCATTTAAGAAGTGTGGAAGGATGGTTTGCTGGATGGCTCATTCGGTTAAGGCACCAGGTTGTGGTGCATGGATGACCCTCACAGGCTTGGATCCAATCCGGACCGTGCCAGTGCTGACTGTGGCCGGTAGCCCCACGGGGTTCCGCACAATTGGTGCCTGCATCGCCCAGGGTACGGGAGGGTTCAGTCGGACAGGGGTCTGAATTTCATCGCACTTGGGCGCCCCCTGCTGGCCGATAAAGGGCGCTCATAAGACCACATGTCAAAGCCGCATATGAAAGGTCCCTCCTCCGACACCGCTCAGTGTGAGCTTAGCTGCTGTCTGCTACGCATAAACAAGAATAGAACCATGGGTGTCCCAGCTCTCCCGAATTGGCTGGGTGGTTCACGCATGGAACGTGGCTGTGGTTGCAGACAGTTGTACATTCCAGATTGGGGAGGGAATTGGATATATATATATATATATATATATATATAGCCCCGGGTTGGGCGGCAAATTAAACATAAATAAAGAAGTGTGCAAGGTTAGCACTCTTGCTTGGAGGTTGGACTGTCATTGGCATCTAGCTACTTTGTCAAAGTGTATGAATGATGTTCCCTCAAAACAGGTGGAGGATATGTCCCACTCCCCTCAACCTTAAAAACAATATAATCACTCAATGTTATTGTGGATGCAAAGCTGCTTCCTCCAAAGCCCAAGAAACAGACCAACATTCAGGAGTCTCCCTGCCCCGGGGCCATAAACTTGAAAAAGATGACAAATTTTGGGCTTGCCTGCAAATGATTCAGCAATAGAGATCTATATTCAGCCATTACAGGCAACTGAGGGTCTGAGAATACTTGTGAAATGGCACAAGTGAGAGCTGGGATGGACAAAGAATACAGGGGTTCGCAACCAGGTTTTTTATCAATAAAAAAAGGCAATTACTGTGAGAACACTCGGTTTTTATTTAACTGCTAAATGACAAAAAAACACCTAGGATAATCAAGGGCAAAAGGCATTTTAGTTGATTGTTTCTAGCACCTGCCCTGCCGTTAAGATTTATTAAGTATTTCACTGTGCAAGAATTTGACCAGAAAATACAGTTCAAAATGACAGATTTTAAAAAGCCTCAGAGATAAAAGTGATTGAGTGGACTGTTAGCCGTAACTGCCACATATCTTATAACACTAATCAGTGCTCCTAGAGAAAGGAGGTGTTGTTTAAAAATTACATGGACATGTATGTCAGACACCCCCCCCCCTTTCTCTTTATATATTGTTATACCATGCAGTAATTCGTAAAAATGACATTTATGTGCCTTTGAGCCCTTCCTGTGAAATGGGAAATGAAACTAACAACTTAATGTTCAGTGGGTATTATTTGTCTCTTCCGCGTCCTATTATGGGAATCCCCATGGTATTCAAGTGAGAAACCTCATTCAAAAAACATTACACATTAATTTCCTAATGTCATTGCATGGAATTAACTGCTAAAAGGCCTATATGGTGGTCCGCCTGAGGCAACTTATTTATGGCAGCGGTTTTGAATATATTGCACATATCTGGACTAGATCAGCCTGCAGTTCTTACATGCACACAGCATAAATAATGCACAGACATAAATGCATTTATATAAAGAAATATATAGGCTATATGGAAGCACATTTGCATAACTGCTCATTGCTTGAGCACTAAAGTGTGAGAGACCCTTAGAAAATCCAGCGGAGACAGTTATAAACCCATTTTCCTAGAAAGAGACGTAAACAGGGTCAAATCTGTGCGGAAATACAGGCACCCCCACCCCCTCACCCCCCTGTAGCTCTCAACAACGTTCAACTTCAAAACCCAGACAGGAGAGCTGGCCCAGTTCATTAGCCCCCTATCTGTTTCAAACCCTAATTTAATTAACTCATCTGCTTTCGAATGAAGCCGTCCTCAAGAGGGGACCCGATCGCTGAGCCTAGCAGCACAGTGGGAGAGATTTCACAGGCTTCTCCCAGCAACTGGGTAGTCCCCAAAGTCAGATGGTCCATAAATTACCCCCCCCACCCCCACCCTCAACACCCCCTATGCTCAACCTTACAGAGTAAAAATTCTGCTGCTCAGTATCACACATTATCCTTCATTCTCTGATTTTGTCCATGTTACACCAGAAGCATGTGTGTGCGAATTCCATAAGAAAAACACAACAGAGATTTTAAACTGTGCCTTGGTAATGCAAATATACAACGTTTGAAATGTTTTCTTCAACAATACCAAAAAAAATTTGTAACACTTGAGAAATCTTGAGAGTCTTGAGAAATCTTGGAGAAAGAATCAGGAAAGAATCTTGAGGAATACAGTAATTATGTAAACAGATTCCTTAGATTTGGCATAAATTCCTGTGGTGAACACCGTGCCCGTTCTGACAGGCCTGCCTGGGTGGGAGGACTTACCCGTGGAGGCCAGTAGTCCTGGGGGGCGGTGGCGGTGGAGGCGGGGGAGGTAGAGGAGGATAGGGTCTACACTGGCACATCAGGTGGCAGCTTTCGCTCACCTTCTCCGCGATAGTCCGCGAGCATGACTTCTGAAGTTCCCCCCTGAGTGAACTGGTGAGAGGAGGCAGACATGGAGTATGGAAGAGACCATCTTACCCGGCGATACATAAGCAAAAATCTGCAGTTTTATTATGACCAAAATAACAAGGTTGTGACTTCCAAACACAATTTTTCTAACATAAAAGTGTCACTATAAATATACTAGTCCAGCACACGAAAACAGTTTTGGAACAGAAGTTCAACTACTGTGGGATTGTTTATCTACTGTAAATATTGAAAATACTGTCAGCCTCTTGAATGTGTGAATGGAACATGGGGAAGTCAGAGAGCAACACACTCTCTCAGGGCCTCTTCCCCACCTCCCACCAGTGCACACATAAGAGATACTGTTTGTTTTATTCGGTAAACAGGCCAAGCAATAGTAATTAAAGAGACCCCAGTCAACTCTTGTATCTGATCCAAGACGGGAAATACTTGGCAAAACAGGAAAATGAGATAAAAATTAAATATACTTAGGTTGAGTTCCTCTCCTCTGAAAGGCTGCCCACCAGCTGAGTGGGCGCCCAGGTCTCTCAAGGTTCAGGGGGGGAGAATGGTGGAACACAGGGAGATCACGTTACAGGTGAACCCTGGCAAGCTAGCGCAGCAAAGCTGAGTCAGGAGCTACAGTAAATAGTGCAGGTTGACAGGGCCTGTGGGCAGCAGTGCGGGGGTAGTGGTGAGAGCTCTTGACTTGTGAAGGATTGTAGGTTCAAATCCCCAATGAGAAACTGCAGCTCACTGTGCTTTCCTCCATGCTGAAGCCTTGAGCAAGATCCATATGCTATTCTGCTCCAGCTAACAACCCAGCTGTGTAATCAACAGCAATAAGACAGCTAATTATGGCAAAAAAAGAAACAGATGTTCCAGTGCTGTAGCCATTAACACTGTGCCAAAGAAATACACAACCTTAGCCCTTCCGATAAAGAAGGTAAGAGGTACTATGATCTATCCATGTTAGTGGACCTCTGCCCACTAACATTTACACATTGTACAAGACAAATAAGCATTCCCTGCCCAAGGTACTTGTAAATAGTGGTCTATAGTAAGTTTGTAATAATGTATGTAGGCTATTTCTTCAGCACTTTAATGTGACTGCTCTTCTAGATCTTTTCCTGTTTTTTTAAACAGGCGTTGTAGTATTCACGTACATTTGCAGAATTAGTAGATTAATCAAGAAATAGTAGTCATTGAATACTGGGATTCTGAACATGTGCTTCAGCTGTAGACTGAAAAAGTAATTTAAACATATATGTAGGCTAACCCAAACCTATTCATACTTTTATTGTTTTATCTTGATATTGCTACTATCTTTAAAAGTGAACTTAAAAGCAACCATCCGCTTCCCTGACAGGTGTCTGAATAGGCTACTACATGACATGCCTCGGTAAGTTCAGGTAATGATGGACTTCATCTTCTTCATATTTAAATGCACGTTATTAGAAATGTTCCAGATCTGTTGACAAGCCGGTGTTAGCGTTTGATAACCGCGCTCATTCACTGGCAAACATATTAATTATGTTATTCTTGGAGACCATTCATAGGCTAGATAGAAAATATACCACACTCGACAAGTAAACAACCCGTACCAAGTCTAAGTTTAGCCTACTTCATTTAAAAAAATAAAAAAATAATCAAAACAACAAAAACACCATCCGACTTTCTGTTGTTTACCACTATACTCAAGCTAAATTTGCTACTGGTGTTGCGGCAGTTACGCATCTCGAGAGCTATATGGTGTAGCTAAATATCACCTCGACAAATTAAACTCTGACGATTATATGAGTGATTAAAAATAAAAAAGTAACCAAGCAAAACCTACCTGAAACAAAAGTAAAAATGATGTGAAAAAGCAATGACCAAACAGAAAAGGCCAAAAACTTAAGCTGAGCAGCAAGATGTCTCGGATCAGCATTCCTCCTTTGCGCTTCTCACAACCAGCGTGGTAAGTAAACAAGTATTGGACGCATAGAACTGGACTGTTTTGAACAACTTAATCCACTCTCCCCAGTTAGGCGAGGAAATGTGTAACAGGCGATTCCAGGAACAGTTTTTGACACATTCTTGTCCTTGAATCTTCGTTATTGGTGGCATGCGAGAGCTTGGAAAAACATAAGCCTTGCTTGGATAGGTCCTGTCAATTTCATTTTTCGAAAGTTGCACTGCGACCACCAAAAAACATCACCATGGGAAATGGAAAGGGGCGCTCTAGTCGCTATCAACCACAATGATATCCCCCTCTTTTCAGGAGCAGGTATACGTATGTGTTTCAACCTAACGCCAATAAAGTTGGAGAGGCAGGAAATTATAACTATTCTTTAGTTATATTTATAGTTATGCATCTCACCCCAAACAAGCGGTAGTCCGGTTTCCGACTTCTTCAGTTTGGTGGACAGTATACACAAATATGCATAACCCCAAGGGGGAGAGGAGCCTATAATGGCTTTAAATAACGGTATGCATCCCTCTTCCAGACACTTGCTTAAAAGCGCAAGAGGAAAAACCTCGTCCACCCGGCGTCCAACATTAGTGCGTCCCACACTTGCAGTCCCGAAAAAGGAGATGCAATCCTTTCAGCACATTGCTGCCTATTTCGAATAAAATTGCAAGTTATATATGAGAATTACATAATTACAGACGTCGTGGAAGTGCAAGTGGTCCGTGCGTTTAAATAAATTGATGTGCGGCGAATAATAAAGCAGTTCAAATATCAGTTTCCACGGTGCTTGCAAAGATGGGCTTCTGCAATAATCGCTTGGGTATGTCACGGCATCAGTCCGTCAGCTAATACACAGCGAGAGTCGAGGAGTGAGGGAGAAGCGAACCGAAGTGAGGAGGCTAGCCCATGTTGTATGATGGAGAAAACAAGTCAAGAGATGAAGGGACAGAAAAGTAGATTGACACAGCGAGGGGATTTTGACCGGGGTTCCTACGTCTAGGACATTGCAGCTTACTGTTTTTCTCTCGATTATCTTCTCAACACCCGTTTATGAAGTCGGAATGTCCTGCTTACCACTGTGCGTTAGCACCATAGAATATTATGCTGGACGCTACTTAGGATAGTTGGATTGCGCACACATTTCCCTTCTAGTAAAGCATCACGTTAACCAATAAACTACCGTCACGATAAACATTGAACTACCAAGCTACTGAGTTCCAAGGAATTAAATTTCTTACTTATTTAACTTCTTTCTTATTTGATTAACTTGTAGCAAAGCTATTTTGCAATAAAATGTCGGGTAGCCTAATACTAAAGATGAATTATACAGTTTTGAGGCACTATGGCGTGTGGAACAGGCTATTTTATTTTGATACACGGTGATTTTTAAAGACGATAAAATGTGGGACTCTCCAGTTGAGAAGCAAGCAGTTCAACCACAAATCGCTCCATCCCAAAATCTTTAACAATTTCAAGATCCCTTTGAGTTTCTCTGTTTCAAAACATTATACGGCCAGTTCAGGTTCTGAAACTGGTATAGAAACGATGCACTTTTCCTGGCATAGATCTTGCTTTGCCCTTGGGCACACCCTACAGGATTGAATACACGGAGCGATTTGGAGATACCCTATGGCACCAAACTCAGGGTCCACTGAAAATAAGGATATTTGATTGGTTTTCACATAACTAATTTTTTTTTTTTAATGAATACCCTAAACTAAGTCCACCACCAATGTAGTCTATCAGCTAAAACACATGATATGACATCCAGACATTTAATATGAAAGAACATTTCATCTCAAATTGGCATGCTTAGCAGTAATTAATTTAAAGTCAGATACTTTAATAATGTTTTTCCAGCATTTAGAAATATACAGTATACTCCTGGTATGGAAGATAGTAATCTAGTCCACACAATACACCCAATGAAAACAATCCAATAAAAAAATCCTTGCTTGTTGTCTTCCTTTTTCTAGATCACGATGAATGACTGGTGCTGTTGTTAAGGAAACTATTGATTTTCTGCCCAACCCTCATAAGCAAGGACACACAAGAGACCCCGTTTGTTTACAACAGACGTCCAAACATGAGATGTTAATTTCTGAGATAATAGGTGACGCGTGAGCACAGTGTGCGTATATTGGTTTATGATTACGCCACAACGCTGGGCTGCGTTGCTATACGCATCCTGACAGTGTTATGTCCTTTGCCACAGGCTGTCAGAAGTTTACAGGAATGCTTATGACAAATGCAATGTTATAATTATGACAGAATCGCATAAGCATCATGACATGCTTATGTACGTTTTTTATCAGCTGTAATAACCTACCATGAATGGTCATGGCAGGTGTTAATGCTTATGACTGAATTATGTAGGCTTAATGGCACAGTGTATGCCTCAGGTAGAATGTCCCCAACAGCATATATCAAACACATCAGATTGTATTTTGCATGCACAATATTTTACAACTTCTGTATGAAGCCTTCGTGGCATGGGATTTCCCTCAGAGCTCTTGGATAAGGAAATATTGTCCAAGTTCTTAGTACTACAACATAACATTTCATATGTATCCAAAATGAACAGCAAGCGGCTTACTGCTGTGCTCATCCATGCTACAGAACTATAAATATTACAGTTTCCTTTGTGGTTCCAAATAACTAAATAAGTAAAAGCGATACACCCGTAAAGATTCCAAAACCGAAAGAATCTCGAATCACAAGTTTTCACAATGTTGCTTACTTTGCGTCAAACAACTCCTAAAGGTAATAGTGAGTAATTTCCCTGTAACGTCATGAAGAAGTGGATTAATGCTTCCTTATTATCACACATGGTATATGCTATTCTAACAATAACAGAGTTGACACATCTACACCGTCTACCTTCTTTCTCTAAGGGAACGCCCTCAAGCAGTGGTAGAGTAGGCTAATTATTACAATTTGACTGCACCTATTGGGTAGACACATAATTACATTTTTCTCAGGAGATTTGATGGTTTGGGCAAGGTCAGTAAGGCAGGCTGGGCATGCCTGAGCTTTTTCATTGTAACAAGATCATTTTACTTATTATAACAACATAATTAAAATCAAACAACTCACTTGAAATGGAATTAGAATAGGACAGGAAGGAAGAAGAAAGGTAGTAGCACTTGTTGAAGAGGAGGAAATAGTGAGAGACGTGTGAGGAGGAGGAGGAGGAGGAGGAGAAGGAGGCGACTGTAGCAGAGAAGGGGCAGTATTATCTGAAGAAGACGCAGTCGGAGGAAGGTGCGTGGCTCAGGGTGCACTCAGACCGCCCGATTCGGCGGGGTTAGCGGCGCGCGAGGCCAGGAGGCCCTTCATAACACACGGCAGCACTGCACCCCACCAGATGTCAACTTCCTCCACTGCAGCTAATCAGCCCAGGCGAACGCAGCACTGGGCTCCACACACCCAGACCTCATTAACACTCCACACTGTTAACAAACAGCCATGATACAAAAGCCGGCTCTGCACACCACTGACACCAAGGTCACTATGAGAGACTAGTCCATCGGTACTGTTCATTAATATTGACCGGGTGAATTAATCAATAAGCAAAGTCATACAATCAGCTAACAGAACAGCACAAGGTAAATCAGATGCAAGCTTTCTCTCAGATGTAAAATTTATGGCTTGTGCTTGGGAGATTATCCAACTAGGCCAGACCTTCCCCCCTCTACCCTGAGAAGTACAATCAGCCATAGGCCACGTGTTCTTCACTACTCCGCACTAAAAACTGTGCCCCTTAAATAAATTGGACACAGTGAGATGAAGTGATTAACGTAAGTGAGGTCAGTTTATAAATTGTCACTGCTACCAAAACAATTAGAAATGTTTGTACTTTATCGAGAGGCGTGGCAGTGAAACTGCTCACTCTAAAACATCTGGTGAAATAAGATTGTGGCTTTGAATCGTATGAGGTTGTGAGAAAGATAAGATCAAAGTATTTATGTGGAATACCAACCAAAAATGTAATCTTCTGCAGAACTGATCACTGACCAGATTAAACTGGACCTTTGGCCAACACATTAATCAGAGTTTCCAAACGTAGCAAACATGCAGTACGTTCTCCTGGAGAAACTGTCAGTCAATGACAGTAGCTGAAGTAAAATCTTTACCGTGGATTTGTTAGCTATAGGAAACGTCCAACTCCCTGAAACATTGCATGGAAACAGATGGCCTCCCTACGTGACTGTGCTGGTCAAAGTGTCTGTGGGAATCATTCACTGATCAAAGGCAAGTTCACATTAGCGACATCCTGCAGACATCTAGGGTGGGACACTACTTTTTTTTTTTACACGACTCGGTGACTTTAAAAATCATACCACCGACCTTCTTAAAGTGAGCTAAAATTGTGAGATTATCATTAGATACACTGCACAGCCACAAAGCTAAGCCCGTGCCATTTAATTACAGGAAACGAGGGGATGCAAAGCACTACTGAGGAGATTAAAAACATGGGGACGAGGGAGGAAAGAAGCTGCAGTCGAGGCTCTTTCCCGTCCGACTGCAGCCAGCCCTGATTGAGCTTAAAGACTGATGTAATCTAATTAAATAATGATGTATGGGCTAGCGTGCATTAAGGTAGATTTGACTGATAGCTCAGGCAATTGAGGTATCCATTAGGCTGCTGTTCAATCAAGATCTCTCCCTCAGCCCCCCTCCTCACCCAAGCCTACATGGGGAAAGACACTCCAAGGTAAGCTCAACAGTTTTACAATAGCTTGACTGCACCCGTGGTTAGCCCAGCATCTCATGTATGGCTCATCCCATCCTACACTCATCACTGTCCTCTTCTTGCTGCCCAAGCTATTACAAAGGGCCTAAGTACAGAGTCAACAGCAACTTTATCTGCCCTTAAACCAGCCATCAGCCAAATGATTTAGAGGGCTAACTTAGTCTTATCAGCAGGGGCCTTAATACCCCTCAATAGCTGCCATGACTTTTCAGATTCTAGTCTTGAGTCTTCCCTCAGTGTTCTCTGACTCTGTTCACGGGAGTGTATGGCATACACCATCCTCCCATTTGGGCCAACAATTAAAATGTCGGGATCATTCCATTATCCAATATCTTGTTCAATTTGGCTTCCCATATTTTCTTCGTGATGCCTGATTAAGTTTAGTTATTTAGTTTTCCCTTCTGTTCTCCTCCTTGCTGATATATTTGATTTCCCCCTCCGACTAAAACCGATTGCCCTGTACAGGAATTCCTGAAATTAAAGTAAAATCCATGGACAGTGACCATTGCTCCCACTTAGCATTGACTTCAGTCTCAACTGTTCCAAGCACCTGGCTCTGGGTCATACTGAGGTCACCGCTGTGCTACGCACATCGATTATCTAACCCTCCCTTTACATTTATGGTGTGCGGACTGCGGACCACGTTTTCTGTGTCTGTAAACAAAGCTCTCTGAAGATACCCAGGATGGGAACACCATGTCAATGAATCCAACATTGCTGCCTCAAGTCCTACACCTCTCCATCCAATCTGATTCTGTAGTAAGTCTGACTTTAGACTGATTAGGCCTTAAATGGTAAACTGTAATTTTCTTGTACTGTGCAAATAGGTAGCTGGAGGGCAATTGTGACATTTTAGGTTCTATTGAACTGTAAGATAAAAAAACCACATAGCTAACAGACTTTTTTTTATCATGAGAGATACATTGTTTCACAAGGTCTGACATTTAAGCATGTTTTTCTTATTAACCTTTTCTGATTTCTAAACCATATAACCACCATGGTTACGTCAGTTTTAAAAGTAAACATGCTGATGAAGCTATTTAAATTTATTAGCTTTATGTAGTAAAATATGGATGACAAATTACAGTGAGCATTTCATTGTCTGACTTACCGTAATGGAAGGAAATAGGATTTAAATTTGTCTGTGAACTCTGGCTTAGTTTATTTATTTAAAGAAATACAATTTAAAAAAGGACTGTGATGTCTGGGAAATTTAATAGCATGCATCATTAAAACTGAGTACAGTGACGAGTGTGCACCTTCTGAAATACCTCGAGCTCCTATTAATGTTGTACATTTATTGCCTTGCTATTTCAAAAGGGTATAAGAATATTTTGAGTCTTTTTGGGGGTGGCGATACAGAATGTCTCATTGCTTCACAGATTCGGAAGCAAAAACTATGCAACCAATTTTTTTTGCCAAGAGTGATACTCCTCAGAAGCTGTGAACAATTTGATAAACACATTAGTGCCTGCAAAACGATATGTGTGATGAGCAGTGCTGATATGAGAGCTGTGAGTTGTCCTGCGGGAGCCATTCACTGGCCTGCCGCCTCAACCCTCTTCTTTAGCCCCGCTCCCTCTGAATCGATTTACTCATGAGACTCTCAGGTCCTAAATCAGAGTGCCAGTTCTGCTGACTATGCTCAAATCCAGAACCAGAAAACAGCGCCTGTCACAACACAATCCATCACACACTCCGCTCACACGCCACTAAATAAATAAAATAAAATACAATATACTCCTGGCAGCAGGAGTCCTCCGAAACAGCATGTCCAATGATGGGTTCATAGCTTCACGCTACACATAGCCAACCAGGGAAGTACTCTTGGTCTGAGAGTCCACCTCCACATTACACACTCTTCAGTGTAGCCAATGAAGTCAGAACAAGAAAAAAATGTAGCCAATGGTATTTATAAATATTTCGAGCTTCTGTCCTTATAGGGTACTGGAATAACTCATCCCCAAAAGGCACTGAAAGATATTGTTCATATTGCGTTTTGATATGATATGTATACTTTTGCACAGATGTTTCATTTAATTTACAAAATTTGCTCTTTCCCAAGGGTAAACGTCCAGAATCAGAACGAATGTGTTCATTTATCGCTGCTCTACTAATTGAATCACATTCACTCCTACTTTATCATCTATAGGCTACTGCCAAAAAAAAAAGATGTTGAAAAGACTTGATACATGAAAGTGACTGAAACTAGGACCTGAAAATAGAAGCAAGTAAAAGAAACAAACCTGCCTGAGACAGGGAGGTGGAGGAATGATTGGCTCTGCTGACTGGACTGTCTATAATCTGAAGAGTTGCGCACTTTGATTGCATTAAGCTGACACAAGAACGAAGCTACCTAAGCAATTATCAAGTTCATTCAAAATGATCAGGGTGAAACATTGTGGTCGACTCTGCTCAAACATTCTTTTTTTACTTCATGTTGAGCTATGTTAAAGTACTCCTGACTCACCTTGAGACGAGGTCAATCTGCTAAGTGATGAAGACAATCTGGGAATTTCCCCTTACTCAAGGCCAGGAAAGGTCTGACAGCTTTACTTCACTATCAGCAATCTTGGCTCCATTAAACCATCACGGTTCCTTTGCAGTAAAAATAAAACAGAGAGTTCCTGGAATAGGTTTATCTCAATCTGTGGAGTCACAGGAAATGAACCATTAAATCTAGGGTTTACATTATAACGACCGTTCCAATTTTTAAAGTGCCCATTTCAACAGGAAAAACCAGGCACCCCTATCCCCCAACCTGGATTTTTAACCCTTTAATGGACGCTCAACCGTTTGGTAGAGCACGTTTTGAGTCTTGATATCTTGTTGAAAAATATGTTGGACTTAACTCCACCTGATTAAGGCATCTCTATCGGTGTACGTGGTAGAGCCATATCTATCGGTGTGCGTGGTAGAGCCATCTCTATCGGTGTACGTGGTAGAGCCATCTCTATCGGTGTACGTGGTAGAGCCATCTCTATCGGTGTACGTGCTAGAGCCATCTCTATCGGTGTACATGGTAGAGCCATCTCTATCGGTGTACGTGGTAGAGCCATCTCTATCGGTGTACGTGGTAGAGCCATCTCTATCGGTGTACGTGGTAGAGATGGCTCAATCAGGTGGAGACACAAAAGACGGTTGAACGGCCATTAAAGGGTTAATGCGAAAGGCAGCGAATGGGGAAAGTGAAGGAGACAGAATTACATAGAATATACATAATGAGTATGAATCATTAAGACTTGGAGTACTAGAACATCTAGAACATCCATGTTGTGCTCTGCAATGAAACAAAAGAACCATCATTACCATTTATTTGTCAGGGATGTTCTTTCATCTTTTTAGAAAAAATAGCAGAAAATACAACAACAAAAAAAAACCCTATAAAACTGTGGCAGTTGAGTCTTGACTTTTCTCTTTTTAATGAGACCTGCCTACAATCTTGTAAAAACATTTGCAAACGAAGTTTCCTATTCCCCCTGCTTCACTGTGTGGTTAGGGAAACAATTAAGATGAAATCTGACAGAATTAAGTCATTCCTTTTGCTTTAGGGCAATTTTAAACTATAAAAATGTGACAGTAGAGTTTGAATTATCCTCTTCGGTAAATGCCTGCAAGATAGTTGTCACAAGATTAGAATGTGATCACCCACTTACCGCTTCTTAAAATTAATGAGTTTTGTTTGTTTTTTTTGGGTTACATTTTTCATTCCTTGACTGTTTATTGTCTGCAGACCTCAGTATTACACCCTCAGCCATTTTCTGTCATTGTTTCTTTGGGCATCTTTTTATTCATGCTGTTGACATTTAGAGTCATTTTGTGTGCATCATCAGCAGCTTGTCCCTATGTGCAGCTCCCGCAGGCATACAGTAACAACCCTGCGAGCTGTGCCAGTGTGCCACATTCACTGGGAAAGGAGTGAGTGTTTGTGTTTGCAGTCAGTCTTCTTAGAAACCATCCATTAAAGAGAAACGTTTGATGTCCGCACGTGCACACAACATTGCTAAGGTTGCAGCTACATGAGCCAAAAAAGGAGGGAAGGACATGACTTTAGTTACAATAAAAAATAATAAATAAAATTAAAAGACAATAAAAGTGTAAAAATAAAAAAAGGTCAACCTACTTCATGACCTTGCAACATTAATGCAGAAAATACACAGTCATGCACTGAACAGCACCAAATGATGCCATCCTCTCATACGTCTCAGCCATGGTTTTACCCAGGCCTTGCTAAGGGGAGAATGATAGTGGAATATCCTAATATAGGACTGAATGTGGTTTGTACTGTACTGGATAATCTAGACCTGGCTCCTTAGGTGACACCATGACTCTGTATGGCTGCATTCTCAGTCTCAGGCATCATATTGCACTGTGACCCCTCGCTAACTCCAGAACTTGAAAAGCTTGTAAAACATTTCTTCGAGGCAGCACTTTTTTATTTGCCAAGTCAAGAGTTTTCTAAAACAAAACAAAAAACAAAACAACAAAAACAAACAAAAACATTAACAAATTAGAACCACTCAGGGAAATATATTGGATATGCTTTGCTTGCATTTCAAAAAAACAATTTATCGGGTTTAGCAGGTACAGAAACTGGAACGGGAGCAGACACTGTGTCCAGAATAAGAACCCCAGACACTGTATAGTCCAGAATAAGAACCCTCTCACCCCCTTCAGTGATAAATAGTGCAATCAAGCCCGGGTTGCTTGTGGCAGAGAGGGCCGAATGCAGGCTCTTGTCTGCCTCATTAACTTCCCGGGAAACCCAGACAGAGAAAAACAATGTCCTTCAGAGAGGAGAAGGTGATGGGGGCCAGGGGGCACCCATCCAGGATGTCTCTCTCCCTCCTCAGCGCCATTGCTGGTCCAGACAGAGGTCATGGAGGGATGCTCAGCTTTCATGTGGGGTGGACGGAAAATGCCTCTTTGCCTACAATATCCTTGTCCCGATCACCATACTACACCACCAGAGAAACATCTCTCCATCACCACACTACATCACCAGAGTAACATCTCTCCATCACCACACTACATCACCAGAGTAACATCTCTCCATCACCACACTACATCACCAGAGTAACATCTATCCATCACCACACTACATTACCAGAGTAACATCTATCCATCACCACACTACATCACCAGAGTAACATCTCTCCATCACCACACTACCTCACCAGAGTAACATCTCTCCATCACCACACTACATCACCAGAGTAACATCTATCCATCACCACACTACATCACCAGAGTAACATTTATCCATCACCACACTACATCACCAGAGTAACATCTATCCATCACCACACTACATCACCAGAGTAACATCTATCCATCACCACACTACATCACCAGAGTAACATCTCTCCATCACCACACTACCTCACCAGAGTAACATCTCTCCATCTCCACACTACATCACCAGAGTAACATCTATCCAGCACCACACTACATCACCAGAGTAACATCTCTCCATCACCACACTACATCTATCCATCACCACACAACATCGCCAGAGTAACATCTCTATACCACCAGAGTATCATCCCGCCCCCCATTCACAGAACTTCTGTTGCAAATATTGCAAATTGCAAATATTACTGTATGCAAGTAACGTTAAAAAAAAATGAGGCAGAATTTCCCAATCCCCCCCATACCAATAAAATATGTAATATTTTACTGATTAAGAGATGTCCTCTTAAAAAGCTACATTAGTATGCATATCCAATTACACAGCTTGATATTTACTGAAGTGATTCAGATTAAGCACCTTGCTCAAGGCTACAACACCTAAACCCCACGCAGGATTTAATACTGCAATCTGAACCTACTGCCATCTTAGTTTTTTAAAATTATTTTCTACAATTGCTAGCAAGCATTTTTCAATACCAAGTTTTTTCAAGTCCTTCAGTTAGTGCAAAAGCACTCTATGTCGACCAAACTGAATGATTTTTTCATTACTTTGACACAAAAAGCATGCAATGAACACACTTCAAAATTATTGAATTAATTTCTCACTCATGCTCAACCACCAGTAAAACTGTTTATTTCTGCAGTCCAATTTGCTCATGTTTGGATGCTCTATTTCAAAACTAATACACTCAAGTTAAAACCTAACATATTAAATTCAAGTGGATTGCCATTTTTAAGTCACAAATACCATATTGAAATACAATCAAAATCCTAAAAAAGTTTTTATAATGGTTTTCGAGACTGCTGTTTGAAGGTATGTAAATAGGCCAATCGTGGCTGATTCCTATCTCAGTAGGAGACCTACCCAGGTGTTGAGGGAATTTCTATTTCATGACCATCTATAAAAAGGGGACATCTTTGGATTTTGCTCAAGATGGACCCAGCAAGAAATAGAGGACTGGAAAGACAAATGCTGAGCATGAAAATGCCCTTGTGAACATGGTCATCTGTGACAAGAACTTCAGGCCAGACTGCCGGCAAACAACACTGCTTTTCAACGTGTGTGTTATGTTCGGGCGGGGGAGAAGGACCCAAACGCAGGCAGGAGTATGAAAAACCGAAGTTTAATAAAGGGCAAGGCAGCAATCCGTGGTGAAACAGGCTGGGTCAAAAACCGGGGAGACAGGGCAACGGTACAAAGCACAATCCAAAGAGTGGTCAAGGAACAGGCAGGGGTCAAAACCGGGAAGGCACAGCAAAGGTACAAAAACGGAATCCAAAAACAGGGTCGTGAGAACACAGGCAGGGGTCGAAACCAGGGAGGCGTAGGAGGAACACGAAGAAAACAAAACAGATAGAATACAAAACAAAACAACAACAGGCAAAAAACTAGGGAAACAAAAACTAGGAAACAGATACTACGGAATAAACAGAACAACTCGGGCAGATTCTCGGGAAAAACAAGGCAACACAGAAGCAAAAATATGGGTAAGGAACTCGCGAAGACAGACTGAAATAACAGGGTTTAAATACACAAGGAGAAGATTACACAAAAGGAATCAGGTGTGAAGGGGAGGGGAAATGGGAGAGTACACAGGTGAGAACAATGAGGGTTAACAAGGACCAATAAAACAATGACAGGGGAAACGTAAGACACGGACTGGAATACACATAGACACAATGATAACAAACGGCCTGGGGTTAGCAGGTAAACAAGTGCACAGCTCAGAGGGGAGGAACACGAAAGTGGACACACGTGCAGAGAATGCGAAATCAGATAGATACAGGGATAGGATAACGAGGAGAGAAATGACAGCTGCAGGTAGAAACTCAAGATGAATTAGTAATTAGTAATGTTAGTAGTGAACTCAAAAACCCTAATGTTAGTAGGTTAGCTGGTTAGTATTATATACAGTACACGTTAGTTTGTTAGCAGGTTAGTATTAAATCTAATCTAACAGTTAGTATGATTAGTACATTAGTATTATATACAAATATTAATAAAGCCAGAAGGAAGAAAACGAGATACGAAATACAGAGGAAAACCGAATGTTCCCAAAATCACCCGAATAGTGTAATGACAAAGACAGGGAGTGGAATCTGAGGAACATGGAAAGCGGACTGACAATCGCGAGGGAAATGCAGGAAAAAAGGAAAAGAAATCAGGAAACATAACAAATAAAACAGACAGAATTACAGGATCCTAACAGTGTGAGCCTCACAACAATTGCTCGGACCCTGACAACACATAAGGTCAGGATGAAGCAGTTGTGCACTGCCCTTTCTGAGAGGAACAGTGATCCTATCAAGGACCTCAGGCACCAGGTAAGGTGTCTATCCAATACAGTGATGGATTTGACAAAAATCATAGGGCACAGTTGGACACAGAACTCACAGTCATATTGTGTTTTGGGTATGAAGCATTAACTCCATGTTAGATTTTTTCAGAGAATCATGGAGCTGGAGGCCAATCAAACCCCCCATGAAATCCTTTATGTGGAAGAGGCTAGCATCAGTTTGGCCATAATACACTGGCGGGGATGGAATGTAACAGGGGAAAGGGTCACAGTGGATGTCCTGGGTCAGCGGGGTGGCAACATCACTATGTGTGCAGCAATATAATCCAATGGATTGCTGTTACACAAATCCCAAATCGGGCCATACAATACAGAATGCCTAATTGAATTCTCGGGTGACCTCTATGGAAGGCTTGTGCCTGAGGAGGAAAGTGGGTAGGTGAGGCCAAACATGTAAACATTTGTGATTACGTGGGACAACGTGGCATTTCACCATTCCCGTGCAGTCACAGGCTGGTTTGCAGGCTTTACAACGATGGTGTCCATGTTCTTCCCATCTTATTCACCATTCCTCAACCCCATAGAAGACTTATTTTCCTCATGGAGGTAGAACATTTATGGTAATTGTCTACATGATCAGATGTCCCACCTGGATGCAATGGATGCCGGATGTCTGGACATATCAGCTAAACATTGCCAGGGATGGATCAGGCATGCAAAGAGATTCTTTCCCCAGTGTATAGCAAGAGAGGACATAAGGTGTGACATAAGAACATGTGGCCAAATGAAGTAGACTGGGTAGACTGAAATAAGAAATACTGTACCTGTGACTTACAGTATTTCTCTAGAGTATTTTCTTTTTTTTACTGTATACTACTACTGTAAACAATTTTCTGTATTACAGCATTGGAATTTTTAGCCTTTACTGCAGAATGTATATGACCCGTTCCTGTTGCATATACTGTGGTATGTTCTACAGTAAAGATGTGTCATTCTGTTATGTAATGGAATGTTTGTAAAAATTATATATATTTTTTAATCTATACATTGCTTACACTATCAATCAAAGAACGAAGATTACAATACATAACAATACAATAACAACGATACAATAACAACAGAGAAACTAGAGAGCCATAAAAGATGTACATTTACATACCACCTGTTGTTAGTGTTATTCATTATGCCACGCCATAATGCTATGATTGACAAAGTATTCTTGTTGGAAGAAAACTAGTGCTGGTGTTTTGATATAGAATTATTTTTTTTTGAGACGTGTTGAAAGTGTTTTGGAAGTTTTGGTGAATTTTGGGCCTGGAATAAACGGTTGTGCCAAGTTGCGTGTTGGTGCAGAGAGTTGTATGAAGAGTTAATTTTAAAAAAAAGTGAAATAATGTGATAGCAATTGTAAAGAACCTACTTGAATATGATGTTATCCCCTACCCCATAGTAACAGTGTGAACTTTTGATACAGCCTGTGAATCATTCTTACAGCTGGTGCATAAATTCTTTACTGGTAAGAAGGATGTTGAAAGAGGATGATCTACTCTCCTGGGTCAGCCATAAAAACGACCAGGCTTTAGTTTATACTGGGCCATGCATCTTCCTCAAAATTTCCTCAAGACATTTATATTATGTTTTTATGCTAAGATTTAATAAGAAGTGAGGTGTTATCTTATTTGTTACTGTAAATTTGCTCACTTGCACTGCAATTTGGAGATTATTCTAGTTTGGGGCTCATGTTTGCACCACGGTGTAATGTGTGTGTGTGTGTGTGTGTGTGTGTGTGTGTGTGCATGTATGTGATGCTGAAATCCACTGACAATCTGACCGGAGCTGAAAATAACCCCTGGCAGTGTTGACAAGGGTTGTGTTCCTCATACTGGCAGGCCTTGACTCTTCTACATATATACATCCCTGACCTTGTGCACGGGGTCAAAGCACAGAACTACAAAAGCACAGAACTACAAAATCCCAGAGGGCCCAGTAACCCTTACGGAAAAAGAATATACTGCACTATATTGTAAATATATGACAATTATCTTCACAATATATTTAAAATATACTGCAGTACATTACATTTCCATAAGGGAACAGAGGAGAGAGAGGACTCAGAGGCATCCCAAAAACTCACAACTCACAACTGACACTTAAAACGGCCCGCTGCTTTGCACTGTCTCCGTGTAAATGCATGGTTTTCAAACGAAAGGTTGTTCAGCATTCCACAATGGACATTCTGGGAATTTAGAAGAGCCGGCTGCTATCACATATCCCCCGGCACACACTGCCTTTCACTGCCCAAACTTCCCGGGCGATCTGCCAGAGTGTAGGCACTTGGCAGGATCTGACAGTGACCTTATCGCCCCTCTAGAGGGTGGCCTGTCGTTCCCCCTGAAGTTCAGCCTCTTACATCAATCAAAGCACCACACCAGCCTTGGTGTTTTCCTGAATTAATGCTGGCGGAACAGCATCACAGAGCAATGCAAGTAAGGTATAATTTCAGTGGTGTGTGCACCGTTAGCATGTAGACCTTTTGCAAGTTACACTGGGTCCTACATGCAGGCACACACAAATTCTTCAAGTGCATACAGGCAAAGGTGGACACAGCCCACATTGGTTTTGACTTCCCCGACTTCCTGAAAATAAACAAAGAAATAATATAAATGTTAAAACTAACTATAGATCATATTACATATCTGTAAATATCCCACGCTTGTCCTCATTGAATGTATTTGTATTCCAGCAAATATTGATTGTAGGTGGGATAATGTTTTCTGTGAAAGAATAATTCTTGCCTAATTATTTTAGTGGTGGACTACTACCACCTTGTGGCCATCTATTATATTACAATGGCTTCAAACAAAATAGTTGAATTCTCCCTGGGTTTCAACCAGCATACCTACTGTACATATAAATGATTTGTTTCATGAAATAAATAAGGCTCAAATAATTATATTTAGCTTTACTCTGCTGAATGCAGTGTAAATTTATAATGAATTCATTGTATTTATTTTTTTCACAAGCTTTCATCTTGTGTAATTTGGTTTTACCATATGTTGTTTTAATGTATTTGAATGCAACTATATGCATAACAAAGCAAGCCCATATAAATGTAATTTATTTAAATGTTTAGGTTACACCATAATGGTGCCAGACAGAATAAGATGAAGTACTGTTTGCTTATAATTGTAGAATATACTCGTTCTCCTTGATATAAATGCACCTTTTCACTTTGTCAACCACTTTATACACTCTGAGTCTGTGGAAAAGCTGGGTCTTTCTGGAAAAGTATCAGCTCAAATTCTACCTGACCGACAGGTAACTATTTTATACTCTTTACTCTTTGTTTCACTTAGCCTACCCAGGGAGGGTATTTGTATTAGGTTCTATATTCTGGAGTCTATATTCTTGGTCATATTATCAGGAAATATAGACACAACCATGGGTCAATGATCACGTAACTGAGATATGTTCCTAGGAAATACACATTTAAAAATCTATCTATACTTATTTCTAGTTTTGCAGCAGTGGGAAAAGTAGGTGAGGGCAGCCTAAAAATATAAATGATCAACAAAAAAACTGAAATGAGAAATGAGTGGAGACACTAAAATATACCCGATCAATGGTCTCCGGACTTACTTTCCAAGTACTGCCATATTTATCAACACAACAGGTGCTATTTTGACGCTGTACTTCCTGTTTGTACAATGTCGGAGAGCACATGTTAACATTGTAAATAGTGGCCACTATTTAGATCACAAATGCATGTGAATATAAAGTGGTCAAGACTATATATTATCAAATCGCATTGGCTTCTCATTTTGTGAAACATGTACTCCAATACAAACCACCTTGTCGGAACTGACATATAAAACATTTCACTTAAGGGAAAAGCAGTGGCGGCCTTTTCACCTGAAAAACCCCCTGGTTACAAATCCAGAGAGATAAGCCTCGGACTTCACTGCTATTCGCATTACGCAGAGGAAAGATAATAAGTCTGTTTGTCAGGCAAACAGCACACAGCTATCCGTGTGTAATCGCCCCCACGTCACCCTACGCCACCACACACACACACACACACACACACACACACACACACACACACACACACACACACACACACACACACACACACGCGGAGCACAGCTCCGCTACTTAGGGAAACCCAGCTTTCTTTAACACGGCTCTGCCCTCCAGCAGGTGGTGCAAAGGCATTTCTGGCAGTTGTCAGCGGGTAACACAATAGCCTGCAAAGCCGGCGTGCCTGAGTCTTCCAGTCCTGTTCTGCACTGGATTTGCGTGACCTCTGGGGCACCGTGACGCAGGCAGGCAGCTGCCGGGGCTTGAAAGAGCTGGGGGTCAGAGGGCAGGGGAAGTCTCACGCTGACTACACACTGCACTATTGTGGCGGTGGAACTGGGTAGGTTTATATTGGTAGTGGAGGCTAGGGTACAGTGTGTGTGTGTGTGTGTGTGTGTGTGTGTGTGTGTGTGTGTGTGTGTGTGTGTGTGCGTTTGTGTGCGTGCATGTGTGTGTGTTTTGCATGTGTGTGTGTGTGTGCCTGCGCAACTCACAGGGTATCTATTCAAACAAATTCACCCCTGCCATCTGTCCCAAAAGCCCAGCTACTTAGTAACACCAGCAGAATAACATGACATAGCCCTCGCTAACAATATTCATTCGTTTCCAATAAAAGGATAAAACAGGGGGAAAGTCAAAAGTAAACAGCGCAAATGTTCAAAGTGGCTTGCTTTGGCATGGGACTTGTGAAGGGATGCCTTTCAGAAACGGCAGCAGCAGCGCTTTAATTATAGAACACGGACTAATGAGAAAAGCAAACACAAATCAGCTAGTGCTGGCCATGCTCTGCACCTGCTGTATTTTTTATAATAAAACTAGCTGAGCTCTAATTAATTTCCACAAAACAACATGCGAGCCTTTGGTGAAACCCTTTGGTGAAACCCTTTGGTGAAACCCTTTGGTGAAACCCTACATTTAAGCAAGTGTGCGCGTTGGACTCCCGCCGGTCTGTTTCTTTAAGATGTCAAACTTGAATTCATTGTCATCGACGACAAACCACTCCCATCCATCTTATTGGAGGAGGCATACAGACAGAGAGATACGGCGCATTTCCTTGGCCCGCATACTTCCTTTTCTCTGTCACTTCAAAGCCCAGGAGTGAGGCTGCAGGCCAGGGGAGGGCTGTACTATTGTTAATTGGTCTTTTGAGAGGAACAGCGAGGTGAACAGCACAGACAATAGGATCCAGGAGCCTCTTGAAGGGATGGCATTGGGAGCGGAGGATGAGAGATCACTCTGATCTGGGGGGGGGGGGGGGGTTGTGGGTCAGTGGCCAGGCCCACTGTAGCATTTTAAGGACATTCATTTTCAGAACAGAAAATCAGGCAAACAATATGTTTCCACACAGTAAAACTTACCAGCAGAATCATTTTTTAGAAGAGCATTTCCTTTGCTTATCATGTTGATTTGTGTTATTTGCTAAACAGATTCTCTTATCACGGACAAATTAAAAAGCTCACATGTTACCAATGTATGTACAGTGAGCGCCATAATTCATTGGACTGAGACACATTTTTTGTTATTTTGGTTCTGTACTCTAGCACTTTGAGTTTGAAAGGATACAATGACAATGAGGTTGAAGTGCAGACTGTCAGCTTTAATTAGAGAAAAATATTCGACAGTTTAACATAATGTAGAATTACGTAATCATTTTTAATATTTGGTCACATATCCTTTGCATGCCATGACTTCCTGATGTCTGTGACCCAACAATATCAAAAGACTCTTGATATCTTATTTTCTGGTACTCTTACAAGCGATACTATAACCTCTCTGCATTTGAATGGATCTCTATGGGAATTGGGGGGTGGGACTTGATTTAGCTGTAAATTACACTGGAACAGTACGGAATACATGGTTGGCGAAATGGCTGTAAGTCATCAAGGGTCTGAGGTATCAAACGAGCCTCAAACCATCACTCTGCTGCCAGATATGCAGTAGATATGGATGGATTACTTTAACTCAAAGTGCTAGAGTACAGAAACAAAATAAGAAAAAATGTGTCACTGTCCAATTAATTATGGTGCTCACTGTAACTGTTGTACTCAATGTTTAGAGATAAGACCTGTGTCTACCACTGACCATGAATTCAGCACTGTCCTTGAGAGTGATCACATGGTCATAAGCATCTCAGTTCCCCATTGCAAACAGACACCAGCTGTCATAAGCTGTAAACACAAACATATCCAACTACTCGCCTTGCCAAATTGTCTAAACATGACTGTAAAATAGGGAGGCCATACAGTACCCTAAGATGCACACACCCATTCTTCATTGAAACTCTGAGGCCCATCACTCCACCCACCCTTAAAAATTAAAAATGAGCAGCCAAATAAATATTTCTTTATGACTTTGTCCTCTTTTCACTTTGAAAACAGACTTGTTTATCATAGTATTTGTAAATTACTGAAAGGAAAATTCATCAGATAGGTGATTTAACAGACATAGCTGCACCAACATTTTGTTCATTCATATAAATGGGCCTGCTTTCTTTTGGAGAAGATGAGTGTAAGAATTATTTTTAACTGACGCCTAATGTTAACTTCCCACAAAACTTAGTGCGTATGCTTTTTTTCTGTTGTAGTTTATTCCTCTAACCAAAAAAGGAGACTATCATAGTAACTAAGGCAATATTTGTTTTGAAAGTACTGGTCCGTCTTACTTTTAAGTAATTTATGTGAATTAAAATAATGTGAAATAGTGTTTATTATAAATATTATTATTATCATTATTATTATATGTGTTACTACACCAAAAATATTGAACAGTTGAAATAAATGTACTTTGAATCTTCCCTCACATAATGCATTGCCGCACTAAAGTACACATTAAACAAAGACATTGGTCTGCTGCATCAAATCACTTGAGTGGATTGTATTTGCAAAGGAGAGGGTCAGACTCGGGTGGTGTCATGGTGCTCGACCGTGCAGCATAGGTTACCTCGAGCAATTGTTTCAACGCATGGTGCCACCTTGCCAAGAAGAGGTGGTTTGGGGGGTGGAGGTGATTGGTACTCTTTTTTTCTCAATAAGGGGATGGAGCTCAATTAGCATTTCACAAGTCCTTTTTCCCCTTTCTATTGCCACCTTCCCCGCAGAGCCCGTGCTTTCTCTGGGGATTGTCCTGTTTTGGGCCCTTGTCGGCGTTGGCAAGGTGACAGTATTCGAGTGTGCAAACTTGTGCTATTGTCCCCGGGCCAGAAGGAGTCATGGAGACCCCACTAATATGACACAGGAAAATGTTTGCTGATGGCAATTCTATGGGCTTTGTCCAACTCTTTCTCCTTCATGACGACTCGATTTAAGTCTCTAAATGTTTGACTACAAATGCAAGAGTGCTATCCAGCTCCTTCCCTTTTGTTCCACGAGGTTTGAATGAGTAATTCAGCCTTTGTCTGGCTCGATTGAGGGGGCAAACATAAAGACAAGATTCTTGAGCGTTCAAGCCCCCTTTCCATGGATATGCGCACATCTCTTTGGATTTTTCCCCCCAAATCCTACTTCTTCTGACATCAGTCTTAGAAGGGGAAAAGAAGTCCAGATCAGAACAGTTAAAAGTAGCCCGGGCTGAGCCCTAAAGGCCGCTATTGTCTTCCGGCGGTGAAGCATGCCCGCTGCCAGCCCCCAGACAGACTTAAGTTATATTCAAGTATAAAAGATTTAAGTAGTCTTTGCACACCGTCAGTAGAAGACGTTTTAGAGACCTTGGAGGTAGAAGAAAAAAAACACGACTGAGGATCAGGAGTCCGAGGAGTGCGGGGACAGAACAGAGAGGAATGGCTGCAAAGAAATACTGCATCTATTAGGCGCTTTTCTTGGAGGGTCTCCATGACAACAATTTGCGATGGCAAAGAATGCGATACCGGGGAGCTCAATGCCTGATTGGGGTGTATTGTGTGGAGAAAGAGGTCGCTGATTGGCCTGAAGAAAGCACCATAACTACACGCAGTTTATATTCATTCAGCTTGTTGAAGTGCTAAAACTATTTTTTGGAAGAGCAGCAGTACTTGGATACCTTCTATCCAAGAGACGGTAAGTTTTAGCTATCATTGGAAAGTTTAATTGGGGGAGGTTCTATTTTACTATCTATTGAATAATTATGGATTCAAGCCTAAAATTATTTAAATTGATTGGCTAATTTTAGATTCGTCGACATTGTATTTTACAGTTTGACAATATTTGCATCTATGTGCTGTGAATTGTGACTTATGACAATAATGTTAATGCTAATAATATTATTAGATCTTGCCGTTATCATATTGCATATTTTTACTTTTTCTAGGTTATGGATACAGTGAATACAGCAGGATGTGCTGATAGTATGGCTTGAACGAGTTTTCCAAACTCGGGATGACATGATGGCGAGCGCAGATAGCGAAGTGAAAACTCTATTAAATTTTGTAAACTTGGCATCCAGTGATATCAAGGCTGCATTGGACAAGTCAGCCCCGTGCAGGCGCTCGGTGGACCACAGGAAGTATCTACAGAAACAACTTAAGCGGTTTTCTCAGAAGTACTCAAGGATGCCGCGATGCCACGCATACAGAGCGGCAGAATCGGGTAACGGAAAAGTACTAGAGGACAAGTCTGGTGTGTACCCTTTTGAGACAGTGAATCGGAACCTCCACCGGTCCGGAATAAGTGAAAAACCAGGGTCGGATATGCACGCCGACGACAGGCTCAAGCTCAGTCCGAATCCCAAACTGGAAAGTGATTACATCAGACAAGACCAGGTACCCATGAGAAAGCGACAGCTGCCTGCATCTTTCTGGGAAGAACCCAGAGCTTCTAAAAGTAAACGGGAGTCTTTCCAGGTGGCTTGGAGAAAGAGCCAAGCGTGTGTTGGCGTCGGTGGGCCTCCGGAATCAGAGGATGAAAAAATAAAGACATTTCCAGAGGAGCCCAGAGTCCATTCGATTGTTTCCACACAGCAGATCGCTGCGGAAAAGGAACCCCTTATCCTGGACATGACTTCCGGAAACATGAATTTGTGCGGGTGCTGTCCTTTTCAGTACCATGGACAACACGTCTTCCAAAGCCATGTTGTCCTTCCTCACTCGGGCTTCGCTGAAGCTGGGCTGTGGGGAAAGGCCACTGTAACCCAAGCCGAAGCACCGGGCATCCAAAATATACAAAAAAGTCACACACACGTTGTGGTGAAGCCCATCCCAACAAAACCAACTATTCCATCTCCAATTTTTAGCGTGTTTGGATTTATTTAAAGATCGAATTTGCGTCAGGAAAAGCAATAAGTATATTGTAAATATTTAGGTTATTATTGGACATTTGTTTTCAGAAACTCACTTATTTATTGTGTTTCGCCCACTAATAGTTGACTAGCCCTACGTTTACCACCGTAAAGTTCCATTTAATATTGATGTTACATTTTCAAAAGCACTTAGGTCTAGGATGAAACAGTTTTGCTTTGAAAATTATGATTTAAGAAGGACAGAATGTGAACTTAATGTGGTATTTGCCTTTTTCGAGATCACTTTATAGAGTAACTTAATCTTACTTTATGTAGGAAACTAACCGTACAAATGTTATCTGAAAGTAGAATAAATCAATACCTTAAAATGGACACAATCTCATTGCATCCTCATGCTGAACTTTCAGTATAGGAGATTACAAAAAATGAAATGCCAAAATGAACACATTTTAATCACTTTTATGAAACATTTAAAGATAACCTAGAAAGCTCAGAGATGGTAGCTATATTTTTCTAGCACGATTATTATATTTGTTTAATTTACTTGTGTGCACACGTGTGTTTGGGGGGGGGGGGGGGTCTCAGTCTATGGAATTTACGGATCCAATACAGTACATGATTGAATAGATTGTGGAAAGATTTATTGCTTAAAAACAGTATTAAATTATTAAGGATGGAGACACTAATGTACAGCAATATTACACATTTCCCACAGCCTACCAACACTAAAAATGTATTACCCTGTAAATCATATAATTTATTAATATACAGGAGGATCACTTAACAGATTTTGCTATACTGTCACACCAAACAGTACACAATTTGACCAATCTTTTTTTCATGACTATCAGTACAAACAGTAGGCTTATGAGGTAGATATGTTCCTATACGGGGTATGTCTAATTCAGAAATATGACAAATTGTAAAACTGTGTAGAAACAGCCTTTTAAAGCAATAGACCTTTCTTTAAAATACTGACTTATGTGTCCTGGAGTAATTATTCTGAATACATCTGTTCAACATTATTATCCAGTGCTCTTCAAAAATGTACATCTCAGCTCACAACCTTTCAGTTGCCTGCTCTGCATTGCATACTACATGTATTAAACTGGTTAACTATAGAGCTGCCCTCATTCTTTACTGCCAAAGTCAATATCCTCTCACCAAGCATAAACATACTGCTTACTTTAAATAAAGTCACGTTGAAATAAAATGCTCACATCCGCAACAGAACTCATGAGGTTATAAATAAAGCTCAATAAAGCGCAATGAAGCTCCACATTCCACATAAAGTTCCACATTAAAAATAATAATTAAGAATTAAAAAAAATAAACAGACACAAGTGATGCACAAATAAATACAGAATACATTTAAAAATAGGTTCACCGAATGGTCATGGCATCACAATGGTCATTGTGTCCACAGAACACAAAGTTTTAGACACACTTCTAGTATACATTTACTAATTACTCCGTATTGCCCTCGTACATGTGATGTTACACAAGTTTGCTGGTAATGTCTGTGTATTGATTGTCATTACACAAATTAGGTTCCAGTCTGGGAGACCCTATTACCCTTTGTCATAAAAGAGCTACATTCACAGAGCTCTACCCAGGTCAGGTCAAAACCATCTGCAAAGGGGTTCAAAAATCCCACATTCAAAAAGGTTAAAATACATCTGTACACATTTGGCATATAACGGTTTGTACAGTGCAATTAAGCTTCAAAAAGGCAATGATACATTTCACACGTTTATCCCGTCTCCGTTTAGATCACACTACATCATGCTGGACACTGTAGTTTACAAGAAAATACTTCAATACTGATGCAAATCCCTAAGGCTTAAAAAAAGAATAAAAACGGTACATAATGTGTGAAGGCCTGTTGCAAAGTCGGCTGAATAAAAACCAAAGACTAAACGTGAACATCGCTGGTGGTTTTAAAAGGTTCAAAATGTTGTTGGATATAGCCACTTATATTCATAACTTAAAAGGAGCATTATTATTTCTAATTTGCAGGCCATTGCGTGGATCATCACAGGCAACACTACCACAGGTTGTCTTAAATGAGCCAAAAGTACGCCAAAAATAAGCAGATCGGTGAATTGTTTTTGTCCACAAAACGCTTTTCCTGATCTGATACCTGCTAGTACAAATATTCGTCCCTGGTGCGATCATTGTTCATGTACTTGATTAGTTGTCCTGGAAGAGGCAGGGCGTCCAGCTGTTTCAATCTATGTGTTCCCATCTGTTTGCGAATCGTCTGCCTGCAGAGGTGCATCAGGGGACGAGGTAGTTCTGAAACACACCCCAGGAGGGACACTGCTATTTAGGAAGTGACCCATTAGTAAGGTAGAGTATTCTGGGGGCAATTGTAACAGGGGGCAATTGCAACACCATAAAATTGCACCAATCTGAAACAAGCTAGAGCTGAGATTATATCCAGCAAGCCAGCTAGTTTCATGTGTTCAGGGTTGGGGGCAATTGTAACAAAAAATTGCGTTACAATTGACCCCTGTTACAATTACCCCCAAGATTACTCCACTCCACCTGAACTGATTCAGCAGCTATCCAGTTTTACGTTCAGCTGTACAGTACGCAACATTTTAAAACTATGCACATTGCTCTGGATAAGCGTGGCTATATAACTGGATGACAGCACAGTAGCGTGTACTGCTTACACATTGAAAGGTTCACTTGCAAGGATGATATTTCAATGGTAAACTTTGCTAAACACAGATACCACTAATACCTGTTAAAGTAACATCACTTGGTTCCTGTAACCGTAAATGAGGCGTGTATTACTGAAGTGGGGAATTATGATGTACTAAACCTCGGTGCAACCAATTGAACTAGTAGTGGCATTCATCAACTAAAAACTTTGAACAAATACAAGTTATTTCCTGCAAACAACAAAATAATTCACCTGATTTAATTACGAAGTGAATGCACTGAAATGGTTATACCTGTTAATACCGACCCAAAACCTGTGTGCAGATTATACATGCGCGAGCATCCATGTGTGTGCCCGTGGCCCTGGCGTACTCACTAGATTTCTCTTTGATGACGGCCCAATCCTCATAGCTGTCCAAGTGCTCGGTTAGCCTGGCACACAGTTGTACATTTCCCACGTAGTCCAATAGCAGGTCAATGACAGGCCCCGCCCAGCTACTTACAGACGGCGAGGAGAGCATCTTACAGAACTGAGAAGGAGAAGACGGGTTAAAACACTATAAGGCACAGGGGGAAAAAACACTATCTTTATTCTTCTTTACCGCAGTGGATCTTTAGTTCCTCCTACCTGTAGGGGCTCCTTGGTGTGACTATGGGCCGGGTTGTCACTGCCCAGGCCCTCTGTGCCCCTGCCGTGGGGGGCATCGACGGGTGGGTGTGGGTTGCTCCCGTACTGGCACCTGAAGCAGGCCTGGGCATCACAGCCACTGTCCATCAGGTACTTGAGCAGAGGCAAGTACCTGCCGCAGAGCATGACTGAGCTGGGGAAGGAGGTCGGGTAGGTGGGGATGTTCACGTTGACGTCGGCGCCGTGCTCCACCAGCAGGACGACGGTTTCGAGGCAGCCCTGCCGCACGGCCACCAGAAGGGCGCTGAAGGTGTCCAGGTTGGGGTCGGCCCCGGCCTCCAGCAGCATGGCGGTGGCGGCCATGTTGTTGTTGGCGACGGCGAAGTAGAGCGCCGTGCTGCGGCGGTCCTCGTACATGACGGAGCGGCCGTGGGACAGCTTGGCGTTGACGTCGAAGCCCGCCTTGATCAGGACCTCCAGGGCGTCGTCCCGGTTCTTCTCCGCAGCCAGGTGGAGGGGGCTGACGCCGCTGCGGCGCAGACGGGCCCTGCCGGTGGCTGGTATCAGCATGGATACAATCCTCCCATTGGAAGAAACAGGACAGAAGGTCAGGGTGCCTGACAGGGCCGCGTCACATTCAGCAGTCCGGGCTACGCGGTGTCAGGGCCACTCACACGCACAGAAGAAAGTCAGGACATTTCTATTCTTTAAACTTGGGCAGATGAATCATTATCTGTTATCTGAGCTTAAAAATAAAAAATATTACGTTCATATTCTAGGGCAATTCAATGTTTTCTTCAATGTATATAGTGTTTTTCTGCCAGTAAGGCCTTTATTCTAACATGTACTCTACATGTGCTGCTCAAATTGAATAATTGATTTTGACTGTACAAAGGCACTTATTTGTAACCATCATGTGGACAAAAAACAAATTTTTTTTGTCATTTGTTGCACCAACTACATCAAAGCAAACACACAGGAAGAACCATTAAGGTACATGCGATCATGAGTCTATGGTTATGAAGCTGTTATAAGGGGTATTAAAACTAGGGACTGGTTCCATCTGCATGTTGCAAACATTAGCAAATCTCAGGTTAAATCCACACGTTAAAATTAGCACTTCTACAGTAGAACATTAATTCTTATGATTGACGACAAAACCAAAACTGCCTGTTCATTAGTGAGACGGCGAGGAGCACCACTATTACAACGTCCACCTTTACTGCTATCGGCTGGGTTTTTCTCCCATGTCTTTCACTGCTACGTTATAGTGAGCAGTGTCGGACAGCACGAAAAGCAAAACTCGTAGAGATTAACAGATAAACCCCTTTGTCAATAAAGGATTCATTTTGGCATGGATTTAGGTGAAATTGAGGTATTTCAGCAGTAATAATATTTCAGTTCTGAGTGTAACTCTTAGAATGGGTAATTAAAGTAACCTAACGTGTCTTACTCATCCCGACCACGTTCAGCAGCTATGTGCAGGGGCAGCAGACCACTCTTGGCAGGTCTGTTTGCGTCTGCGTTATGAGACAGCAGGAGCTCCACTACGTCCTCGTGCCCATTCTTACTGGCCTCGAAAAGAGCCGTGGCCCCATCAGCTGCCTGGCTGTTGACATCTGCACCTGTGACCAGAAGACAGCGATGGTCACATCACAGAGGGAGGCATTGTGTATACATCCATTACGACATCACAGCCAGTAATCCAAAATCTCATGGCCTGTGGAAGCCAGAATGCCAACTGTTTGACAGGCATATGCCTTTTAGTTCTATATAAAAAAACAGGTTTAGGATAGCAACATGAGGGAAGGTTGTGATTAGCATAAGAAAGTTAATTCACACCCACCACAAAGTCAAGTAAATTCCACCCTCTAGCAATGATTATCTCTCTTTGACAGTGAGAACTGCATCAAAAGGAAATGTTTGTTCAAAACTGGTGATTTCAGTTTCGTTGTAGCGTGCTGCTTAACACTATAATGAAGGCCGCCGATTTGGTTGACGTAAGAAGCCAACTCATTTTAACCTTGAACCTCTTTTTGGTTTATTGGACCGATCGGTCATTGAGACTCCTGGCCAGATTGGTATAGAGTCAAAAATGTAAATGACAGTTACTCAGTTCTGGTTCAGAACTCACCCAATCACCAGATTGTAGCACTTGTGGAACTTACCGTTTCCGATGAGGAAGGACAGAGCCTCGAGTCTCCCGCTCTGGGCCGCCACAAACAGCGGTGTGATGCCGTACATGTCAGGCGGGTTGACTGCAGCCCCGGCCTCAATCAGCATCTTGCAAATCTCTATGTTGTTGCGACACACTGACTCGTGGAGAGCCGTCCAGCCCTGGATGCAACGCTGGTTCACCCCACCTCCGAACTTAAGAATGAGCGCCACAATTTCCACATTCTCCTTCTCGCAAGCTGTGGGCAGGCAGAGGAGTAGAAATAGAAGAAATTTGCTAATTTGAGGGGAGGCTTGCTGTAAATACGCAAACTCGTGAAGGGCCTGATTTACTAAAAGTAATAACACCACCAATGACTCCTGCAAAACAAATACCATGACCAATCACCGGTGATTGTATTGGTTTTGCGTGTGCTAAAAGGTTTTGCACACGGTAAACGTCTTAGTAAATCAGGCCCGAAGAGTGAACTACAAATGCTTGCACCTATGTATACAGATGAACGTTAACTGAAGAAATCCAAGTACAGCAAACCCCCTCACTCAAGCAGCAGTAATCTTAAACCCACAAGTTCAGATAATAATTCCAGAACAGCAGTACAAAGAAGTGTTACCTTTGTAAAGGGGCGTGTCTTTGTTTTTGCTGGCAATTTCAGGGTCTGCCCCTTTCTCCAGCAGCCACTGCACACAGGCTAAGTTCTCCCTGGCCACTGCCAGCAGGAGAGCCGTCTGCTCAGAAAGGGTGCGCTTATCAATGGAAGTGGGCTGAGCTGAAAAAAATAAGCAGAGCTCACACACACACAATGCAGCTGGGCAATGAACACACGTCCGTCATCACTCAATCTGCACAAGGTGTCGAGCTGCGAGCGCAGCTACGCTCCATATGTCTGAGAAATGTTCTGTTTATGTACACCTAAAGGCAACGATGAAGATGCCCTGGCTTCATATGCGCTCACCTTTTAGGAGGACCTTTACGCATTCCACCTGCTCATAATAGACCGCCTCATGCAAAGGTATCCAGCCATCCTTGTTTGCCAACATCAGGCTTTTTGCAGAAGAAGATGCAAGGTCATTCACTGCCTTCACATCGCCGTTCCTAATCGCTGTAACTATAGAATGAACATCCCTAAAAGAAAATGTGGAAATACGGAAATACGGATTTGTATTTCATATTCAGCCTAAAGTGAATCAATGGAGTTGTAGAGCTAGAATTTCATTCATTCAAATAAAGACACTTTTTGCATGCACAGATAATTTTGAATATGACAAATTATGTAAACGTTTTGTATTCAGATGCAAAACAATGAGCACCTCTACATGTCTTGTTCACTATAGTAAAAAAAAGAATTAAAAAAAGCTGACTGAATAAATGTGCATTAATATAATATGCATTGCTATATTGGATAACACTGAACTAAGCATTTCAGGCGAGCAGGATGTATACAGTTTAAATTTGCATGTACAAACAAACCACTGGTTTGACAACATAGTTCAGATATTAGGAAGGCAATTACTATCCTGCCAGAAGCACGTTTTCTAATATCGACTGAAAAAAAGCATAACACCGATGTAACTAATTGAAATGGCATGACCTCACTCAGATTAAGAAGGATTTAAGACCTTAAACGGAGGAACCTGGAGAAAATACAGTAATACAAGGAGAATAACAAAATAACTCACTCCACGGGCTCTGGGGTGACGTACGATGAGCCATCGTATCGCCGCCACGCAACGCTTCGCTCGCCACAGCCAGTGACAAAGGAATAGTTCTTCGTTGCCCCGTCAGTACTCTTGCATTGCAGGAAATCGTTTGTCCCACTGGAGCGAAAAAGCGAGAGATACTCTCTATAACTAAATCGTGTCATTTTTGTAGTGCCTATTTACCCTGACCGTAAACTGTAGCTATAGCTACCCAGGTCTTGAATGAAAGCAGCTGGGGAAAGCCAACGGGGACCCAGCTGTAACGTCTGCGATTATTTTCGGACTGTATTGACATGTGGAGTGGCTGCAGGCGATGACCATATATGACAAAGGAAACCAATCAGTCTCACCAAAAGCGATAATACATACTGGGCTAATGGAATTAAGTCCTAAGGGAGCAGAGCAGGCAACCCAGAATTTCGCCAGAACTATATAGACGTGGGTTATATATCAGCGGCTTATACTATATTACCTGAAATTCAAGACCTATAATTTTGTGTGCGTTTCATGATTTCCATGTCATTTAAAACAATCCACCTGGCCGTTTTATCGTGTAACCTACGCAATAATGCGCTACCAGGGAATGTAACACTTCCAGGTAAATATGGCAGAATCAATTAATTGTGCGGAAATTCCACAAGGTCGCCACATGACAGTTAGGCTACTTGAACTTATTGTAAAGTAATGCATGAGGGTATTTAGCAAGCATTCTTGATGGGCGACGCTGGAAAATAGCAGGTCTTCTAGTCCTTGAAAGAGATTGCCTAAACGTAGATAATGCGCAATAGGACACACGCCTCTGATTTTATGAACCAACGTTATTGTTACTTCCTGAAACAAGACATCGACATCGACAGACACCGAAACAGCTTTATGAGATTGGCTGATATGGTAGGCCTACGATGAAAAATGGGTAGAAACGCATCTCGCATCTGGGTGTAAACATATGACCAGACCACAGTACCCTCCATAAAGACATTTTTTTATTTGGCTCTGTAGGCTACTCCACAATTTTAGGTGTGTAATCAAACAAACAATTCACATGTGGGTAAAGTGCAGATTCTGAGCTTCTATTAAAGGATAAACATTTTGGTTTCACAGTGTATAAATTACAGCAACACCCCCCCATTTCAGGGCACCACAATGTTTGATACAAATAGCTTCACGGGTGCTTCTTATTAGTCAGGTGTGCTCAATTGCTTCCTTAGTGCAGGTATACTGGTTTATTCAAATGATCTCGGAAGACGGAATATTTCCGATTTACGAGAAGAAAAAAGGATTTGAACGTGACACCCCGGTGATGAGATGGTGACGAGTTATTAATGACAACGATCTCGGAAATCCGACATTCAACTCGGGCACCTCCTGAGGTCCCCGAGATGACCGAGGTGACAAAAAATGTGTCAAATGTCAAGGGTAAACAGCTGAGCATATCTAAACAAGATCTGGAGCTAGAGGGACCCGTTAGTGTATGTAGGCTAGTCTTTCACCTTCTGTGTTTGTTTTCATCTTCAATCGTTTTTGCATACGCTATTTAAAACATTTGGAACTGCAAATGCTGATCAGAGGCCAGCCAAACAAGCATCAGCTTGGGCGTCTATGTTTTTTGCCGCTGACCATTTCAACACCGCTTTACCAACGAACGGGACCATCACGCACGATCCTCCCGAGTTGGCCGCTTGAATACATCATAAGAGAGCTTTCAGTATCTAGTCTTGATTCTATGCTTGTGATTGCCATTGGAGCCTGTTATTTGCATTTGTCAACATGAGGACCAGAGTTGTGCCAATGAAAGTCAAGGAAGCCATTATAAGAAAAAAACAGAGCCAAACCTTAGGCCTACCAAAAATCAATGGATTGGAACATCATTAAGAAGAAAGAGAGCCCTGGAGAGCTCAGTAATCGCAAAGGGCCTGGTAGTCCAAGGAAGACCTTTACTGTTGATGACTGAAGATAATCACCATAATACATTTATTTTTATTTTTTCCCCCTCTCTCTTTTTGTCTTATGATGACATGTAAACTGGTGACAATTGTATAAGGCATTGCCTTGATTAATTTTTTGTTTGTCTCGGTTGTTTACTAAAAAAGCAGCACTACAGAGGCTACACTGCAAGATGCAAACCACTAGTTAGCCACAAGAACAGAATGGCGAGGTCACAGTTTGCTAAGAAGTACATACAAGAGCCTGCAAAGTTCTCTAAAAAGGTCTTGTGGACAGATGATGCCAAGATTCACTTGTATCAGAGTGACGGCAAGAGCAAAGTGTGGGGGCCAAGAACTGCCCAAGATCCAAAGTATACCACCTCATCTGTGAAAAATGGTGGTGGGCATGTATGGCTGCCACAGTTACTGACTCACTTGTTTTCATTGATGATGTAACTGCTGATAGTAGCCGTAGAATCAATTCTGATGTGTACAGACACATCTTATCTGCTCAAGTTCAAGCAAATGTCTCCAAACTCAGTTTTTCAAAGCCAAAAACACAAAAATTCTTGACTGGCCACATCAGTCACTTGATCTGAATCCAATTGAACATGCTTTCATATGTTGAAGAGAAAATGTAATGGAAATAGCCCCAGAAACAAGCAGGAGCTGAAGATGGCTGCGGTATAGGCCCAACAGAGCATCACAAGAGAAGATACTCAGCACCTGGTGATGTCTATGGGTCTATGGGTGATGTCTATGAGTCACAGACTTCAAGCAATCATTGCATGCAAAGCATATGCGACAAAGTACTAAATGTGACTACTTTCTTTTACATAACATTAATATGCCCGAAACATTATGGTGCCCTGAAATGGGGGGCTATGTATAAAAAGTGCTGTAATATCCACATGGTGAAACCAACATGTACAAAAATAGAATCAAATAGTTTGATTATAAATCTAAAATTCTGGAGTAAAGAGCCAAATCAAGAAAAAATACATCTTTGTCCTAAAAATAATGGAGGGCATTGTATCCTGGATATGCAGAATCCGATTTGTCAACTTTATCAGTGTAAACGGGACCTGAGGGCCGAAACATACCTCACGCAAATACGTGAACGTGGACGCTTCGAGCTACGCGAACAGTTTTTCTTTTGCCATGACATTTGTGAAAGGCAAGCCAGAGCGTTGCAGCGAGGGACGCTATAGCAGCAACAACAGTAAATAACTTTCTTGTTTGATCTGTGCTTTCCTTTGGTTTGTCTTTCACAAATGTCATGGCAAAAGAAAAACTGTTCGCGTAGCTCGAAGCGTCCACGTTCATGCATTTGCGTGATGTATGTTTCTGGCCTTAAACAGCACCACAATTATTTTAAAAGACTGAAATAGAGGATTCACACATTCACCTCTGTACCTGACTACCCAATGATTAATGAATAATAGCCATTATGAAGCAGTCAAAGTCATGCCTGCAGTATATGAGTCACGCCAGTATATAAATCAGTAAATTAATCAAAATCATTAATGGTCCCAAATGTTTCACTTTGTAAATGCATGCTTTGCCCTTGGAGTTCAATAACCTTGGAGTTCTCAGAGGCGGGCACAATTGGCTTTATTATGTCAAGGGTAGGATGGGTTTAAGCTGGTCAGGAATTCTAAGGTTACTGCTGCATTCATTTATCCAAACGAGATGCACTGGGTGCACACAACCGGCCAATTGTTGACAATTAGAAATGAGCAGTAACAAGGTCAGAGTTCAATAATGTAAGTGCGACTAGCTCTCCTGTAGTACTTTGTGGACAACAGTGTAGAAATTAGTAACTGGCTTGCAGTAAAATTGGATTTGGATAATTGGATAATAAAAAGTTATACTTAAATGTGAATACGTGTGTGAGATTTCTGTTGATGCTCACATTTCTTGGATAACTGCATTAAGTAAAGACCTTAAAAAAAGAAGTCTTAAAAAATATCGATCCTTTGCATTAAAGATTTTTATTTCTAGTTGGAATGCCTAGTCATATTAGTTGGCTCACCCTATCATTGCAATGCCCTTCAACGGTTTGAAAGAGTGCAGCCTTGCCTATGGTTCTGCCAGCTGGCATCTCACTCTGGGCTAGCACCTGAGCTGTACATGTGCAGCTGGCCAAGGCAAACAAACCGAGGAGTCACTCTTGTGTGGTGAGATGAGGCAAACATCATCGACTGAATCCCGTCCTCTCTGGCCAATCGTGCATCATCCTGTGAGACTGTAATTGTCAGGATTCTATTTTGGAATGTGGGGTGAATGACTGCATCAATGACTCGGGCTTGGATGTGACACTCTCAATCCTAATCTGTTGCTGTCTAGTCAACGAGGGCATTTAATCAGATCAAATTAACAGAGGGAAATTGAATGAAATTAAATGACCTTTGTGCAGTAACTGTGTTCTTGAAGGATTTTCTTTAATACATTTTCTTAAGCCTTGTTGTGAAGGTCCTTCAAAAGGAAAAAATCTTTCCTAAAAAGTAAAATGCCAGTCTTGGACTGGTAATGTAAAAATGTAATGTGTCTGACTGAACAAACAAATGCTGAATATCATTGGCGTCACTATTGCCGGTAAATAACACCAAGGTCTCGATATGAGGCCTGTGCCACTGTCAGTATTGGCAAATTATATTTCTCTTCTGAGGGATCTGATCTTAATTCACCGTCGTACAGACACAGGAATCGCCATTTTAGATACCTACAGTACAATGTTGACAATCATCCAAGCATGCACTCTGTAAGGCATTAGCTCGCCATGTTCTGTAAGGTATTAGCTCGCCATGTTCTGTAAGGCATTAGCTCGCCATGTTCTGTAAGGTATTAGCTCGCCATGTTCTGTAAGGTATTAGCTCGCCATGTTCTGTATTAGCTCGCCATGTTCTGTAAGGTATTAGCTCGCCATGTTCTGGAAGGTATTAGCTAGCCATGTTCTGTAAGGTATTAGCTCGCCATGTTCTGGAAGGTATTAGCTACCCATGTTCTGTAAGGTATTAGCTAGCCATGTTTTGGGGAAACAGCAAGAAAAATAAACGCCTTGTGCATTTACGTGGAGTCCATTTTCTAAATCTCCATTTAGCACAGACGTTTTGGCTTAGGATCTGACAATTGTGAAGATAGTTTAAGAGGCCAAGATGGAAAGTAAATGAATCACTTTTTATTACTCTGTTAGAACATAAGAATAGTTAATAAAACAGTAAAGAATTGAAACATACAGTTTTTTCAGAATGTTGACATCTGTTCAAATTTGAGAGGTGAATAAAAAAAACATAATGTAATATATTACATGACAATTCTAAGGTGAAACATGAGAAGCTGACTTACGTGATTTGTTTTTTTCAGGGGATTTTAAATAATGCTGACTGACTGAATTGTTGGAACAACAGATGACTGTGTATGTTCAAATCGACCTGGATAGTTCAGTGCCACTTTTAGGCAATTTTTTTAATTTAAAATGTTTATCAAGAAGAGGAAATAATAGTAAAGGCCAGTGCCTGCACCCAGTCTAATTGTGCAGTTAAAAACTTAAAAACAAACCAGGCAAATCCCTTGCATGCATAGAGGGTTGCACTCTGTTCATTTCACGATATGTCCCTGATGGTGGTATGTGAAGCTCCCAATCTGTGCTCCAAAGAATGTCCAATGCCAAATGCAGATGACAGCATGTAGATAGGTGTCAACAGACCGGGACCATGCACAAATTGATGTAACAGTGCAATGAGAGTACAGAATTAAAAAGAGTAGAAGAACACTGGGCTTTTTTATTTTAGCAAAGTACTCCCAGCAATAGCTACATGGCTTTATTCCAGTGTATTCATTTTTAAAAAGTTATCAATCTTGGCTCACCTTGACTAAGGCCCTCCTCCCCTACCCCTGTGTACCCCAAATTAGCAGACCAGGGTAAGAGATTTCTTTACAGTCCTGCCCAAGTGTGAAGAAGCGTTCTGTTATCACGACAGACAAAGTGTCTCTTGGTTAACTAGACAGAAAGGATCTGATATGAGTGTTGAAATACAGTGCCACCATTTTCGTCAGAACAATTACTTGGATTAGACAAAAACCAATTTAGAAGGCATTGGGAGGTCAAAACAAGCACAAGTCCACCGGACAAAGCAATTAATGGATCACACAGACCAGTGTTTCTCAACCCTGGTCCTGGGGAATCAATGTGGATGAGTATTTTTGTCAAAGCCAATCTCTTGATCAATTAAGGTTGTTGAAAATGTGTTTGAGTTGGACCATAATTGTCTGGTTAAAGGTATTTTAACACAATGCAGGTTTGGCCATTTGCTGTCGGTAAAAATTTTACACAGGTGGTTTCAGGTTTCCACACTCTCAGCAAATGGGACCCAACAGATTTTTCCTCTGAATTTAATTATTGAATCTGTAATTGAATTATTTAAAAATGTAGCCTCTTTCGATAGGAATTATTTACAATATAGTACATACAGCACAGTAAATAAAAGCATAAATTGGTCTGACCAATTGAAATTCCTGTTAAGTTATACTTTATTGACCCTGTGGGGTAATTTGTCCTCTGCATTTGACCCATCCTAACTATTAGGAGCAGTGGGCAGCCACAGTGCAGTGCCTGGGGACCAACTCCAGTTCTGACACTACTCAAGGACAATGGCAGGATTTTACCTAACCTGACATACATGTCTTTGGTGTGGGAGGAAACCCACATGAACACGGGGAGAACATGCAAACTCCACGCAGAGAGGACCAGGACCGGGACTCGAACCCAGAACAGCTTTCTTGCGAGGCGACAGTGCTAACCACTGCACCACCGTGCCGCCCCAAATTTGTAGCTTCAATTACCTTTTTTAGTGCATGTATAGCTATGTCTGGCATAATGTGGCTTTAAGAGGGTAAATCGTCCTCCAATAGACATAAAAAGTGTAGGGTTGAGAAACACTGACATATACTATAGAAAAAATCATCTTTTTATTAAATACGTCATATAAAAAGTCAAGGACTAAATATTAAATTAAG
Source organism: Synaphobranchus kaupii (assembly GCA_029718625.1). Taxonomy (NCBI): domain Eukaryota; kingdom Metazoa; phylum Chordata; class Actinopteri; order Anguilliformes; family Synaphobranchidae; genus Synaphobranchus; species Synaphobranchus kaupii. The sequence goes on from CM056390.1 coordinate 18,205,473, forward strand.
TAAAGGCTACTACAATCCCTCAGTTCCTGTCACCTCAGAAGAGCTATTATAATCTCCCAAATAGTAAAACACACAGACCCTCACAGCCTGTTCCCAGATCTTGGTTAGGTTCCAATACTGCAAAGTCCTTCAAAATGATAATGGAGCATGTCCATTTTTAGTATTAGCCGTCATCGAATAAGCTGTCCAGAAGCTTATCCAAACACAAATGGAATAATAATTAGAATGATTCATATTTGTGTATGGACTGCAATTTTTAAATATACACTGGGAGAGAAAAATAGAAATAAATGCCCTTCTGTGTCTAACCAAAAGAATGCAATGTAATTGACTAAGCTCTTGAGATACTGAAAGAGAGATCAAGAATAATTGCAGGTTATTGTGATCAAGTATACGGCAATTGTGCTTGCCTTACAAGCTATATATAGTCAGTGCTATCAGAGCTTACCAGGGTGGGTTGGCTGGTGTCTGGTTCACACTTTGGCTAGCAGGCATCCCAGTGGGACTGTTAGAAACTGCAGATGCACGGGTGTCAGTCAGGCTGCGCTCGACTGCCAGATGGATTAGCTCTTCATCCGACAGGTTACTGTAGAAGCTGTAGTCTTCAAAGCCCAGCAGTGAGCCACTTGTGGATACGCTGGAGGCTGCCATTTTGGCTAATGTTCAAGTTCTTCCTTAAACTATGACTGAATAATAAAAAAGAAAACTGTTGTAATCAGCAGCCAGTGAACAGAATACGTAAAGTTAACCTTAATCTTTGGTTTCGGAGAGAGCAAAATAAACAGGGCAATCTCAGTCTTTTGCTGACAAACACACCTTTTGCATCAACACAAGTACAAAGTGAACCCACAGAAAACACTGTAAATCCCTATCCAGCATGCATAATAATTACCTGAAGCATGTAGTCCTGGGTAGATGTGACTATGTGCAGTCAGCTGAAGAGCGAGGAAGCTCTGTGTGCAAAGACCTCTCAAAATGCTGATGCCTTTTAAGGGCATGTTTCACTTTCTGCTGTCGGCTCCCCCTGACTCCACTGCACCACTGACTCTTTTGGCCCGAAGTCAGTGATGTATTACTTCAGCGCTCAGAGATAATTAGGAAGTACTGTATAACAGTACCTTGGCCCTCAAACTGGGTTCCTTTTATATCTGCAAAAGTTGAAGGAGTTAAGTGTTTCTTTCTTATTTTTGCTGTTACACGGCTGAAGCACATTTAGTTTCTCACTAACACAGAACTGGGCTGATTCAGCTGGTGGACATTCAAAAATATTAACATGGATGAGCATACAATGTGTTTTTAAGTGTGTCAATGTAATACAGAGTTCTGGCAACATTTCCTGAGTGGAATTTGACCTCTTTTAAACATTACTCAGAACATAATATCAGTATTTACATTCCCCTATTAACCCATGGGAATGATGTCTTATGTCATTCCACGGTCAGGAGATCACTGTACTTAACACTGATAAATAACCACTAATTGCTAAAATGTCAGAAATTGAAATAAAGCATGCAAACAGGCCAGGGTGACACTGACATTGGTTACTTGATCATAAAATCCAATTGGGCCTTCTGTCTACTGTAATTGTGTTTCTGCTAATATTTCTGAATACACAAAATTCTAGCAGTTGCAGAAAGGTTTGGGACAGATTTTAGATTTTGAGATTTTTTATGGTTTTTGGGAGGTTAAGGTTTGTTAAATGACCGACACATATAATTTACACATTAATAATTAGAACAGTATACAAACAAACACACGTGAGGTAGTTTCATTCAGACAATATTAATAGGCTTCTAGAACTCTGCACATGGAACATTCCACATGCATGTGGAATGTTCATTATTGTAGCTTCAATTAGGTTTGCATGCTTTTGAGAAAATAAAGCCATCAAGACATTAAATAAAAAGGAAATTATACTATTATTATTATTATTATTCAATGAATCAGTTATGCACATTTTATTCGTTTATTCGTAAATTGATTGCCATGCTGGGCATGCTCTACTCATCAGTCTGAACGTTCAGACGAAGTGCGGTTGGTTATACAAAAGTAAAGTCGAATCAAGTAAATCTCTCAGTTTCGAAATATTCATGGCCGATTTGCGTCTTTCTAACATTACGTTTCTTTTTCGAACCTGGGTCACTGTAACGTATTGAATCGATACGTTAGATGTTTTTTTTTGTCAAGCAATATAAATTGGGAAACATACAAGAGGTTGTAAAAGCAACACGGTCAGCAACCACTGCAAGCCTTCTGAAATTAACACCTGAAATAATTCCCTACCTCTTTCGTAATTTGCAAGCAATATTTTCACCGACCACTGTCGACGTTCCTTTTACTCTGAGAGGTTTCCTACTCAACTGCAACAAGACACTCAGTGATGTGTATTTCTGGAGGGTCCACGTGAAATGTATACGTGTGGGGAGCCAACTTTAGTTTCCATCTTCGTCCTTGAGGGATATGCCTTATACTTGTAGCAGTCTACAATAAGGTAAAAGGCTGGGCTGGTGTGAAGCTGTATATTGCATCATGCTGGATGCTTAAAATCATTGCATGGCTCTGTGACCTTGGTGCTAGAGTTTATCTACTGCTGAGGTTTCAACGTGTTGAATCCCTGGTAATTTATTTTCATCTTCCCTTTTGTCTTGCACTTCTTACATTTTGACACCACCTACATCTCATACTTTGGTGAATTATTACAATACGTTTATTATATTTCTTTGGCTAGAACAGATAGGCCAGATAATGCATAGCTTGCAATATAACAGGTCTTTTATTTCTGAATTGACACAGCAGGATTTAATGCTCTAACTGTTCTCTAGAACTCCCTCTGCCTAATTATATGTGGTGCAGATGTAAACTATATCTGAGGTCTGTACAATTTTGGAACGTTCACTTAAATTAAAAACAACAATGGTAACAATCTACACTGTAAAAAATTTCCCTGTTAAATTACAGTAAAATACTGGCAGCTACGGTTGCCAGCATGCAACTGTTATTCTACAGTGTACCTACTGTAATCTACAACAACAGTTTATTACTGTAAAAAATATTACAGTACCGTGCTGTATAGAATATAAGCTTTCCAGTATAATACTGTCAGCTGTTTGGTTGCCATTACACTGTTATTTTAGTGTTTAGTTACTGTAATCTCCATAAACAGTTTATTACTGTAAAATGTATTAAAGTAGGCTACTGTAGAATGTGATCTTTACAGTATAACACTGCTAGAAGCTAATGATTTAAAAATCTTTAATTTCAAAATAAAAACCCCTGAAAATAGCTAGCATAGAAATGACACAGACAAGAGATGGCCTTACAACATTTATTAAAATGTTTAAAGCCAATGCAGTTTCAAACACATTCAGTAACTGACAAATTTAAAGTAATTAACATTTTGTAAAATACAATCCATAAAAACACCATTCCTCATGCTGAATAGGTTCTCAATCTGCATGTCCTAGTCCAGGGGTCTTCAACCTTATCCCGCAAGGGCCGCTGTGGGTGCAGGCTTTTGTTCCAACCAAGCAGTTACACACCTGATTCTACTAATCAAGGTCCTTAGCAAAGACTCTAGTGATTGATTAGTAGAATCAGGTGTGTAACTGCTTGGTTGGAACAAAAGCCCGCACCCACACTGGCCCTTGCGGGATAAGGTTGAAGACCCCTGTCCTAGTCCATGTACCCTGAATTCAGTTTCCTTTTTTTTTTAACTATGACAAGAGATGGCCATATACACTTGCATTCAAAATTATTCAACCCCCTTCACTTTTGCACACTTTATTGTGTTGTAGATTCAATTTTAAATGGATAAAATTGCCATTTTTGCCCATCAATCTACACTCAATAACCCATAATGACAAAGTGAAAACATGTTTTTAGAAATGTTTGCAAATGTATTAAAAATCAAAAACTGAAATCTCATGTGCATATGTATTCATACCCTTTGCTTTAATGTATTTTTAAAGTATCATATTTCATATTTGGTTGCATATCCTTTGCATGCTGTCACACCTGAAGTCTGTGACCCATCAACATCAAAAGACTCTCGATATCTTATTTTCAGGTACTGTTAAAAGCAATACTATAACCTCTCTGCATTTGAATGGATCTCTATGGGAATTGGGCGGTGAGACTAGATTCAACTGTAAATTACACTGGTACAGTATGGAACACATGACTGACAAAATGGCTGTAAGTCAATACCCATGAAGCGCCTAAAAATGTAATAACAGAGAAAACATATAAGATATTAGGTGTGGGAAGTAAAGATTATGTGCACTTAATACGGAACCCCATCGCATTCACCAAATAAAAATTCTAAGATGTTTTCTCATGATAATGACCTCTGTGTCTCATAATTATGAGAGAATGATCTCATTTTGAGAAACTATTTTATCATTATGAGAAACTAAACATGATTACAACTGACCAGTTGTTGCCATTATGACAATATCTGAGTCGTCTTTATTTCAACTTCGTTTTGAGGCATTAGGAAACATTGGTATCTTTGAGTAATGTAAACAGCATTAGATTACTTTGTCAGCAGTATTAAGCAGACAGATTTTTAGGACTTCGGTCTGCAAACTTCAAGATAAAAATACCAATTACAATGCTATCCTTAAATGATTTCATGTCGGTGACCCAAGAACATCAAAAGACTCTTGATATCTTATTTTCTGGTACTCTTACAAGTGATACTATAACATCTCTGGAGGATGGAGGATCAATGGAGGATCACATCGTACCTTGGACATTTGATGAGATTGCAAATTAACATAAATTAAATGCGAACGACCAAGCTAGCTAACTTAACTTCGTTTGTTGATTTGATTGCTTAAAATGACAATCTGGTTGCAGTGTGGGTTATTCCTTTGTGAAAGTGAGGTCCTGTGTGGAGATGTGTTGAGGGCTAGATAAAACCCCACTCAAAGTCCATGAGGTTTTTTATAAGGGTGGCCACATAGGGATTCACAGTTGCTGCCTTTTTCTGGACCAGCTTCCCCGTCTTCTTGGACACCACCTTCCCCTGGCTGGCCTTTGTTCCCCTCTTGGGGTTGATACCCATGAAGCGCCTAAAAATGTAATAACAGAGAAAGCATATAAGATATTAGGTGTGGGAAGTAAAGATTATGTGCACTTAATACGGAACCCCATCGCATTCACCAAATAAAAATTCTAAGATGTTTTCTCATGATAATGACCTCTGTGTCTCATAATTATGAGAGAATGATCTCATTTTGAGAAACTATTTTATCATTATGAGAAACTAAACATGATTACAACTGACCAGTTGTTGCCATTATGACAATATCTGAGTCTTCTTTATTTCAACTTCGGTTTGAGGCATTAGGAGACATTGGTATCTTTGAGTAATGTAAACAGCATTAGATTACTTTGTCAGCAGTGTTAAGCAGACAGATTTTTAGTACTTCGGTCTGCAAACTTCAAGATAAAAATACCAATTACAATGCTATCCTTAAATGATTTCATGTCTGTGACCGAAGAACATCAAAAGACTTTTGATATCCTATTTTCTGGTACTCTTACAAGCGATACTATAACGTCTCTGGAGGATGGAGGATCACATCTTACCTTAGACATTTGATGAGATTGCAAATTAACATAAATTAAATGCGAGCTAACTTAACTTGGTTTGTTGATTTGATTGCTTAAAAATTCAATCCCGTGGCTATGAAAATCAAATAAATCGACACATTACTGATAACGTGGTTCAACCATAGACGGTTCAACAGAAAGATATAAACTTTTGTCCACTCAGCAGCTAAAGGGGAGTAACGTTATGCTAGCTAACGTTAACTGAAAACATTGGCATGCAAGATGCGGTTAACACCAAGTAACGTCAAGCAGTAATATTGACTTAGTCATTTCGGCAAAAAAAAACAGTCAATACAATGTAAATTCAACACAAAATGACATAACAGGGTAACGCTGACTTTGATAAGATCGCAATTACCTTGTCAAGTAAACCACAGGAGCTTGTAGGCGAGGAGGAAAGCAGCAGGTCAGAGTCGGGCTGCAAATCGTCTTCTTCAATTCTTCCTCTTCTTATTATTCTTCCTTCTATCTTGAATAAAATCACTGATCTATAATATTTTACGCCTATTTTGTAATTTCTTTACGTTGACTGTGTGCTAAATGAGGTGGTGGGACTTGATGCAACATGATTTTGATCAGATTAGTTATGGGCGGACTCAAACAACAGAGTCAGACTCAAGTCTGATTTAACTGAAAAAGAAAAAAATACTGTATTATACCGTAAGATTGTACAGTAGCTTGCTGTTAATATTTTGTTCCTGAAAGGCATCAACATTTACAGTATTCAACTGTATTTATGAAGAACGGTAGATTACTGTACAAAATTTCCTGTATTTTTACAGCAATTTATTTTACATTGTAAACACTATCTGCACAACTACCATGCAAATGATTTGCATAATTTTATATATGAGGTTATTTTCATGTTCATGTACAGATGCATGTGTGTGTACTCATTCATGAGACCGGAACACTCAAACATACCATCCATATTTCTTGATTTATAAGGCATAACATTAGCTATGGTTCCGAACCAATCCTGTAACATGTCCATACTGGAAATTGTATCACCTAAGAGGTTCAGAGCTATTTTCATCCATGTAATGGGGAGTTAATAATAGGGTTCTGTGTGCCAGCAGTCAGAAGCACCTGACCAGAGCCTGTCTTGCGAAAGTAAGTCGTTTTCTGTTGGTGGTGCCAAGGATCCCCCTCCAGAAAAAAACATCCAAGCAAAATTTCAAAGGTCTCAATGCAGAAGCAGTTTCTTTGAATTGTTAAAAAAATAAATTGAATTACATATTAATTTGCCCTTTGTGCAACTTTAAGCCCCCTACGCATACAGCGAGCACCATAATTCATTGGACAGTGACACATTTTTTTGTTATTTTGGTTCTGTACTCTAGCACTTTGAAAGGATACGAAGACAATGAGGTTGAAGTGCACACTGTTACAAATAAGTCAGGAGCAGAAACCCTTTAAGTACCAGAAAATAAGATATCAAGAGTCTTTTGATATTGTTGGGTAACAGACATCAGGAAGTCGTGGCATGCAAAGAATATGCGACCAAATATAAAAAATTATTACTTTATTCTACATTATGTTAAACTGTCCAATATACTGTATTTTGATGCCCGAAAATGGGGGGACTACGTACAAAAGGTTCTATAATTTCTAAACGGTTCACCGATATGGATGAAAATACCCTCAAATTAAAGCTGACAGTCCTTCACCTTCACATTGTATCCTTTCAAACTCAAAGTGCTAGAGTACAGAACCAAAATAACAAAAAAAATGTGTCACTGTCCAATGAATTATGGTGCTCACCGTATAACCTGCTGTAAGCCATGAGATGATTAGCTCAGAAAATCCACCAGGTGTGTTATGCTATAGGTGGTAGTGGATGGATGCAGTGAGCAGCTCTTTCCTAAGTCTACAAGCAAAATCCTGCTCACCAATCATTAAATACCCTATTGATGTTTAGAGCAGTAAGATGAGGATCAATTGAGATCTTGCTTGTAGTAAAAACTGTTTCAGAAAAGGTACAGGCAGAAGTTTCACCATTCATTATCCAATATTTCAGTTTTGTCAAAAGTAAACCACTCTAAAAATCAATGGAGGAAAAGTTGCAGGTGTACATAGTATCCCAAATGTAAACATGAGCAGATGGTTACCCTTGTATTTATTAGCATTATGTATCATTTATTAATGGCATTAATTAAATTAAACCATATGTAATATTATATGTGTGACACTGATTCCAGCAATACAGGGAAAGTACCAGAACTTTTCCACAGGCATTATATTTGTTTGTTTTGACAGTGTGAAGATTAGACAAAGTTTGACCTGAACTTTTGTATTTACACAGGATTCTGCAGATAAGAACAGGACAGCTACATCACTGTCTTCCTGAGTGTTTATTTTCTTCTCCCCATGCAGACTCAGTAATGTTAGTGTGCCCTTGTATATCTTGATAAGGGGAAATAAAATGTTAGTGTGGAAAATGAAGTGGTGGCTTGCCAACAGTACAATCAACTACACAAGGCTTTCATGTTACAAGAACTACACAGTGCAATAGTCACAAATGTGCTTTGAAGAACTTTGTTCCCTTACACTGGGCTGAACAACTGAATGCATCACAAATGACAAGAAATGATGATAGCCAAGATGTTTTTGCATCGAGAGAATAAAATGAAGAAAGTTGGGCCAAAAATGTAGAGGAAGAGCATATGACCCTTCAGAAAGCATAGACAAGAGCTTGATTAACTTTTCAACAGTACAGCGATACAAGTACTGTCATTACACAACCCCCTGGGGTTTGACAGTAAACATGACCTTCAGAATAGGCATAGTGCACTGTGATGGTCTTGTCAGATATGTAAGCTGAAGTGTACTCATTCATGTTAGGTATGTGGTGGGGCCACCTCCATCACAGACACTTGAAACTTGAATAACAAAGAGTGATTATTAGCCAGGGAGAGCGCTGTTATTTTACCACAGCCAATATGTTTGCACCTTGGAACATTTGCCAGAGCAATTTTGCAGACAAGTGTGAGAAAAGGTAGACAGCACATCTCCCATATGGAAATGTAATATACTGCAGCATATTCTTTTTCCATAGGGGCTGATACAGTGTTGATAATAGTCTGAAACATTAAATAGCTACTTTACCCTGCAGTAGTTTCTTGTATATTTAAAGGGGGTTGCGACCGGCGTACAGGTATTCTGCCGTCTCTGCTCTTGCACATATAGGTCACCTCAGCTCAACTGGCTACATGCAAATGTCATGATCAACAACCCAAGTTCATCTGAGGACTGAGTGTACCAACTCTTTTAAAGCACAAGGAGAAGCTCACTGAGTTCTCTGCATGGCAATAATATATCATATGCATGTAGCTATGCATAGGCTAATGTGCCTTTATAAATGCAATTATAAACCTGTAATTGGATGTATTGTATATGCTAACTAAACACAATCTAAGGGATTAGCAGGCCAAGTTCAGATTGTAGTGTAACTGAACTGTATTTCACGAAACTTGAGATGTCCCAGGCTTGTGTTTTGCATAATGTTCACAGAAGGACCATTTTGACATTTGTACTCAACAAAATCAAGCAGTAGAAAAGCAGGTTCTTGGTGTGGAAAGTAGAGGTTATGTCTTGATGTGTAAATAGAGTACTAAGATTAACATCAAATTTAAAACAAACAAATATATATTATACTTCATTGTAATATTGAATTGTTTGCGTTTTAAAAGGGTAGGCTAATATCTTTAAATAATCTGCGAGAATATAGCATTCGTGAATATGCCAGTTCTGGAAGATGAGCTTCGTCATCACTCGAAACTCAAATTAAATTTACAAGTTTTTTTGTAGTTACATTGTGGAGTTCCAGTCAAAACAAATTATTAACGCTTGCACATCCATGCATTTCTGAGGTCATTTCAAGTACTTTGCATTGCTTCCCGCCTATGAAATGGAACACCTCCCGGTTAGTTGCTATGACGACGGAAAAACGATCCACACGCATGCCTCTTGTTTCTGTGCTGGTTACTCGGCAACCTGTAACACAAGAGCAGGAAACGGGTACCTAGAAAGACCAGTATGCCTATTTTTGGTCGTGTTTTAGGTCTTAACAAAAAAAGGAAGAAATTATGATATCCAGCAGGTAATAATGCACCAATAACTGCTCGGTTAAAGCGACGTTTTCTCTAACATATTCACTTATTCAAACCGAAGTTGCAAACGAAAAAAAAACTCCGAAAATGGAATCACTGTCTCTACCCCAAATAAGTAGTGCAGACGACCCACGTCTGAAGCTTAAAGTGGAACATAGAATGAGAAATATCTTTGTGACGCAAGTAGAAGAAGCAAGGTATGTTTTATTTTTTTAAGTTATATTTTAGATTTTCAACTGCCTCTTGATTTTGAGCTCGTAAAATTTGTTTTTTTGCGCCTCTGTAGCTTAAGATTTCTCAAGGCGCGACATCCTCAGTATAATAGATTTTCATATGTCTATAAGTACTACTGCCCTGTAACTGTATTATACCCGTGCATGCAAACTTCTGGAAAGAATAGATACACAGTTAGATGCATTTCATTTAGCAATGACTTGAGTAATATGAGATTTTATATACATACTCCTGAAAAATGAAATGTTATGTCTTTGCAATTTACGCAGAGAGGAAGAAGATGAAAATATTAACTTCATCCCAATAATCACTGAGGTAGGAGTTATTTTCCCACTACGGTCACCATGGACGAGATTTTAAAGCAGCACACCAATTAAAATCATTGTGTAAAAGAAGGCAAAAGTCTTTTCAGAGTGGCTGAATTTGAGCAACCCCTGTTTATGTGGTTTGCGCTTCATAGTGCCTTGTTATTAATTATATGTCAGTATTGAATCATGCACTGTCGTGCATATTGTATATGTGCAGGCATCTAGTAGAATACTGGAGACAGGAGTGAACACTCTGCAGAAGACCCTGGTGCTGAAGAAGCAGGTGGAGGTTGTTGAGGTGGACAAGGAATTGGCCCTAAAACGACAGGGGGTCAGGGAACGTATACAGGCCCTAGGACACCGGCGAGCCGAGTTTGAGCTCAAGCAGCAGGCAGTGAGTCCACAAAGCATCTGCACGCCAGCATCAGGTGCAACTTTTCAAAGCCCTGGTGTCATGTGGAGCGAGGCTGATTCAGGTCCCATTTAGAACACAGCTGCTGCTGAACCCATTGAGTCTAGACAAGCAGCGAGCCATTCTGAATCTAGTAATCAATGTTATGTCATTTTCCAACACTCGCTGCTCATATGTTGGTTCAGAGTCATTCTTAAACCGGGGTTTTCTTGCTTGTATTCAGAACAAAGACAGGGCAGGGAAGTATGAGAAGTTTGTCCTGGACAATGAGGCAAAGCGCCGTCGGGCTCAAAGGAAGTACCTCGTGGAGAGGAAGCAGAACGAGCTGAAGGTGACTGAGATGGAGGCGCTCCTGCAACAGCTTCAGAAACTGCAGGCCAGGTAACCCAAGTTCATGATGGGTACAATATATAATACCTAGTACATACTTTTAGGATATGTCCTGCACATACTATCTGTAATGTTGTCATTATTGCTGTTGTATGTCTTGAAAGAGCACTGTGTCATGTGCCCAACATGTGGTTAGTAACATTGGATACTGGGTATTGTGTTTATCTGAAGAGATTGTGTATATATCCCAAGTAATATTGATAGCACAATGACAGCGATCCTTTATTCAAACATTTTTGTAAGATATTAGTCTATGCTATGTGTGGTTTGTAGATTGCACTTTCACTCCACAAATATGTCATTTTATTCTTTTAGTATGTTTATATTCATTATTCTAATTTTGTCAACTCTTGTAGGCAGTGTCATTTAAAGGAGATGGGGAATAAATACAAGATATATGAAGACTACCTGCTCATGGCTTTACAACTGCTTCCTGAAAGTAAGTCTCCAACAACAGTGAGGACTAAATAAAAGACATATTATTTTCATGTCTGTTGCAGCTTAGTCATGTGTTTCATTGAATTTAAGTGAGTAAAAGATAGAGAAAACGTATTTGATTAATTCGATTTGATCAGTTTTAGACTATTGACCCTGTGATTGCTCCCCTCCCTCTACGCAGATTACCTGGAGTCCGGGGCAGACTCGCGAGTCCTGCCCGTACTCCGCCGACGGGAAACCCTGTCCCTCACTCACCAGGACCTTGTGGGGCGGCTCGGCAGGCTGCAGGAGGAGCTGGAGCACAGTCAGCGCAGCCTGGAGACTCTGAAGCAGCAGCACGACACCAACAAGCTGGTCAGCCGCATTTAACATCGCCATTTGTAGACTGGGGTGAAAAAATGCAGTATTAATAGTTCCAAATAGTGTAAACATCCTGCCATGTGCTTTTCAAATCATGCTTGTGGCGAAACTAAAAGGAACTCAGTAAATCAGTTGAATGCAATTTAAAATTATGAACTATAACCTCTATTTTTTGAGTACATTCTCTAAAATATATTTCTTAAACTGCAGTGCAATATGAACCTTGGCATTATCAAAAGGATAGAGACCTGTGTTCCATTAAGAAGCCCAGCATATACTGTACATGTGATTAATATTGTATGTACCAATACCACAGAAATCCTTTTGTAAACTAGAATTGTATACTCTGTGTTTACCTATGCTAGAAATGACTGGCTGTGTCAAACTTGTGAAATAAAAAACTTTATTTAGCTCAGGGGTACACTCATCCATTTTTTTCTGGAGCAGATGACAAACAGGAAGCTATACGAGCTACAGAATGAATGGGACAGAATCAGGGAGCGGAATAAGGAACTGGAGATGAACCTCCACTTGCACCAAGGACAATCTCGAGACCAGGTCAGAATACCTTGCTCATAGCTCATTGAATTCTGCGATGCAGATCCGTGGACCACAGTCATTGTAAAAGCATGAAAGATGTCACTGTGAAATGCAACTGGAGTCATCTGAGCTGTGACAAAATGGAAAATAAGGGCTGATACACACCTGTCTCTTTCTTCCCCCTGTGTGAATCACCGCACTGAAATCCGTAATGGAACAGATGGTCAAATACCCCTTGATACACCAATTATAAAAATATACCATTAGAGGAGGACTATTCTGGCCACTGGAGGGCATGGCTAACCATCCATCCTTCCACATAAAAAGGGACAGGTCACTCTCTGGGGTTTTTGATATTATTTATGTTTTTGATTGGCCTAGACAGTTTTATTTTATGCCACGAAGGATAGTTTCTCATGACCAGCTGGACTTAGAATGGCTGGTATAACAACATTTGAGGGTACGTAGGCTAAAGCGAGAAAGCACAGTTCAGGTAACTACACAGCGGACTATTCTCATAAGAAACCAGTGTTCTCTGAATTTATAATGTGAGATTTGTGCCATGTATAATTTGTGATATGAGTAATGTGAAGTTGATGGATTTACAATGCGAACTTGTACAAACTGTTTCCTGGTAGACTGAAGAGACTGGGAGTCTACTTATTGCCATCCAGAATATGGGGGAGCAGTGTCATTCACAGCAGTATGGGCCACTCGAGGACATGAACTTCTTACGCATTATGGACATGATAAAGGTAGTGACCTCAAATCGCTACTACAATTATTAGTACTTCATTAGTATTCATAATTCTTGAATAAATCAGTACTCAAAAGTACTGTATTCCAACATGTCTTTCCAACATTCTTTATAAAATGACGTTGCCACATTTTTTCTGACAGGAATGTATTCAGGACAAGACAGATGTGGCGAAGAGGGCAATGAGTCTGGTGGAGTCAAGTTCTGCTATTACGAGCTCCACAGAGCTCACAGAAGTCTGGGAGAGGGGATCTCTAATGGTGAAAAGCACCAGTAAAGTGCCACTGAAGAGCACAAGCAAGACCAGCTCTAAAAGTGGCCTCTTCTCGGGATCAATATTGAAGATGTAAATATAGTCTATGCATGAGTGTGCAGACTAAAGCCCTTAGGATTGATGAGTGTGCAGACTAAAGCCCTTGGGATTGATGAGTGTGCAGACTAAAGCCCTTAGGATTGATGAGTGTGCAGACTAAAGCCCTTAGGATTGATGAGTGTGCAGACTAAAGCCCTTAGGATTGATGAGTGTGCAGACTAAAGCCCTTAGGATTGATGAGTGTGCAGACTAAAGCCCTTAGGATTGATGAGTGTGCAGACTAAAGCCCTTAGGATTGATGAGTGTGCAGACTAAAGCCCTTAGGATTGATGAGTGTGCAGACTAAAGCCCTTAGGATTGATGAGTGTGCAGACTAAAAGCCCTTAGGATTGATGAGTGTGCCGACTAAAGCCCTTGGGATTGATGAGTGTGCAGACTAAAGCCCTTGGGATTGATGAGTGTGCAGACTAAAGCCCTTGGGATTGACCGCATTCCCTTTGAAAGGGAAAACACCTCATCTGACAAATATTGTGTCCAAGTAATTTCATTTGTACAGTACAGATAAGTGATAGTTTTGAGGTATACCTGAAAATGTAGTTTTCTCTCTTAATTTTAAAAACACTATTTTAGGAAATTTGTGATATGAGATAGTCATCTTAATTCTGTATTTATTTGTAACAGGATCATTTCAAATGGAAAAACAATAAATGTTTTTTTTTTGTTGTCTAGTGACTTTGTGTGGTACACCTGGATTAATATACAGACTATGAAATCACTTAACGGAAGATTTATTGTGGCTAATGAGAACACAGCTTATAGATTTGCTTAATAGTTAGAAACTAATTTCATATAATCCTTTTCCTATAGGCATGGGTGGGCCACGGCCACCTAAATAGTATCCTAGCCAACCCATTTACCTTGGCTGAACCACCACACCGAATTATGAGTGCCCGTCTAGGTAGTTCTGGTCCACCTAATTCTATGTAGGCCCAACTATATGCATATTTCTGGCTATGCTGCCCCTATTGACAAAGGTATTTTTTCAAGTCTAGAAATAATGTATTTTAGCTTTGAGCACGGTCTCTTTAAATGGAAACCACGTGGTCATTAACGCGTTTGTTGTTCCCGGAAGACGATCCTCAGACAGTAATGTAATGGCCGCAATTACAAGGTTTGAATGCCAAATGTGTTGAACTACTTTTCTTAATTCGCTGTAGTTTAGCTTCTGTTCTTGAAGATCACTGTAATCATCGAATGCAGTCACAGGACTATCCAAGTACTTTGAATACGTTGAGGAGCTAGAATATGGTAATTTGCCAGTTCATTTGCAGTAAGTTACATCGGCATGGAAATGGTATGAAACCTTTTACTGCGCTGTTATACCTAACTAGAACTTGGTCCAGGTTACTATGTAGATAACACCGGAGATCACGTCACATTTTGTAATGCATCATTAATGCTGTGTTTTCAGACGGATGCAATAGAGTTCGTTTCTAAAAAACTGGACGTTGCCACTTTAAGGATAGAGCAACCCGAAGATGAGAAGAATAAGGTATAAATTATGATTAAAAGTTTAATTGGCGATTTAGATGGTGTTTCCCGCAATGATTTTTTACAAGTCAGGTTTACGGAAACAAACGCATCTGAGTGAATCCGTGTACCGAAATGTATGGTGAATGTGAACCTGGATCGAAAGAATACACGCAGAAATGGGTGTTCGCATTTTTCCCTACATATTGCGTTTACCTTTGCATCTCTTTTTTTGGCTTCTGAACGTGCTGACTTCTTTGACAGGAAATCAGTAAACATTATTCGTCCATTAGAAGAATCAGGGGAGATGGCAACTGCTTTTACCGAGCCCTAATATTTGGACATCTAGAGTCATTGCTACAAGATGAGAGGGGTATGCAAATGTAAGTCCCTTTTAAATTTAACAGATCAATACATTTTCGTACAGCCAAAGTCCTTGAATTTGTGAGAATGCTTCGCATTCAACACTTGACTACTGAGCAGGTGTTGAATGCACCTCGTCTAACTTGTTTTTTGCATTTTAGCTTCAAAGATGAATTGATTCAGACTGGTAAAGAGCTCCTGCTCGCAGGCTTTGCTGAGAGCTCATTTGAAGATATACTGAACACAGTAAGTTTGCTTCTGTCCACATGGTTTATTACCTGAATGTTATCTGTATGTTCAGATCATTTAATTTCCAACTATCTTAGTGCCATTTTAATTCAGCGCATCGTCCCGTTCTACTGCGTGCTTGACAGCAATACAAAATATTTAAGACAAGTGACATCAGAACATTAAAGATAACATTAATTGCAACAGCAATAAAAAAATGCACAAAAATGCCGTTGCAGTTTGTCAGTGTTTTGGAGCGCACTGAAGCAGAAAACCAGGACTCAACCCTGTTAAAACTCTTCAATGACCAGTCTACCTCAGACAGCATGGTACAGTACCTTAGGCTGCTCACCTCAGCCTACCTACAGAACCATTCTGACTTCTTCCAGCACTTTGTTGAGGCACCCAGCCTCAAGGCATACTGCACCCAGGTCAGTGTCTCAAGAAATGCCTTTACTGCCCTCTAGTGGCTGACATTGATAAAATTGGAGCCAAGTTAAATCTTGTTGCAGCTTTCATCCAGACAAGCATCTGACACATGACATGCATGTTGCTATGAAAAGTCAAGTTGCAACTTGACAATGCAAATTTATTAAAAACCAAGTGAATGGATGTCTCAGTGGCATAGCCCATAGAGCACTATGTAGCTCCCCGTTCTTCCTGTCTCTCTACACTGTGCTGTCCACTAAAGCTGAAAAGCCCTATAAAACAAAATAAATAAATCCAAGATATTGTCAGAAATGGATTTCCCAACCGACTTTCTGCCGTTGCCTCAAATTACAAATGTTATCTCCCTTGTCTCCTTTGTTTGTAAGGTCCATACTTAATCAGGTAGAGTTTGACATAATTTGCTTTTATTTCTGTAAAACCACCCACTGTAGCTACAGCTAAAAGTAGACCATTTACTTTTCCGCCAACTTGCTTTTTTTATTAGGAAGTGGAAAGGATGGCAATGGAGTGCGATCACGTGGAGATCATTGCCCTGTCTGAGGCCCTCGGGCTAAGTATTCATATTGTGTCCATGGAGGGAGGCAATGAACATCTTAACCACCACACCATTCCAGAGGGAGCCATGCCCTCCCTGCACCTCCTATACAAGACTGCTCACTATGACATACTATACCCACGTGCACATCTTGGAGAATCTTAGGACCAGTTTCTCCTCTCAGTCTGGATTACATTTAAATTAAAATAAAACTGTGCCTTGCTGAATGAACAGTAACACTGGCTTTGTAAGCCATATGTTTGTTCAAACAACATGGAATCAAAATCTAAAGTTCATGGTTGGCATAGGACGAAACGTATCCTCCAGCGGGTTTCTAGCATTTTGCAGTCTTATTAAAAATATATTTTTTAATGTCTACCGCCGCTATGCCATATGTAAAATGCACATTGTGATGCCAGATTGTTTTCCATGTCATATTTGATAAACCTTTCAAATATATTTTTTAAAGATAAAAGACGTAATTATATACACATGTATATAAAACCCCAATTAATACCATTCCATTTGCACCGTTATTACCTCAAGTGGAAATAAACAATGTTAAACAGTGAAATCATTGCGTCTGCTGCTGTGGTTTCTTTTTTGCCTTCTGTTTCTGACTGATGACACTGTCCAGGGCAGACCTGACAGTGGCCAGAGGCAGCTCAGGCAGGGAGAGCTTGCCCATTTGTGTGGGGTACTTTGTTTTCATGGAGTTCTTAAAGACGGGCTGAGAGAGCAGGTGCTTCAGGTGTCTCTTCATGCCCTTCACCATTTTCTGCTGCTGCATGTCATCCTCCTCAGTTTTCCTCCCTCCTGAAAGGCATGCAAACACACAGCCGTAAGCCTCCGAACATGCTTGTGGGTGGTGACGAGCAGTTACTGACAATGTTCATGTGCCTAAAGCAATACAAATGAGTTTTTTTTTTTTTTTTTGGTCAAATGTGTCACAAACCTATACAGTGAAAGGTACGTTTTTATATATATGGGCCAGGCCAAGCGGTAATGGAGGGACACTTTTGCTGTATTTTGCCCTAGTACTCCTGTTCTATCCAAGGCTGAGTAAAATAATAACTGGTATTATATAAAGGCTACCTTAGACTACAAACTGAGGGGAAAAAAGTCAGATGGTAATGGAGGGACACAAATTCACCCCCCTCAAAATCATAATTGTGCCAACTTTAAAAAAAAAACTGGTTCAAGGTACTACATCAAGACACATCCCAATAAGCTTTCTTTTTGAATGGTTCATCCTCTCTAAGTAGGGGTGTGTCCCAATAGTCGAAAAATGCAACCTTTCCTCCTCCACTACCACTCCTCTAGTCTACTCCGTGCCCCGGAAACCGATCTTTCGTTCCTCCCTCCCTCCCTCTACTGTCCCAACAGTGTAGAAGACCAGCGAAGCGGCTTCAAACTCAGCTTTTCCTATCCTCTGGCAAAGCATGCATCAATGTATGTTACTGCGGAAGTTTTTTCACATTTTTTGGTGACATCATCGCGCTCACGCCCACAGAGGCAACAGTGATGATGCGTTGCTATGCCTTATATGAATTTCCCCAAGATAATGATGCCCCAGTGCAAGATATTTAGCCTTGTGTGTGCTTCAGTAGGCTATTAGCACACAAAAGACATAGCATCCTACAACAGATAACAAAATGCCAATCCGTTTTTGTGGTTCATATCCTACATAAAAATTCGGCAATTTAAGTCGGGGAAACAGCTTTATTTATTTGCTTGCACATTAACATTGCTCATTAATGTTGCTTATTAACGAACATGACTGTAGGCCTACATAAATATAGCCTAAGCATGACAGCTACCATTTCAGTAGCTATGTGAATATGCATTAATTAATTTATTCAACCATTCCAAAGGACGTTTTAAAATTTGATTTCAGAAATTAGAGTAGCCTATGCCTATAGGTGAATTAGTGCTCGGTATGTTCAGACATCGGGGACATCGGGATTCTGGAATTACAGTAAATTGTTATGTTTGCGTAGCCTATACTACAACATGTTTACTTTGATCTAATGTTGCTGATTACATGTTAATTAGTGTCTCGACCCGGACTGTGAAACAGGCTTGTTTACACTGATGCAACTATAGGTTACTTGCACTTGTAACTTAAAATACATTTTGCAGCTTTAAATGGGCTGACCATGTGGAAGATCTGTGATTGGCTTTGGGAATATGCGTGGGTTCGGCGTCACTCAAAGCTATGATAGGGCAACTTCATCAATAGTCGACGGCGATTTTGATGACAGTGAAGCAGATTTGCTGTCCCAATTTTGTTCACGGCTCCTCTCCTCCTCTCCCCTCCCTTCCTCCACATACTTCTGGGTAGTAGAGGAGTGGTAGTGGGGGAGTGGAGGTGGGGAGTGAAGAATATTGGGACGCACCCTAGAAAATTCATGTAAAAAAAAATGGAATGGAGGGACAGGCCGAAATGAGAAGAGATTTTTGAATACCTTGTCAAAAGAATTATGTGACTTTATATCCTAAACCACTCTACTATGATGCCTATTCATATCATCATTAGAAAAATGCTATTTATTCATACTTTATTAAAAATAGTTGCTCAGTAAGACTAGTTATAGGATAGAATCAGGGGGAAAGTGCATCTGTTCAAGTTCTTCAACCCCAATGGATTCAAAAGCCCATAACTTTATATAATATATATATATATATATATATATATATATACATACACACACACCTTTTTGGTGTAGAAGCGACACAGCATAATAGTAAAAAAAGAAAAAAAAGACAGCGAAGGTTACCCAAGAGAACATCATCATCCAGATCCATCTCTAGCGCTTCTGCTGCTTGCTTGAACCAGGAATTGTGATGTTTCTCCCTGCTGTTATGGTACTCAATCTTCTCTATCTTTCTGGCGAACTTGACACGCTCCTTTTAAGGCAGGCACACAGTATTAGCATAATTTAGATATTGCACCATTTCACCATAAACAACCCAATATAATGCATAATCAAGTAATTCAATTGGCACTTAATTACAGTAAAAAGCAATCCCAAGCCACAAGCCGGGACTGAACATACCTTAATAGCTGCCATGCACTTGATCTGTACGGGAAACATGGGCAGCTCTTCATCCTTTCCAAGTGTTCTGTATATTTTCTTGAAGTTCACCACGTCGTCGGGCCCGATCAGCAGTAAACTGAGACCCTCCTTGGCCGCTCGCGCCGTGCGGCCGCTGCGATGGACATACGTCTCCGACGTCCGCGGGACCTGTAGGAAAGCAGGAGGAAAGGCAGTGTCGCTGAACGAAACCAAGACGTGAATACTTTTAAGTATGTGTGTACGGGTGTATGTACAAAATGGTTTTATGGGTATGTGAAGGCATGCATGTGCGTACGCATGAACATGTCAAAATATACCTCATCTCAAAATGTGTAAAAATAATTGCTGTAAAATCAAAAATAATGTAAAAACAAAGTGCTATATTTCCTCCAAAGTGGGGGGTGAGGGGTGGTGGAGGGGTTTAAATTTTTTTTATTTTTTTTAAAAAGACATGAAAACCGAGGGCTGCGGTCGTCTCGGCATGCACCCCACCTGGTAATGGATGACGTGCTGAACGTTGGGGATGTCCAGGCCTCGAGCCGCCACGTCGGTCGTGAGGAGGACGCAGCTGCCGAGGAGAAGCAAACAAACGTGACTTAGGCATGTCCTGCATCTAAAAAAAAAAAAAACTATACAGGCAGACCAGCTCGACTACACAGTACCACAGGGCCACATCGACGTCAGCCTGAATTCACGCCGCACGGGCAGCGGCTCCCTCACCTGTCCCTCTCGGCGAACCTCTCCAGGTTCTTGAGCCGCTGCTTCTGGTGCATGTTGGCGTGCAGCGGCAGAGGGGCGCGGTCCAGGATGGTGAGCAGGGACGTGAGGCGCTTGATGCACTCGATGCTGTTGGCGAACACCATGGTGCGGGCCTGGTACTGGAGCAGGAAGTAGTACAGGTAGAAGTCCTTGTCGTCCTTCTCGCAGTGGATGCGCGTCTCCGTCAGCGTCTCCACCGTGGCCTCCTTCCTGGTCAGGTCGATGACCTTGGGCTTGGTCCTGATGCCCACCTTCTCCATGAGGACGTCCAGCTTGCTCCGCTGCTCCAGCTTAGTGGCCTTCTTCTGCATGAGGCGGACCGGCGCCTTGTGCACCATGGTCAGGGTGGCCGAGAACACGAACGTCTGCCGCTCGGGGCTGTATTGAGCGTTGTTCAGCATCTCCAGCAGGTTCTCCAGCTCCGCAAAGTGGCCTTTCTGCACCATGCGGTCTGCTTCGTCAATCACCAGGCACCTGGAGAACAGGACGCGTGCGAATCATTTTACTGCCATAGCACTCGCTGGGTAATGAATATGACGTGAGTGGAGATTATTTTTCCACATGAGGGTACTCAGACCCATAAACAATTTGATCGATGGTGATGTTGTGCGTCATGGCAAGCTTACTAATGGAGCATTCACTTAGTGGCTTACAGAAGTATTTAGACTTGCAATTTTTTTATTTTATTTAATAGCCTCAGTTTCAATTCTTGACACTTAAAAATAAATTAATATTTCTGTTCTACACCACCTACTCTACACTGTCATTTCTGCTTTGATAGTGTAGACTACGTAGGTTGTTTCGACCAGAAATATAAATTCCTATGAAATTGCATAATTTCATGCTTTGGGGAAACAAAAGTGAGTCTTCAAGAGTCAAAACATTTGTAAGCCAGTGCATTTATAATTCTTGAAACTGAGCATTGGATAAACATTGTGTGTGTTTGCTTTATGTTATTACATGATCATTCATAATTCATAGTGATAATGGTGATAGCCAATGACATGCACACCAACAGAAATTTGCACAAGCTGACTAAATTGGAAGTTTATCATCCAAAGTCAATGTAGCACCAACTTTTTACAAAGTAGACCTGACAGTATGTTGAACTTAAGATCAATGTTAATGAGAAGTATTGTTCCTAGCCTTGATAGAAGACAAACATGTGTTCTGTATGCCAAAACCATTAAAAGCCTGTACTACATGCCATTTTATTTTTTTATAAGGCCCTAGATTTTTTAAAAAGTGCAAAATTCATAAATGAGTGATATTGAGGGTACTAGAAACCCACATTTTTGCACCAATATGATATCAATCATTATATTTTCTGCAAATACAATCTTTTATAAATTTTGTGCCAATATCTGAGCTCTCTACCACCAATGGACATGAAGATATTATGAACAAAACAACAATATGTGGTCGCATATTTTGGTCATTTTCATAGGACCAAAATGGTATGGGGTAGCTAGTAGGAACATAAAAATGTACATGGAAATTGCTTGATGTATGGTTATTAAGGGTACAAAGTGCCAATGTCCTTCCGTTTTTCCTTCACACAAAAATACACAGATTTTTTTACCTATGGCAGAAAAACGTCCATTTCAGGATTACATTTTTTTGCCTCAGTATCTCCATGATTATTGAATTCCTGTGTCATAGGAATTGTAAGAAATAAAGGATAAACATGTGTTCAGTATGTTCATTGGAATAGAGGGCATTTGAGATGGGAATTGTGTCTCCGGTAAGGTCCTGGATATTGAAAATAAGTGAAATATTTTGATAAAACCTCTGGTATAAGGAGGAATAAGTGGAATCCTAAATGGCCCTCTCAAGCTCCAGTGGGAGTATCTCAATGCGTTTCCACATAAAAGGTTGGATGTGTTTATACATGTACATGTAATTTTACAGTGCGCATGTTAGAAGGCTATATATGGAAATTGTACTGATATGCATGTTGAAACATGTCCACACAGTGAAATCATCAGTATATGCCCTTATATTCACCAATCAGTGAATAATGGAACATAGGGATTCCACTTATCAAGAAAACACCAAGCATGTACCCAATTCAGTCCCGTTGTTCTATGGTTAAAGGATAATAGTTTTCATCACATGTAATTTCTAGTACATAATTTGCTACATTGCACATCATTTTCAATAGTTATTTTAATTTTTTATTGAGTATCTTATTCTTTTTTAAATATGGGATATCAAATTTAACCACTCCATTGAATATAGCATTTATCAGAGTTAATGCCTTTTTCTATAATGAGGCTTTGATAGTAAAGAATATAGCTTGCATTAATGACCTATAGTAAAATGAGCCTACAGAAAACATGTATTTCTTTACTCCAATAAATATTTCAGAGGCTGGGACACACATAAGTAGAGATAACAAGGGAAGACCCTGCTTCTTCATTATGGACGTTTTTTTTCCTAGAGGTAAAACAATGCCTTTAACTATGTGTATTTATCTATGAAGAGAACATGGAAGGACATTGGCACTTTGTACACTAAATTACCATACATTAAGCTACTTCCACATACATTTTCATGTTCCTACTAGCTACCCCACATACCATTTTGGTCCTATGAAAATGACCGAAAAATGCTACCACGCCTTGTTTTATTCGTAATATCTTCATGTCCATTAGTGGTAGAGACCTCAAATATTGGTACACAATTAATAAAAGATTGTATTTGAAGACAAAATAATGATTGATACCATATGGGTGCAAAAAATGGGTTTATAATACCTTAATATCACTCTCGTTAAGGAATTTCGCACTTTTCCCCCCAAATCTAGGGCCTTATAAAAAATAGAATGGCATGCAGTACAGGCTTTTAATGGTTCAGTCATACTGAGAACATATTTGTCTTCCATCCTACAAAGTTTGGTGAGGCTAGAAATAATACTTTTCAAGATATTAATGCCCAAACATGGCTTCCCAGATAAGACGTTTTTGAGTGTAAATTAAAAAATATCAAGGGCCAAAAAAATATAAAAACATTGGAATTGAACAAAAATATTTTACAGGCCTTAATTTTGGGTTTTGGGACCCAAACATTATATAGACAAACTTTGAACAAAATCTGAGACGGTGCTGCAACCACTTTCCTGGATTCTGTCTGATTTGACACGGAATGACCCTTCAGTATATCGGACCCATTTTGGCTAGCAGATGAGCTCACATAAAAGTATCCTAGTTTTGCTCACATGGATTTGTCGACTTCAGATAATGTTGTCTAATTCAGGAAGTATTCAATGTGCAAGTTTTAAAATACTTGCATTATACCAGTTTTAAACTTCAAACGAGCATCTGAACAGTTGGATGGATATTCATTTATATCTCTTTAATCTGCACCTTATGTGCAGGCAGCAGTATTAGATATTTCTTATATAGAATACAGCGGCCAAAGATTTGCGTAATCTATTCAGAAACGTGAATACAAAGACAAAAATCCAGTCAAAAATCTAGTCCTTTCTTTCTGTCCAGTTTATGTAGCTGCCTGTTTTCTAAGCAGACACCATGAATTCATATTTAACTCACGGCGCATGGAAAATAAATGCATAACAACAGTTGCAGCAACATTTGCGAATGTGAAGTTGATGCAGTGTACCTGAGCTGCCTCAGGTTGAGGAGGTGAGGATGCCGCTCCTTGATCAGCTCCCAGAGGCGGCCTGGTGTCGCAATCACAATTTCGGGCCTTCGATTTAGCAACCGGTTCTGCTTCTGTGGAGCCATTCCCCCCACAATTATTGCAGTCTTGATACCTGTACGTAAAGAGGACAAATGCCTTTGTCACCATCTTGTCTTAGAAAGTATGTGCCACGTGCAAGGCTCATGGTGTCCGACACTGACCTGTAAACTGTGCTACGGCATCAATGTGGTGTTTCACCTGGACGGCCAGCTCCCTGGTGGGGGTGAGGATCAATCCCAGCAACGGCTGCTTTTGATCGGACTGCACTTTTGCCAGGCCAAGAATATCAAAATCAAACTCCATATCCTCAATGACTTTAACGCATTGCAGCTTTTGAGAGTCAGTGCCGTCATCCTCCTCCATATCCTCTTCTGCTTCTTGCGATTCATCTCGGCCTTCTTTTTCCTGATCTTCTGCCACATCCTCATCTGTTTGGACTTCCTCCTCCTGCTCAGAATCTCCAATACTAGTCTCAGTGGCCTCATTGGCCTGGTCCACATCAGGCAGATAGAGACTCTTCAAGTCCGTCTCTGGGACAGCCAGGCTAGCTGGCTCATCCTGCCTCTCCTGAGCTCTTCTCCACTCTAGGATGGAATGAATCATGGGTATTCCAAATGACAGCGTCTTACCACTTCCTGTGAAGAAAAAGAAGTGTAAATCTGACTTATTCCACCTTACCTATGGAGGTACTGGATATTATAACTATTCAATTTAGAACACTATTTATAGCGACTCCGAATGCAACTGGATTATTATTAACACTAACCCAACATTAGTGCACATTTATATTCCAGCTACATTGTAAAATAAAGTAATCTTTAAAAAATTCCAGTCTGCAGCTTTGACTGTTGCCAAGCTAACACTAATGGTGAGTTCTGCAAGGGTTGAGATCTGGAGCCTTATGCTGATTCTTTTAAGATCATCCATTACTCCTTGTGAGGAAAAGGATCAGTTGCAAAGTTCACTTTGGTTATTTATTTTCTCCACTCAAATATTCTTATGAAAACCTCTGCTGAATCATGAAGCAGCAAGAAGCTGAATTTGAATATTGACATCTGACATGATGTGTGCCTTCAATTCACCTTAAATTTCAAAGAACAAGTTTGGATTAGCAGCAACAACAGCAGGTGCATACAGTAGACTGTTCACACAGATGTCAACCCCTCTGACAATAGCACCTACCAGTTTCAGCTGCTCCAAGTATATCCATGCGATCTCTAATTGCAGGCGGTAGGGCAAGAGCTTGAATAGGTGTAGGTGAACTAAATCCAAGAGTGCCAAGTGCCTGCAGTACTGGCTCAGGGACAAAGAGATCCTTCCACGCAGATACATCTGTATCTGAACCAAATTTCCCTGAAAGGGCAGCATTAGTCCAATTTTTTGCCCTCTTTTTTGGGAGTTTCACAGCTTTTTCTGGTGGTTCAACGTCGGTAGACGGTTTGAGTGTCTTGGCTTCCGGTTCCTTCTCTTTCTTAACTCTCTTCTTCTTTATTTTCTTTGATTTTGTTTGGGGCATTTGAGAATCTTTCTCTGGATCCACGACCTTTTCGGACTCCAATTTATCCTGAACTGACTCTTCCACTTCCACCTCAACACCTTCCACCTCAACACCTTCCACCTCAACACCTTTCACTTCAGAAGCGGAAATACCACTCTGCTGGCTTGCCTTTTTTGGCTTTTTCTTTTTCTTCTTTTTTGGTGGCTGTACAGACTCCTCTTTGTTCTCACTTCCTCCCTCACCTGCCTCCCCTCCATCTGCCTGCACCTCCGCTTCTTCAGTCACTTTCCTTTTTTTGGCTTTCTTCTCCCTTCTCTTTTCCACCTTTACTGAAACCTTGGCAGAATCAACCAGGCGGTAGTCCGTCAGCTCCTCAAAGCACACCAGCCCTCCCATGTCCTGCTCGGAGAAGAGACTGTGGTCCAGCTCTACTGCCTTCCAACTTCCCTTCACAAGGATACCCCGCTTGTTGGGCTTCACCCCATTTCTGAGCACCTTCCTCCTGGGCTGCACCTTTTTTGTCTTCATTTTCCTGTTGAATTTGGACATTCGAAAACAGTTATTCTGCAGCCGATATAGGTATGCACAGATTTTTTTTAAGTATATTGCCAACTGCCAGGAATTATGTGATGCAAAAGTGGTGGTCCTATCATGAACACAAGGCTTCATTAATAGGTCTCATGGTAAGTTATACAAACATATAATACCCTCTTGGCTAACTCTGACACATTTACATTGAAGTGTGAACTAAAATGTTGATTAAATTAATTAAATTAAATGAAAAGCATATAGCAGTACAAATGTGCTGTTGGTACAATGTAGTTACAAAAGTATAGGGCCTTTTAAGAGACATCCGTCAGGCAAAATATGCCCCAAAATATGCATGATAATTGCATGTTTCTTAAAGTATTTGTACCCAAGGGATCCAATCAAGGGATTGCACCAAAAATATCCACAAGATCCTCCTAAATTCACACAGAATGTCCCCAATACAGTTTATAACAAGTGTAGCCAACCTTGAAAGTATGTTACATTACATTAATTTAGCAGACGCTTTTATCCAAAGCGACGTACAATACGTGCATACAGAGACATCATCAAGATCACTACAGAACAGACAAGACAAAGCACATCCTTCCCATAATGTAGCAGCTATCCCTAGTAATGAACGTTGACTGTAGTTCACAGTAAGCTGTGGGTAAATCAGCAATACTACACTTCTATTCTAAATACTATTATAAACAGACAGGAAAACAGTGTTGGTGAACAATGTTGAACATTGTTCACCACTAACGTTAGTAGCCACAAGCCAGGGGCAGTAGCTATGCATAAAAACGTAAATGAGAACTATGACCATCTTTTCCTAAGCAAGAGTATTAACGCTGCCGTAGGATTTCTTCTAACCTGACAGTTGAGGTCAATGCCATTTTAATTCAGGTAATTAAATTAACTGAAAAATCCTAACATGAAATTTTTCGATACACACATATTGAACTGAAACTTAACTGACCACAGTTAGCAAGCTATGCTAAAAAAGGGAAACTACTAAAAAAAAACATGCCAATTATTTCATAGAAAAAATACAGAAAATTTGACTAACGTTAGGTAACGTTAAGTTAGGCAGGGAAGAAGGGACATGGTTCCATACTAAAACAACACACCGAGGAAAATATTTTTAAAATATCATCGCGTCTGTTGCACGGTACAGGACTCGCGTGCTCGCAAGGAAACACAAGAAAAAGTGCTCGCTATCGCTTTTTAGTAAGCTACACACATTTTAAAGCTTGTCAGTGTGCCACAACGCATCTAAATATAGAGTTAATTTAGATTGCGCGAACTAGCTATAGCGAATGATTAGCTAGCTAGTTAGCTAACATCCAACAGAGTAGGCTATACAGCACTGAGGGAGCACTTGCAAACAGTTGTAAACGCAGTCTAGATTGAGATAACAAAAAAATATATACATATAAATGTACCTCCTGGATGAATAACAGGCAAAGTATTTTCCGAAGAATTGTGTTTTGACAATGCGCGAGGTTGGGTTAGACGAAACTCATGTGCTGCTCTTCACGAGGACGCAGCCATTTCAGATGAGATCACGTGAGTTGTTGCTGAACCAATCAGCTGTGAGAACGATTGAATAACTTTATTAACAATTCACCCACAAACATCTTCGGTTTCTTAGATCCCGTTGGTCGTCAGCAAGCGAATTGATCAGTTCGATGAGAAAAGAGAAATCATAGATGCTGGCCACATATAATTACGTTACCGGTCTGTGGCTTTTCAGGGAATGTTTATATTGCTTGCTAGTAACGTTGGCTACAGGTAGACTAGCCAACTTGATAAATTGCTAAATGCTCGCTAAGTTAGAACTATTCTGTAATAACAGGTGTAAAGCCCGTCAATCATTTGAAATGAGTCCACATTTTTTATATTGTCTATGTGAATCGAGACCCCCCCCCCTACCTGTCGATATGTAGCCTATTTTTGTCGTAGACTAACGTTACTGACTTTCAGTATACTATTCAGTATACTACTTTCAGTATACTATACTGAGTATAGTGCTGTGCTGTAGCGCCGCGTCTCCATGGAGACCAGTTTGCCGCTGCAGCAGCAGTGAGAGCTGAATGTTACTTTGCCTTTGCTTTGCGCGGTGTAGGTGCGTGCGTATGGACTGTGCATTGTGAATGTTGGTAGAGATCTCTCAAGGTTTCGTTTGCAAACAGAGGGGTATCGACATTGCGTTTGGATGGATACTTAACTACCTCGGATGGACATTAGGGAGTAGATCAGTCGTTCGTTAGATGACGTTTTGTAATGTAACGTTACCTATATTAACGTTGACTATTTAATGCCTACTGATTGCAGTTGTAACATTAAGTCGTAAGCTAGAAAGGTAGCTGGCTGGCTGGCTGTGACTACGATGTCATAGCAGTGAGTTAAACCTTGAGGACTGCATAACTGGAGATGAAGCATCGAGCTCAAGCGAAAAAGCGACTATGTTATGTAACGTTAGGACAGACAATCAGGCAAATCCCAGAGATAGGAGAAGGCAAAAGTAACAAGCTGGACTTGGACATTAGCTAGCGCATACGATTCCTATCATTTTATATGAGAATTTGTCCAACGTTAAGCAACTGGCTCGGAACAAGCTTGTTAACTACTAGTTAGCTAGCTACAAAATGATGAATTCGTATGCTCGCTTGCAACATCAGTGTCGTTGAATTAATATTACGTTACAGTAACGTTATATTAACACTCAAACAGCATAACGTTAGGCTTCTAAATAGGCAATTAGTTGCCTACTGGACCTAAGATAGATAGCTGTTTGTCACCGAAATTGACGGACAAGTTTAGCTGAAATACTAGCAAGAAAAAAAATGATATGAGGAGATGAAGCTTTGTAAAATGGATTGCTTGGTACCTGGCTAGCAAGCCTAAGTTTAAGTTGGAACCAGCCTGACATCATTGCAATCCTCCGGGTCAAGGCACCCAACCCGAGAAGGCTTTGTCGTGGGTGGATCATAGCTTTCCCCCAAATCAAAGAAACCAATATTACTCATTCACAGTTAGGAGCCATGGTCACGATACAGCTTTAACCAGCGATCACACACCATAAGGGAAAACAAAATTGACGTTCCTCAGCAAAATGACTTTCAACCAGTCCAGTTTGTTCGGCCAAATCGACGATCTACAGGACCTCGCAATCATCGAAAGACCAATACGGAGGAGTTTGAAGGTACCTGTCGTTAGTATTGTCGGTATTAACATATGTACATTTTCTTAACTTTGTATTTGTAAACACGTGAACCATCATTGCTGATTTGCGTTTATATATCCAACGTCATCGATTTCTGTAACTGGCTTTGGCATGACATATGCATTAGAAAAACTAGCTGTCACAGTGTGTAGCAATCTACCTACATGTTGACAGTAAAATATTTATCTTATCTTTGTTAGCCAGTCGTTTTATGTGACTGCCTGTACGTTACCGGTTGCCAAGTGAGTTGGGTTATTTTATTATCATTTTGATGTGTTAGCATCACTTGATGACAGCACAGCATAAATCGGGACTGCCACATCGTTTAGATAAATCCACAATCATTATTATTATTATGGAGATTCTGTTTTATTAACGTGATACTTCATACTAATAGTCTACATCCTAGTCTCACCAAATGGATGTGAATGTAAAACTCATTGGATTGGGTTCTGTATTTCTGTGATCTGCATAACTGCGTGGTTTATTTTAGTGCTGTAGACGTAGTTCATTTCGTACAGGGAATTGAATCGAGTACAGTCAATTGCATCCTTCTGAATTATAAACATTCTGCAAAAAGATAATATTTCCCATTTCGATGTACACATTTTCAATGTCATAGGGGTGTATGCTGCTTAAAACATTCCTCGTTGCAAAGCACCACTTTCAGCTGGCTCAATGTAGCGGGGGTTGCCCGCTTTACTGCGTGACGCAGTTTCAGTCAGCAGTCAGCTTCATCGGTTATCCCTCTCCCTTTGCTGCAGAGACAAATGGTCTGTGAAAAATGGTATTTTATGTACATCGAAGGCTACATTGCCTATATGTGTGGATACTGTTATTTTGTGACATAATTTAAGCAATTTGATACTTTTTAAAGTTTGAAAATAATGTATTAGATTTAATTTATAGTATACATGTACAGTGATTGTAGTTAATGTTAATTGCAGTAAACATGTACTTGTACTGTTAAATGTTATAGTGAAAGAACTGTATGTTTTAGGATTAACTGTGTTTCTAAGAATGCTCTCTCCTCTTGTCTGAATTGTTTTCTTTAAGTCTCATTTGCCTGTCCACCTTGGACATTAGAAAGGAAAGGCTCATTTACATGCTGTGTCACAGTCTTACGGAGAAGGCAGTTTTAATAGAATGGAATTGTACATGTGGGGAGAATGCATCATATTTAGAGGGGGTGGGTGTTTTCTGTGAGCCTTGCCACGCGCGAGGATCCAGAGAAGCATCACGGATAATGAGAGAAGCCTTAAAGTAATAGGCTACACCCACACTTCTCAGTCCCCACACACTCCTCCTACGCAGAGGGGGAGAAACGCAATCTATCGTGCCTTGCTGGGGAAAAAAATAAATAAAATGGAGTCATTTCTGAGCTGTGTGATTGAACCTTGCCCATGGCCTCTTGAGTGCTGTGGACCTTGTTGTCAGTGTAAATGCCAGTCTGAGTGATGGAAACCACCGGGCCTTGATGCAGAGGGGACTGGAGATATTGCACTTCACCTGCTCTTAGAAAGGCACATACGATTGTGTGTCCCATAAGATGTGTTGCTTGTGCTCGGAAATTTCCGTTCATGGCCTTGTGTTGGCAGTGGCACATGTTGTCTCTGTAGGAAGAGAACATTTGGGACCACCTTTCAAAGAGTAACAGGAAGGAAAATAAATGCTGCTGGAAATTTGCCACAAATCACTTTGACAGCTGCATTCCAGACAATTGTAGACATTTGTTTAGTAAAATTTGGTGTGGGCGCATTTGATTTTAAATTATTATTTTATTTTTTTTGCTGTTTTCTAAATGTATCTGTATCTGCTGTTTCAAAGCATCAGTCACAGTCCTCCAAACCCTCTTTGCTCTTGTGTGTCTCATTTTCAAGACTGCGGAGGAGATTGAGAAGCTGACGGTGGATGAGGATCTGAATGACATTGAGCGAGCAGTCTATCTCCTCAGGTAAAGGGAAAAGGACGTGGGCCTGTGGTTGCAGACATGGGTCATAAGGTGGATTGGGTGGGTTGGGGGTAGGATGGAAGGCCCAGTAGGAAGAGCTATCTGCTCTAATCTTGCTGGGATTTCTTAACCCAGGAACTCTTGAAAACCTTACAGAAGCACATGCACATTATCCTTCATTCATTACACTATAATAATTTGGAATATCAAAGACTGCAATGGCAGCACCATATTCTTGATGTTCTTCA
Source organism: Synaphobranchus kaupii (assembly GCA_029718625.1). Classification (NCBI taxonomy): domain Eukaryota; kingdom Metazoa; phylum Chordata; class Actinopteri; order Anguilliformes; family Synaphobranchidae; genus Synaphobranchus; species Synaphobranchus kaupii. Next base: position 18,237,063 of record CM056390.1, read on the forward strand.
AAAGCACCTCAGTTCAGCAGTTCATTAGTGACAACTGATACTGCAGCGACACTGTGTCTAGAGTTCAAACCTGCACATTTGCCAAAGCCTGCCTAAAACAATGGCACATGAAACCGATACCTGGACGGTATTTATACTGCCTGCTCCTTATTCTGTCTTCTTAATAGTTGTTGTCAGGTTATCTGGAGACAAATGTCCAAACTTTCTAGTGCCATGTGATCCTGGAGTGTAACGCTGCATCTTTGTCAGAATAGTTTGGCAAATAACACATTTATCCATGCGTTTTTCGTCCGGTCCTCACCCTTCAAATGACATTGGAACACAGCTTGTAGACTGAATTGAGCAACCATTTTTGATTAAAGAGAATGTGTTGGGGGTGTGGTAGGCAACTTGAAGCATATGCAACTATCTTACTTTAGAATGATGAAAAACTATCATTCAGCACTGTCTTTGGAAAAGTTAGAAAGTAAAATAATCTTGTTTGTGAGAAATAGTTTTCAGGTGTAGATTTCCTAAGATTCCTAAAAGCCCAGATAAACACTGTATGTGCGACATTTGGGATATTGATGTGGACATTGTACCGTCCACATATTGGGCCAGGCCACATAAAAGGTAATGCTTCTTATGTTTGACTTTTTATAAATAACGAAAACTGATTTACAGTGCTTTACTTGGTCTTTAGATGTATTCTTTAGGTTTGATACTGTACATTGTACATTTACGTTTTAGGCATTTAGTAGACACTCTTATCCAGAGCGATTTATACAGCTTATCTTCTTTTTACCTGCAGTCCATTTATACAACTGGATATTTACTGAAGCAATTCTGTCCCAGTACCTTGCTCAATGATACAATGGCAGTGCCTCAACTGGGAACTGGACCTACAGCCTTGGAGTCGCAAGGCTTGTTCCCTAACCATTGTGCTACACTGCCTTCCATTATACTACACTGCCAGTGTACCCCACTTTCTGTTACAAATCCGACATGGGGTTTAGTGTACGGCCTTAGTCGCAAGTCAAGAGCCCATAAAGGCCACTTGGATTCATTCTCAGAAAAAATAAAGCCTCTGGATTTTGGATGCGCCAAGCATTTATCAATCAGGTTTTTATGGGCTAATCTATTTGGGCTTGATCTTAAGCTGCTCCCTTCTTTCTTGTGGCTTCAAACAAATGGATGGACAATGCATGGCTGCAGTTGTAAAATCTGTTGTAATTATTTTCATAGATTTTCTTTGGCAGCTGCCATATTTCATTTGAGGCTTACATTGGTCTTTATAAATCTCCTCAAGACTGTTAGAATTATTACTATGAACCACCCATAGAGGACCCTTTTTAAAATGCACGCTTTTTGTGCTAAGGTGCAGCGTCCTGATCCCAGTTGAATTTTCCTTATACACTACCCCCATCAGTTTAACATTACCTTCATTACTCATTGCTGTGATCCACACTACATTTGTCACCCTGCTGTAATCGGCTGCTTGAAGAACTCCAACTCTGTTGTTTACAAGATCGATTAAGAAACCCTTCCTTTATTTCCCTCCCCAAGAAGACAAGAGCAGGTCAGAGGTGAAAAGGCCAATCTCAGCCTTTTTTTTACCCCACTAGAACAAGTCAACATGAAAGTCACGGCGTGAAATTAACGTTTTCACCCACTGGCCAGAGTGGCTTGCGGATTCTAAAAATCTGCAACACTCTGTCTCCTGCTTAGTAGCCTAAACATTTGGCTGAAATGCATGCCAACTGGAAGGACTTTGGCCTTGGAAAACTTGATTTGTCAAAAATGTAGTCCATTATTGTAATATAAATTCTGTGCCTGCTGTGTTTCTATTTGAAGAAAACAAAAATCAACTTTTTGCCAAAATGTGTGAATTTAATTTAAGTAAATTTATGTGAGATTTATAACTTCAGAGATCATAACAGTTATGGGCACTATTTGCATGGTCTAGAAATAAATCTTTCCTGTCGTCTCTGGTAGTATAGTAGTTCTACTTGTTGCCTGAAGCAGATGAAGATGTATCAGCCTCTGTGTGTATATGTAATTGCTGTACAGAAGTTACATACTTGACCATGTAACTGAATATCTGATGTATAGGCACCTCCCTGCCACAAGATAATGATTTCAGTGGTACAGGAGAGTTAACATTAGTACTATAACTATTCCTATAGCAAAATCTCATGTACTCTAATATTTATGCCATAAATCTACCCGTATAATATTGACATTATGACTGAAGCAGGCTCCTGAAACATCAGTGAAAAATGCTACTTGTTGTTTTTCAAATTCCTCAGAATACTCAACAATCAAACAGTTACCGTGCTGCACAGTCTGTGCTGAGCATATCTTAATGTTAGTTGAAATAGTTTAGAGTTTGGGGTATTTTGAGGTTTCAGTCTAGTGCCAGGAGGTAGCCAGCGAGTGACCTCAAAATTCAGATTATTTCTGAACTTTATTTACTATTGTAGTGTAAGTCTTCTTAAATCCCCAGGGCAGGATGAGGCAAATGATACATTTCAAAATAGCTCTGAATTCTGACTGTCAGTTTAGCTAATTTATATGTGAAAAGACAACGGTGCTCTTCAAATATCCAGTTCCAGATACCAGTTAAGTAATTAAGTAAACATTAACATTTTAATAATATAAGAGGAAACCTTTAATTTTAGTTCCTTTTAATAAGCAGAACTCAGCCTATTAAAATAAGAGGACACAATTTGTAAAACAGATCATATATTTGCCATTACTATTTCTAAGGACACAGAATAATTGTTAGAGAAAGATATTGTATATTTTTTTCAAACAATGATTACCTTATACTCTCACTTGGCTCAGCTTGAGCAGGTCTATCCCACATTCAGAGCTGTTGGTCGGCTCTGACATCACACAGACTCACAGAACAGTTTATGGGTCTCCACAATCAGGCGGGGGGTTGCCTCCCTCTCTTTCCTATTCTTTTTGTGGAAATGGTGCCTGGTATCGCATTCCAGAGTAACAGCCATGGGTCATAAAACTCCTCAGAGGAGGGTACAGAAAGAAAGTTGTTTTCTTTGTGAGGGGGAGAAACTTGAGACTGAAAATGTTAAATGCAGTTCAACAATGAGTGTAACAAGTGTGTGCTACACGCTCTTTGTACGTCCTCTCAGTGACACGTATGTCACAAATAAGGCAACTCTATAACTTTGTTATAGTGTACTTCTGTCGTCTGTACACCTGCTTTGTTAACCAGTCTGTAGGCATGAAAATATAAGCAACATGCATAATATATGGATTATTGGTTTTTCAAAAGAAATAAGGTGGCTTTTAAGGCAGCTTAAGCATTACAACATGCAGTGCATTTATACTTGAGATTTTCTTCATTTTCCTCAGACAAATTTTATAGAATATGAAAATATTAAAGTAATGTGATTAAAATGAGAAACTATCAAACTATCATCTTTTAAACCTCTTTCGCATAAAGTGCAGTGATGTTTGTGCTGTCAAGCAAAATAAATATTGACATGGGGCTCTAATAAGACAAAATTATAATGGATATCATCATCATTGTTATTGACTAACGTGGCAGATTAAGCTTGAATGGAAATTAATGATTATTTTAAGTTTTTCCTTTTTTCCCAGTCAAATGCAAAACCTTTCCCAATGCCGGGCACAGTAAGTTACAGCTCATGAAATGAAGCGTGTGGAACTGTGGATTGACCAGCTTCTGACTTCTACCTTGGATTGGTTAAAACTATTTACTGGGCACTGGTTCAGTATCCTTGCCAGCATACCAGCTTATTCATTTTTTAAACCCACGGGGGAAGTCAGGCGTATTCTTGTGTGGAGGTCAGGTTGTTTGTCTGTGAGCAGTGACCGCTCCGTGCCCCCAAACAGAGCATGCCACTCAAAGTGCAGCCCCAGTTTGAACTATGCTGATGCGGATGTTATGGCCTCTTTGGGTTATAAACGTTGCATTGCACGGTATTCATTACAGGTGAGAAGTTGTTTATTCAAGTATCATGAAAATGGCATCAGCCAGCCTGTCAGGTTGCCATGCTGTTGGTGCAATGCAAGAGAAGCTTGTGGTGTCTCTTCTGCCTGTTAGCCTATAAGTAGACTGGTTCTGCTTATATGGATATGATTTAGAATTCCACGCATTAAGACACAAACCAGATAAGCACACGCAGGAAAATAAGAAAAAGCCAGCACTCACAAAGATGTTCAATCCTTGTAGCTATTTTACATTTTATTAGGCCCCCTTGTTTCGGCTACTGCTGTCCTCAGCGTGTGTTGTTTCAACAGACAGAGTTGTTTCAACAAATTAGCTAAGCCTTTAAGGTCTGCATGTATATGTTTAGGAAAGGGGTAATGTTTCTTTAAAGTGAAGGTTTCAGACAGGTGGTATGGTAATGGATTTAGGGCTTTGTGTGAGGGTTCAATTGCATGCAATTGGTTTAGAAATCACAAAAACTAATTTCAAGATGAATATGTAATTGGTTATTAAATAAATGAAGAGGTTTTTAGTATGAATGTCTCACCTACTACACTAAAAATAAAAACATTTAACATTTGAGATTTTAGGTAGGTTATGCTACCTTTTTATTACTTTTACTGCAATAAAGTAGATTAAATATTACCAATATTTGATGTATTAAAAACCGATGTTTTAGGCTGCCAAGGAATGGATGTCAAAGCATGTATTGAGTGCATCCTGTTTCCAAGGAACAGGTCCTAGTATAGTATTAGCAGTTCATGAATGATGATGGCTTTTTCCTATTCCAAGTAAGAGACTGTTATGCCCTTTGAAGAAGGGCTTTAAAAGTAAATTGAACGGACTCGCTGAATGCTCCTCTGGTTACTCCCATTAGTTAATCCCAGTCCGGTCTTCAGTGACAGATTTGCCTCTCCGCAGATTGGTGCTAGCTCTCGTGTAGCAGGCTAGTGATGTCGCTGGCTTGCATTTTGTGTGCATATGCTTCAGCCACAGTGCTCCCTGCATGGGGCAGTAGTGATTTGAGAGGCACGACCAGTTATTACAAATTGGGGAGAGAAAAGGAGGAGGAACGTTTAAAAATGGGAAATTGATAGTTGGTGGCCCCTTCTCTTTTTCCTCAGACGCATTGTATCTGTATTGCCGCGTAATTCTTGTAGCGATATCTCTGCAAAGGTTGTGAAGAGTTCGAGTCGCTTAATCATTGCACAGCTGTGCTTAGAGCTCCTCTGCGTTCAGAAAAAAAATGGGGTTGTGATGCTGGCTTTGATTCACTGTGCTTATATTTTTGTTTCTGCTCTATATTCATATTGAAGTCTACAAATGCATGAATGTCACTGAGGACCTTGGAAATGTGTGATATCTAGAAGTATAGTATATTGAAAAATAAATCTATACATGCCGTTATACAAAGGTGCACTGCTTGCATTACATATTTCACATATAAAGGACATTGTATAAATTGTATCTTCTTTATCTGAACTACTTGGATGGTACCGCAAGTACTGGTACCGCATCAATGCAGGCTGTGATTGATTTGATTTATGTTCTTGGGAGTTTGTACCAGTGCAATGTATTATTTTCTTCAAGTGATAACATGCACAACCTGCAGTTTTCAGAATGTTTAACATAATGTTTAGCTGTTATAGCTTTAAGACACTGGATTTGTCCATGGTTTTGCATGTTTGCAGGTACCGGTAATTAAAGTAAAAGAATGAAAACTCCGTTAATTTTGCTGTAATATCATGCAGTCTCTTGTTCAAATGTGTAGACCAGTTAATACGGGTTGAAAAGGAGAAAAGCACGGGTTAGAGACACACAAGTACATTGAAGCCATTAAATGAGTCACGAAGCCGCAAAGAAAAGGGAAATGAGAAGTATTGTTTACAACCATTATTTTGTTAATTATTGTCATTTTCTTTTTTATGTGCCTTGCTTGCTACAATCGGCATTATCGTCTCCAGTTAATGGTGATTTCGTCTTGGCTTCTGTCTTCCTTACTTTTGTCATTCTGCTCCATGGCCATTGTTTGCTTCCAGTTTGTGTCCAGTTTGTGCCTCGTCTTGTAGCAGCTGGCCGTTCTGCTCCTTTTTGCTTTTGCCTCATGTGTCTGTCATGTGTGATGCCAGTTAGTCGTTAATGGACATGGCCGCCATCCTTCATTCTATAGCAAGAAGGTAGAGCCTGAGCATTTGGTGGTGCACAGGAAGTAAATCTTGACCAATAAGGTATAGGCAAGTATCACTATTTATTATGCAAAAATGAATGCAAGCAATGAACTATTATAAAAGTAAATCTGCGCACATTTGCTGGGATTAAATATAAGCACTCAAATAAAATACCAGGGAGATAGTTAGGCTTGTATAGTAAAAAAACTAAAAAAATGTTATTCATTTTAAAATTTGCACCATTAAACTGATTTAGCTACATTTGATAAATAGGCACTGCTTTATCTTTCCTACTACAGCCACTATATCTCTTTGAAGAGTGTGGAGTCTGACCTAAGCTTTTCCCCCATTTACACTGAATGGTGAAGATGAGGACAGGAAAGCTGCTTCTGTGCTATCCAGAGTGTTTATTTTGCTCTCCACACACAGGCTAATTCAGGAAAGTACCATTGGCCCAGTTTGCTCAGGCCCCTCTTGTCCTGGAAGGAATGCTCATTAGTCCCTAAGAACTAGCTGGTCTGGCTCATTGGGGGCCATTTTCTTGATGAGCAGAGATGTTTAGTTGCCTTGAATTAAGGGCTCCAGTTCTGTAAACAGTTTGCTAACAACAGTGAGAATCATAATGATTTGAAATTCATGTTTATTACGCACTACATAAAAACCATTCCCTTTTTTTTTCAATCTGGGATAAAGGATGCCACCACCTGAAACCTCTTGGCTCCCCCCAACCAGTCCTGAATGGGTTCATTCTAACTGTGTATCTCCTGGAGTTTGGATTGTAATGCTAGTTTTGGTTCATCATGTTGAGACTGATTCCATTTTACTCGGGGGTACAATAACCTACAAACCCACAATCTTCATTTCTGAGGCTAATTAAGGAGCTTATTCGTTCAGCTTCTCCGCTCCCTCGGGTAGAAAACCAGTTCTAAGAACAATGTAATTGCTCCTGTTGGCCTTTCATTTCAAAAGTTAAGAATTGGGGAGTCAGGGGTGCTCAGAGATGACGTCAATGCTACGCAGGCTTTTACAAAGGAGAGCTCTTGTACAGTGTGGGCAATAAGGGCCAAATCTTCTCGGCAGAGTTGCTTCAGATGATGATTCATGAAATGAAATTCCCACAAGTGGTTCACACTTATGAGGAACTTGTCCAAAATGCTGTTTTTCCCTTAACACTTAACCCCAGTTACTGGAACTTTCCGCAGTCAGTATTGATAGACTGAATAGGCCTATGTGTTTATCGGAACGTTTTCATGGCACTGGACAGTTAAGTGTGCATTAGCTCTGCCACAGGAAACATGCACTCCCATCAATGTGGACATCATTAATTCTCATTTTACAGCTGCCTCCATCAATGATCACTTATCCATCCTGACCGGTTGGCTTCCTTGATCCATATCACTTTGCTGCAGAGGAAGAGCTGTTTCAAACCACTCATATAGTATACCTATTGCAACCAGGTGGACTGAGCTGGTTATTCTGAAGAGTGGCTCACAGACCACTGTGGCAACAGCGCGGACAGACTGGAACGTTTGAACGGCAAACATCGGCTTTGGCGGTGGAATCCATCGTTGTTGACATGTGTTTACTCAGAAGATGCCTTTATCTGGAGCGCTTCCATTTAACGCAGCTCTTCAGTGTGGCCTGTGACATCACGTTTCGGATTGCCTCAAGCCATTTCGATTAGCAATAAGGGAAAACCAGTTAGCCTAAGTGCCGTGCTCTAAATCAACTTAGTGTAAAGGCCGATTAAGAGAGGAGGTTCTGAGATGCAGGTCATTGTACGGCAGGGTGTGGGGACTGTGTCTGGGGGTAGGGCCAATGCCGCTGGTCTGAGCACTCATTCCAGCCTTAGCAAAGGCTCACTGGAGCACATCACATGTCCCTCAGCCTTTCTTCTTCTGCATCCACAGCCCAAGAGCCCCTCGAGCGCTATGCCTGCCTGTCTTTACTGCCTGCTGGCTGCTCGCCTCACGATTTCAGACAGAGGTATTTTTAGTCCTGGCTGGAAACAAAGACTGACCTTGCATCGCTGCCTGAGATGGTGGCGTCGAAGAGAACTCGGCAGTTAATCAGGCAGCGCGCGCGTGGAAGGAAAAACGGGCGGCCAAAGGCCGGACCGGGCGCGGCGCGGCGCTCCGGTCTGGTCTGCTTCTGACTGCACGTCCGTCGCTTGGCCTCCCCTCAAAAGCAGGCCGCACAGGCTGCCGCGCGCCTTCCAAGCGCTGCCGGAAACACGGCGAATTTGAGAGGGAGCCTCTCAAAGCGGCGAGAGCGGCTCTTGTCGCCGCTCTCTTCCAAATCTGCTCTTTTTTTCCCTGCTGCTATTGTTGCTTTGAAACGCCGTGCGGCAGACATTTGCCGAGGGTGCCTCTTTGATTTAAAGGGAAATCGTTCTTCGTTATTGTGCCACCGGATCCGTGGCTCAGGAAAACCGCCAGACCCAGAAGGAGTTTAGCAGAGTGTTCGTCGTGGCTACTTCATTTTGGAAATACGTTACGGTTCACGCACCAGGTGTTCCAAGCTATTGATTAACCAACATTATACTGCAAAACATTTATATTAGCAGTGGCTGAAACCTGGTTGACCGAAGCGGTGGATTTGTGCTGGAATTTTCCAGGCACAACGGAGAGCCCATTAGACACGCCCGAGAGCCCAGCGTTTGGACTTGGACTCCGCTCTCAGTATGATACAGTCTGAGTCACGATCAGGGCATCTGCCACCTCACCAAACCTGAGGCTTGTGCGACGAGGAGTCGTGGTCAGGGCTCTGGGCCCGTAACAGGCTAGCTGTTTAGCCAAGCCCCGGGGAAGATTCCTGCTGATATATCCTGGGCACCAGGGAAACGCCTGCAGTTAATGGGTTATAGAATTTACAAGCGGCTGTGCATAACAGTGTCAGCCGAGTGGATGGCTGCAGTAATAACAATGTGCGACGCCTGTTTGCTCTGAGGTTGTGAGGTTGTAGGAGACAACGGCAGGGCCCCACAGGAAAAATAAATATACGCGTAGGTGTATGGGCCTGAATTTGTTTGCGTGGGGATGTGTGTGTCCTTGAAAGATAGTGTGCGCACACGTGGGTGTGCATGTGTGCACATGCATGCGTGTGTGTGTGTGTGTGTCTGTTAGTGTGTGTGTGGGAGGTAAAGGTAAAGTCTCAAGCCTGTTATTCTATTTGTTACAGCAACAGTGTGCCCCGTAGTGTTATTCTCAGAAGGAAGGAGGTGAGACTTTGTGCCAGTTATGCCAACATAATCATTTCTCATCCCTTTGGAGAGCACAGAATTGCCCTTTATGGGCAAGGATGGGGTGGGGGCGTGGGCAGCCTCGTAAGCACTAAATAAAAACAGGAAAACGTTCAGCTGACCAATCATTAACCGGGACTCCGGGAGGTAAGCGGCGCTGTGTGGAATGTGTCGGAGTCCTGCGACGTTGGGTTGCCTCCAGCCTCCTCGTTACAGCTCTGCCGCAGAGCCGCTTTCTGCTGAGTTCAGGCTCTCGCCAGTGACAGGTGGGGGGGGGGGGGGGGGGGGGGGGGGAGAGGAGGCACTGCCAAATGAAAAGTAATTGCTCCGAAGGTTCTGATGAAGCCTCATTATTGCACACTTCTTCAAGCTCAGGCGCATTTCAGCAAAGCGGGGGGTAGGCGGCTGGACACGCCGCGTGCCGTCTTCCGCGGCGCCCTTCCGCCGCGGGGCTGGTTCTGCCAAGGTGCCGCTACCCGTGGATCAAGGCTGACATGAGCCCACCTCCACGTTTTCCCCACCCGCTATGGGTTCAGCCAACGGCGGTGCCTCCCCCCGCCACCCAGTGCAGTGAAATGCTACATCAGTTCATGACAGCTCTACTGAAGCCTGCTGCATGTTGCACCAACCTGTTTTCGGAGTTGGTAGTCATAACTCCCATCCTGAAGGCAGTTGTCGATGGACTTCCCGCCATCTGTCGTCCTAACCCTGGGTTTTTTGGTGAAGCGGTGAATAGTGTGGCTAGCAGTAGAAGAGAAAGTTTCCTTTTTTTGGAGCTTTCAAGCTTCCACCGGCTGGGTTTGTATCCCAAGGTCTTGACCTGTCTTCAGTTGGCAGTCAAACCTAATTAGAAATGTTAAGGCGCCTCTATACTTTCCAGCTATCGCAGGGCCCAAGCATTTCCAGGGAGATCAAAGTACCTTGCTGTGTGGTCAGGTCATGTTACCGGGCCTCTCAACATCGCTGCTTAATTGATTAAGCCAGTCTTGTCTTCAGGCCCATCTGGTCCTTTCTCGTATAGTCCAGTATTCAAGCATTAAATAAATCAAGCTATTCGCAGCCGCAAGGGACTATCACTCATATTCAAGGAGTGCAGCGGCTATGATCCTGGGCCCTTTTCCAAACCGGTTTGGCAACAACCCCAGTCGTTTCCTAGTTATTAACTAACTCTATCAACAAAAGGCAACCTGAAGAAAGCCTATCTCTTAAATGAAATGAATACCTGTTAATAGTTTATCATGCATTGTGTCACAGTGTGAAAACTGATAGACACAGCGGTGCGCAGGACAGAAGCAGCCACGTCTCTTGAGTAGTTGGGCTCGCAAGAACAATTGCACGTTGAGAAGGAAGACGGACACATTGGATAGGCGGACAGATGTGAATTTAATTCACAATTTTATTCTGTACTGGGTCTATCATGGAGGACTGCTGCAGTATGTAACTGCTTTAGAAAGAGGCTGTGGATCACAAGATTAAATGAATACTATCAGCTTCTTCATGCTGTATTATGACCCCAGAAATGAAGATCATAACAGTCTCTTCCTCTCAATTACCACAGAATCAATTGCTTATTTGAACTGAACTCTGAAGTACAAATGACTGGAAACCCATTAAAAGGTTCTGCTTGTAAATTGTCTTGAAGGGGAGTGCACTGAGCATTGGTTTTAATCACCATTGTTGATTAAAATTTAACAGGTGAACTGAGATTACAGTGACGGGTGTGCTGGAAACCCTCCAGACTGTTCCTCCATTGGAGTTCGGTTCCTGCAACTGCTGATGCTTAAGGGCAATCTGAGTATGAAATTCACTTAGCTCACAATTAGGTGCCCTCTTTCTCCTTCCGAGCACACCTATCCCTCTGAATGTTATTTCCAACGCCAGACCAGCAAGGCTGTGCCGTCGAATAGCTGAGGGTGGACTTGTTTTGCTCTTAATTTAATTGCAGGACTAAATGTTCTTTCAGAAGCTGCCAGGTTAAATTTCTAAAAAACACGGCGGAACACAGCTGTCTACTAGAGTATTCTGTACATCCACGTTAGATGACATTATATAGGCTATATTTGTTGAAAATTAGACCCAAGGGTTCTGAAGTTGCGCTCTGCGCACTGTGCTGCGAGGTAATGGCTTCATAATGCTTCAAGGGGCAAAGTTGTTGCTGTGTCGCTGAATAATTCAGTGTCAGCATAGGCCGTCACATTTTTCATGCGTTGATAGTTTCTCTCAGTGGCTTACAGCAGCATAAATATTGCTCTTTCCCATCCAGCTCGGGTCAGGATGTACAGCGGGCCAGTGTGGTCATCAACCTGCCGAACCTGGTACGGCAGAATCCAGCCGAAACCTTCCGGAGGGTCGTGCCAAAAGTCAGGGTGGGCAAAATTGAATCTTGGTGCAGGCTCGCCTGATGTTTGAAAACCCCAGAGCTCTGAACGTCGTTTAAGATTAATTTAATCCCACCGTGTGTAGTTGAGTTAAAGATTGATATAGAGCTCTGCCCACACACAGGAAGTGCTGCACGTTGCTGGTGTGGAGATGCAGCTCGCTGCCGCCGGCTCCTTCCTCACCATCCTCCAAGATGACATCATTCTCATCCAGACACACACCCACTCCATCCTGCAGATTGTCCTACTCAACCTGGATCACCGGGACGCAGGTTGGTGGTGAGGGGCACGAGGAGGGTGGGGAGTCGTTATTAGGGTCAAAGGTTACTTGTCATATTGGTATGCTCTGAAAATACATTTTCCATTGTTTAAATAAGGAGTTAGGAGTTTGACCGCCGTACATTGATTTTGGTTAAGAGAGTGACAGAGAATTGAATATTAAATGTAACTATTTCTGGAATATTCATGCCCTGCATCAGTACGTAAAATATGTCTTAATGCATGGATACAATTACAGAATTTCTATACTTTTACACAAACATAAACATACAGAATTTCTATACTTTTACACAAACATAAACAAACAGTAACTTAGTTACTTAATTGTTAAAGCACAACTGAACTTTGGTAGAACTTTGGGTTGTGTAGTTACCTGGCCATGATATGAGTCCAAATAGTGGCAAAATATGTTCGTTAGTTGCTCTGTGCTCCCCTGGGGTGATAATCCAGAATAGGGTATTTGTCGCTCTCCATTCACTTCTATGGGGCCGCTAAAACTGGGGCTGCTAAAATCCACTTCTTTCGCAGTCGTATACGTGCTAGAAGTGTCATTTTGAGAGCGTTTCAGCTGCCCCATAGAAATTAATGGTGAGCAACAAAAGCCCTATTATGGATTATCACCCCAGGGGAGCACAGAGCAACTAACGAACATATTTCGCCACTATTTGGACTCATATCATGACCAGGTAACTACACAACCCAAAGTTCAGTTGTGCTTTAACTTCAAAAAAGAACATTAGCAAGTCTGAAAGAGCTGAAGCACACTGTACATGGGGTATTATAATGGGCCGTTGTGGCCGCTCTTCTGTGCTAGCCTGTCAAAGTCAAAATACAACCAGTGTCTGGCGTACAAAGCTTAGAGCAGAATGCACTTTTGTTTGGCTTTTTTCTGTGTGGAAGAGAAGACAACAGTCTGAATTCCCTGCTGGGCTTCGCTGACGTGATTTAGTGCCACGGGTGGACTGTAACGGTATCCCCTACTGGCGTTCCCACACAGCCTCGCCACTGTTCTCAATGTAAAAATAACCTTTGGATCTGGATGGACATTATATAATGCCGCTATTGTAATTCCTCTTAGCTTTGTTTACGAGGACGAGCCCCTGTAGTTATGGACTACGGTGGGTTATGGTTCACTGTTGATGACGTTGTATGAATGTATCAGTGACTCTGCTTTCTTTTTTTGGCAGTGGTCAGCAATGCGTGGCTGGAAACATTATTATCAGCAATCGATGCTTTACCAAAGGAAACAATCAGGCAAGAGGTAACCGATGACAGTTTAAAATGCACTTCCATCCTGTGCATTTAACAAAGCTGATAAACGATATTAAGTGCATTGCTTCCCTTCTCCTCAGGATGTGTGTCTCCAGTATATCCATTATATTGCCTTGTTCTCAGCCTTTATCTCACAGCCTGTTCCCATTTGCTTGCGCGCAGATCTTGAACCCGCTGGTGTCAAAAGCTCAGCTGTCCCAGTCGGTGCAGGCTCGCCTGGCCAGCTGCCGGATCCTCGGGAAGGTGGCCGGCAAGTTTGAGTCTCAGATGTGAGTGCCGGGGTGGGACCTACATTCACCACAGAGACTGCAAGGCTGAAACATTGAAGAACGCTGAGAGATTACTGGAAAGACTTGCACAAGCACACATGGATATTAAATAAAGAGAACAATTGACCTGGAGCATCTAGCAGCTCCTTTATTTTATGTATTTTCCATGTAAATGTACTGTACTGTACATGCAGTGTACTGTACATATCTATCGTTGATGTGATATGCTTTGCAAAAACACTCAGCTCCCCAAAGATTCTTTTCAATTTACACTACATGGCCAAAAGTATACGGACACCCGCTCATCCACATCTCATTACAAAATCATGGGGATTAATATGGAGTTGGTCCCCATTTGGTGCTATAACAGCCTCCACCCTCCTGGGAAGGTTTTCCACTAGATGTTTGAACAATGGATTTGCTTCCATTCTGCCTGAAGAGCATTTGTAAGGTTGGGCACTGATGTTGGGCGATTAGGCCTGGCTCACATTCAAGTCAGCGTTCCAAACGATCCCAATGGTGTTCAGTGGGGTTGAGGTCAGGGCTCTGCAGACCAGTCAAGTTCTTCCACACCGATCTCAACAAACCATTTCTGTATGGACCTCGTTTTGTGCTTGGGGGCATTATCATTCTGAAACAGGAAAGGGCCTTCCCCAAACTGTTGCCACAAAGTTGGGAGCACCGAATCATCTAGAATGCCATTGTATGCAAACTTTTCTTTCCGAAAGGGCCCTCATAAGGGGTAACTTTGGAAATAAATTTTTTTTCCTAAACCTAGAATGCCATTGTATGCTGGAGTGATAAGATGTGCCTTCACTAGAACTGAAGGGCCTAGCCCGAACCATGAAAAACGGCCCCAGGCCAAGGGGTGTCTGGATACGTTTGGCCATATAGTGTATGTTGTTGTAACAGCACTGCTGCTCTTGTAATATGTTTAGCTTCTTAGCCGTGCTTGTGCATCGTGAATGTAATGTTAATCGGCTCTCTGAAGGTCATTGCTCTCAAGACTAACCCGTGGCTCCGGTCTTCCCCAGAGTGAAGAAGGACCTGCTGCCTCTGGTCAGGTCGCTGTGTCAGGACGTGGAGTACGAGGTGCGCTCCTGCATGTGTCACCAGCTGGAGAACATCGCCAGAGGAATCGGGTAAAAAAAACAAATCCCTCTCGGATCGCTCAGGCACCTGTCCAGTGTCATGCAAAACCCTCTGCAAAACCAGCAGGGCTCCCTGCTATGGAAACACACGGAACCTCCCCCCACACCCTGTGACCAGCCAAAATAACAGGAGATGCCTGTACAAAATAGGCAGCATAAGATGGTGGTATATAGTATGTCCTGGACGGCTATGGCTTAGACTCCCAGGTGGGACTCTGAACCTGCACTCCTGTGAGGTGCTCGACTCGCAGCGCTTCAGTAAATATCCAGCTGTAGCGACGACAGTGCGTGTAAAAATACAAACCGTGTTAGTCAGCCCGGATAAGGTTGTTTGCTCAGCAAATAAATAATAGGATGTGAGAAGTGTAAGGTGGATGAAGGTGGAGAGTCAAGGCTCAGTAGTGCCTATGTGGAATTGCAGCATGAGAGATGCTGTGCCTCCACCCGCCCCCCCCTCGCCCCCCTGCTCTGGTGAAAAAAGCGTGCGTAATGCATTCTCCTCAGGTAGGCGAAGCTTCAGTGCAGCCAGCAGCCAAATCCCAGGAGCTGCAGCAGATGAATAATGCCCATCGCCGAGTGCTGTTCAGTCTCGAGTCGCGCAGGTTTTCATAGACTGCAGAGTCCGCAAGGAATCCGGCCCGGTAAATGGCAGCCGTTTTCTAAAAAATGGTACACAGTGTTCTGGGTAGTACCTTTCAGCGATACTTGACCGGTGAAAAAACGCAGCTTTTTTTAGGCACAGCTGGGTACGTAAAATATGCCTCCGCAGCTTGGCCGTAATTGTTGCGGAACGGCGTTGCATTGCAGCAACGTGCCGGTGAGCGGTAATTCAGGGTCAACTGACCACTGTGTTGTTGTGAACCTGCTGAAAACAAACCGGTATCACGATTTATCGCGCGCCGTTGAAGATTACAACTTCACCCACTGGCTTCATTTACTCCTGCTCTTTTAACAGCCTACCTGTACTGTAGTGTTTACCCATCATGTCCTGCCCAGACATGCAGAGAAATTTCAGCTGTTAGTTTATCAGTCAAATAATTTTTATGGCAACACAAGTGACCTCCCCAACATAGAAAAAAGGAATTGTTATCTGGATTACTGCTTTGCTATGATTTACAGTGCTTTGAGGATGGTACGTTTATCCCATGCATCTGATTGAAGAGTGTGTTTACATCTGACTGAAGTGTGTGGGGTGTGGGTGTGTGTGTGCGTGTATGAGGTGTATTAATTTCACTCGTGTAGACCGCAGAATATGCTCTAATGCAGGGGTCTTTAGGGGTCTAATCCAGAAAGGGCCGGTGTGGGTGCAGGATTTTGTTCCAACCAAGCAGTAACACACCTGATTCTACTAATCAATCACTAGAGTCTTGGCTAAGGACCTGAATTAGTAGAATTAGGTGTGTTACTGCTTGGTTGGCTGGAACAAAAGCCTGCACCCACAACGGCCCTTTCGGGATAAGATTGAGGACCCATGCCCTAATGTGTGCAACTGCAGAATAGTTGTTCGATGTTTGTGTGTTTGTCTCACATGCCCACCCCCCTCCCATCCCCTCAGTGTGGACCATACCAAGGCGGTGGTGCTGCCAGAGCTGGTGGAGCTGGCCAGAGATGAGGGGAGCACCGTTCGACTAGCCGCCTTCGACACCATCGTGAACTTACTGGAGATGTTCGACAACGGTGAGTGTTCCTCCAGTTACATACGTTCTGCTCCTCGTGCAGCTGTGACATGTATACTCCCAAACAATGCGGCATGAATTTTTTATGTATATAGTGTCTTTTGCCATATGGTAGGGGTTCCCAAACTTGTCCTTTACAAAACGTAAAAGTGGATTCCCTTGTAATAGTAGTTTGTTTATGTTTACATATTTTGATAATAACATATTTTCAGTAAAATAAACCTGGTTTACTCATCGTTGGCAACACTGTGATATTACCATTGCAATAATGGACATACGTATATTCTACTTAATAGCTGCATATCTTATACAGATCCAACTTCACTGTGCTACTATGTTTAATACACATTTCAGTGCAGCCTGTAGGGGTACGCGTTGGAAGGTGTGACATGTTAACCATTCCGTTGACTTGGGGTCCTCAGCCACACGTGGTCATTTTAAGGGGCCTTGAGATGGAGAAGTAGGGGAACCCCTGAAATATCTACAGTACAACTCATTCAAGGAGGATCGGAATACTTTAGCACTGTTTCATATACACTGCCTGGCCAAAAGAAAAGTCGCCGTTGCACCCGTCATGCATAGTGCCCACTGTACAAGCCTTTGGAGGCAGTGTTATGATCTGGGGTTGCTTCAGTTGGTCAGGTCTAGGCTCAGCGACGTTATGCAGCAATAAAATGAAGTCAGCTGAGTACCTGAATGTACTGAACTACCAGGTTATCCCATTAATGGGCATATTCCAGGACAACAATGCCAAGATTCATCAGGCTCAAATTGTGAAAGAGTGGTCCAGGGAGCATGAGGAATCATTTTAACACATGAATTGGCCACCAGAGTCCTGACCTTAACCCCATTGAAAGTCTTTGGGATGTGCTGGAGAAGACTTTACCGAGTGGTTTGACTCTCCCCTCGGCCAAAAATGAATGAACTGTGGACGGAAATAAATGTTGTGACGTTGCATAAGGTTGTCGAAACAATGCCACGACGAATGCGCGCCGTAATCAAAGCTAAAGGCGGTCCAACAAAATATTAGAGTGCGACTTTTTTTTTGGCCAGGCAGTGTATAAGGAATTTTAGATAAAAATGTTCAAACAATACATGACTTTGTGTGGTGTGCGTCTGGATGACCTTATTGGCAAGGTGTGCCGTACCATAAATAAAACCTGAATGAATCACTTGCATACAAGGTATTCAGCTTCTCAAATAAAGAGAAGGGTGCTGTGTAATTACAGTTTGTAGAATAACATTTGTGAATGGATGCCTATTATGTTGGCACGACCTCTTTAACACCCTCCCTCTCCTCCTCACTTGCAGATGACCGGACTCGTGTTATATTTCCGTTAGTGAAGGCGTTCTGTGAAAAATGCTTCAAAGCTGATGAAGCAGTTCTGGCCTCCCTGTCATTTCAGTATGGAAGGCTGTGTCATGGCCTCTCAGGTAGGGCCTGCTGTCTGTCCACAGTCACAGTCACTGTGATGATGACATCACAATGATCACACCATTTTATCCCTTGCAAAGACTACAGAACTGACGCATGCGAGCTCATGGGCATTGTATTTTTTCAACTGAGCTTGTGTTCTCTGAGGCTACAGTGTAGAGGAGGTGGACACAGCTATAGCTAGTCTTGCTGGTGAACCTTGCCCTCTAAGAGCTGTTGCGACTGTCTCACCTCTCTGCCACAGGGAGCTTCACGGAGGAGCAGCACCTGTGGTTCCTTGAGTTCTATAAGAAGCTGTGCATTCTGGGCCTTCACTTGGAGAACGGACACTGTGAGAGCCAGGCGTACCCACTTGAGCTGGAGAGGAAGTACGAGCTGGTGCGCAAGAACTGTGCCTACAACTTCCCCGTGAGTGACAAGAGCTATCCTGCTCGCCGTTTGCCAAGGAAATCAAGGGGGGGCATTGGTCATTGGCGGTTATTATCAGTGTGCCTGACTGGGCACACCTGGACAGACCAAGCGTTCTGCACAGAGCTTGGTTTTTGTACATGGTACCGTATGTTTATCCAACTCTGCATGGTAACACACAGGAGTTCTATAGCCCAAGAAACATTAAAACAATAAAGAAAAATATGGTGATAAAATAATAGTAAATGGAAGATTCGCCTCCCTGGGTGTTAAAATGAGAGGCAGCTCAACCCAGCAGGATATCAGCATTACCATCGCTCTGCTGTGAAACCCCCTCATTAACATAGCAATGCATTCACGGAACCATGAACTATATCAGCTCCATCCATTTCCTACCCTTCAAGCGCTCTTGTCTTTTTCATTTTATTTTGGAGAAGACCATTTTCTTCCCGCTTGTCGCGTTTCATTTCGCTGAAAAGGCATTAGGAGGCCGCATAAATCCGTAGCCGGAAACCTTCCGCGGACTTTTACCGGCATTATGTGGCACGTTACAACAGATGTATGTTGACACTGGCACTGTTGTTTCATGTTACGGTAATAAGTATTTTGATAGTTAATCCCGTGCCAGGCAAACAATGGGGAACAAGCTGTGTGCCTGTTGCGTGGCCTGGACTTCTCCAATGGCTACCGCAAGGTCAACAAATGGTGAATAAAGAACCTCACTATCAATAGCATTGGCATTAAGCCATTCATTGTGTTGGCGCTCCATTTCCCAAAAACAGGATCACCGTGCGGCCGAGCCCCTAGCCCTCCAGGGCAGCGTATTTGCATCTATAGCCTGGTCTCTGCCCTCAGTCCTGGCGCAGACAGGCTTCTGTTAGCACCTCCATGTTAAAGGGTTACCCCCACAGTCGCCCAGATCCTTCAGGGAGCTGCGGGGAGGCGCCCGGGACAATGCAGCGGCTGAAACTCCAGAGGGCACGGCTGACGCCGCTTGTTCAGGGCCTTTTGTTCACAGTGCCCCTCTGGAGCCCTGAGGGGTGTACATGCACCGCTCGCGGCTTCAATAATGCATCACTCACGGTGGCGACCGACAGGCAGCTCTCTTAAGTACGTCTTAGTCCTCATGACGTTTGGCTGTATATATATTGGCATTTTATATATTTGTTTGTGTGTTGTGGGTCTGCCCCACTGTCTATGTCTTTTTTGTTGTTGCTGGTGGCTACAACTGGTTCCCTTTCGGGAAAATAAAAGTTATTCTATTCTATTCTATTCTATTCTACTTTACCTGAGAAAAACATATATAAATATTTATTTTAAAAAATAGTTCTACTTCTTCAACTAATTTTCAAACCTGTTGTTTTATCAGAGCAGCCCTTTCTTTTGGATCTTATTCAGTAATGCGCAAATATAGAACAGCTTCAGCGCCACAATATTGTATAATCTAGATTTTAGAAATTATACCGTTAGCTGTGTTCTGTAAAACACTGTGTCCACATTTCATTGAGGATTGTGGGATTTTGTAACACTTAATGTATATTCTAAGCTATGTCATACCTGAGTTGTGGGATACAATTATTTATATTTCGGAATACAACCCCTTGGTGTGAATGTACATTGCAAGTTTTCACACTGGAAATTGCACATTACACGTGAACGGAACGTATAATGAATTTGAACAAAAATAATTACATTAGCTTGATAATACATTTTATATTAGGACAGTGATCAATATGTCCTCAGAGCACACAGAGAACTTGAATCAATGCCTGGGTTTACAGAAAAGAGCTGTTATCCTCATTGGAGCTCATCCAGTAGGCCAATCTGAAATTGAATCAGAAATCTAACTGTTTTATTGTGCAAAATGATCAGACCTGTGCAGCAAATTATAGTTTTAAGTAATTTGCTTTAATAAAACAAAAAGTGCAATAATATTACAGTCATTGCATTATAATTAAAGTGCTTTTGAATACTCAAGATTTCAAATGGCCTTTTAGGCCATTTAGTCATCTATAACAACATTTTCTGTTTGACCATTTGAATATGTGTATAAGAAGCATCAGGTGCACTTATGAAACATTTGGCTCTTAGCTTCTTATAAAACAACTTATGGTTCTTGAAAATTATGTTTTGAACTAACATGGCATCCAAATTAAAAAATAAATAAAGAAACTGACAAACTGGATTTTTACATCGGTGATAGAAAATTCTGATAAAATCCCGCTTCGACGCCTTTAGAAAAGTATTCAGTTGGCTGATGTTTGTCCGTACATGTGCGTTGCTGCATTTTTATAATTTCATGAACTATGCGCCTATCACACACACGCACACGCACACGCACACACACACACACACACACACACACACACACACACACACACACACACACACACACACACACACACGCATGACCTTTGGCCATGTTCCCATAGTTCATATTTTTGGAGCAGTAGTTCACCCAATAGGCTCCCAGCCCCCAGAAGCATAGTAGTCATACTGTATGCCTGTCTCTCCAAAAAGTTGGATTGAAAGCAGTGTGGACTTGGCAGCCTTTTTCTCATACACAGGAGTCACTGAGATATGACGAGCAGCGAGAACATCCCAGCAACCCTTTCACCCGCTCATCTTATCTTCCAGGCCATGGTGTTATTCGCAGACCCTAAATGCTTCCTCTCGGAGCTCTACCCCACTTTCTCCAGCCTGTGTAACGATCCAGAAATTTCCGTCCGGCGCACGGTGGCTGCTGGCTTCCATGAAGTAAGACTGCGACTGCCGTTTAGCGAGAACTTTACGACCACAGCAGCGCCTGTGACTTACACTGACACGCAGACCCCTCCTTACCCCCACCCTCTGTCTTCCAGGTTGTTAAACTGTTGGGCTCCAATGTACATTACATTCACAAGGAGCTGGTCGCCTTGCTGCAGGATGACTCCCTGGAGGTAAGACCAACGTTTTTGCGCTTAAAGTCGCGACGGCAAAACCCACAACTCCCTTTTTATGTAATCTGTAACTTTTTTTTCATTTTCGCCGGAATTTACAGGTCAGCCCCCACTTAAAAAAAATAAATAAATATACGACTACCGCACGCCGAGGCCTCAGTGTAAACGGCTCTCGCGAGCCCCGTTAAACGCGATTGCTTCGAGAGATCCGCGGCGCAGTGAGAGCCCTGTTCTGCATGCCCACGAGACGCGATGACGAACGACTAGCAGATCTGACTGTGATGGTAATGAGTTGTTGTTTGGCAGCGGAGCGGAGTGGCCGCGCGTCAGACTGAGCGCGTGCGTGGGCGGGTGGGCGTGCGGACCTGACACCGTTCGTTAGAAAGCCCGCGGATGTGCTCCGCATCGCTGAGAGGGATGAATACATTACCGTCCGCGGGGGGCGGGGGGCTCTCTCTCTCTCTCTCTCTCTCTCTCTCCGTATCGCTCGCGCCGAAAGTCGGCGCACTCGGGGCCCCCCTGGAGAGGAACCCGTTTGTCACACATCGTGAAACGTGTCAATATCAATTGCCCAGCGGCTGCCTGCTCAGCGCCTACCTCCACCTCCGCGTTGCATTGTATTTGATGGGCCGTGACGTCAAGGCACATTATACAGCGTGTGAGCTTGCGATAAATTAATATTTAAAAAGCAGATTATTTCAAAAGGCGGACTTGTGAGGGTTAACAAAAGCCGACCATTTTCCTGTTGGAAAGCGAGCGAGTAGTTTGACTGTTTGCTTTGTGTGTAGGTGTTGGACGCGCTGACGAACACACTGCAGGACACTCTGGAGCTGGCCACGTCGAGAGGAGAGGGAGCCGGGCCTGAGAGCAAGGTGTGCTTCACAGTGACATCACCGCAGAACCTTCTCCCCTTCCCATCTGCCCTGACCTGTAATCCTGGACCATCTGTCCCGTTCCTTCCACAGCTGATTGGCACCAGGGATTATGCACGATTGAAATTCAATGCCCTGTCTGTCTTATCAGCGCTTGAGATTCAGTAGAAATAAAATACAGGAGCTCTGTGGGACTGAATCTCACGTGCGCGGCGATGCGGCTAGCGCCCTCTGCTGGCTGCGAGGTGAAGGGCAGTGACGACGGCTCTCTCTGTCTTGCCTGGTGCGATTCAGCAGGTAAGCGTGCCGGACCTGATACCGGCCCTGGCGGCCGCGGAGCAGAAGACGGCCGCCTCGCTGCGCTGGCGGGTCCACGAGAAACTGCTCCAGAGGTACTCCTGCCTGCCCCGCATCATCTCCGGGGATCAAATCTACTTCCGCTTCCTGCAGAGAATGTTCACCATCATCACCACGAACGTGAGACCAACGCTTCAGTCTGTTTGTTCTACCGAATGCCCACTCAGCCCTAGGGTCCTCTGTTGTGTGCTGTGTTTCGCAAAATCCCTTTTAACGGAATAACTTTGATGACTGCGCTACCAGGATAGTGCCTAACTATCATCTGTTTGGTATTACTACGTGTTAAAAATAGTTTTTTTAGTCTTTCAATTCCGTCATCTGAGTTGGAAATGAACAAAACTGTGAGTTTTGTTAATTTTAACACACATATTAATCATAGCTTCAAAATTAAACAAACCCCCAGTATAACTCACCCAGACATTTATTTGCTATCTACTGTATAAATAAATTCTAAATGCAATTTGTTTACATATTCTTTTTAGATACATGTTGAGTATGTTTTTGGTATGTATTTAAAAGTATGAGGAAAATTTTTTATCAAATTCAAGGAGTGCAATGGGATATACACAATCATATACAATTAGTGTGAATCACCATTATTACATGCTACCCACTCTGCTCTGAGCCACAGGTGTAGGAATCCAGGTGGAATGTGAAGGGCTCAGTAGACCAAGGTCTTTTATTCACAGCTCACCGTTTTGAATAATTATGCACCGTTATGATTAACCGCAGAGACGGGAGCCGGCGTTGGCAGGAGTAGGAGTAACGTACAGCTAAAGCGGCTTCACTCTTTCAGAACGTTCTTCCTGTCCAGAGGGAGGCGACCAGGACACTGTGCGTTTTTCTGCGCTACAACCGCAAGCTGGAGCAGCGGCAGGAGATCATCGGCAAAGTGGTGGACCGTGAGTATGTTTTCCCTCACTCCCCTCCCTCCCCCCGTTCGCGGCTTTTCCCTGTTTCCCATGCAGCGATATCCCCCCCCCCCCCCCCCCCCCCCCCCGGCCCTCCCGCAGAAACGCAGCGGGGTGGACACGTGGAGCGAAATCGATGAATCCCTGTGAGCGATGAGCGAGAGTCGCGCGCGCAGAGGCGAAGCTCAATCCGTCTGCTTCCCTAGCGCAGCGTGACTGTGGCGCGCGCTAAGCGCCGGCTTTCATTACCCGTCTCC
This sequence comes from Synaphobranchus kaupii, assembly GCA_029718625.1. Classification (NCBI taxonomy): domain Eukaryota; kingdom Metazoa; phylum Chordata; class Actinopteri; order Anguilliformes; family Synaphobranchidae; genus Synaphobranchus; species Synaphobranchus kaupii. The sequence goes on from CM056390.1 coordinate 18,260,637, forward strand.
CCTCCCAGAGCTCGCTCAGGGCAGGAGCTACTGGAACAGGCTGCGATACCTGGACCTCTGCGAGATCGCCATGGAGCTCTTCTCAAAGTCCTACTTCTGTAAACACTTCCTGGTCCCGGCCCTGGAGCTGGTCAGCGACCCCGTAGCCAACGTCAGGTACGCACCGCGACTCTCCCCGCGTCGTTCGACAGCGTTTGAGCGAGGCGCGCAGTGTTCCTCCGATGCCCACTGCTGTGTTCTGTGTCCCGGGCCCCGTTCCTCAGGTATAAGCTGTGCTGCCTGCTGCCCAGGCTGAAGTCCACCATCAGGTTGCCCGCAGAGAAGCCCATGCTGCAGCAGCTGGAGTTCTGCGTACGCAGGCTTCTCTGCAGGGAGAAGGACAAGGACGTGGTGGCCACCATCCGCAAGGTGAGGGATACCTGGCTGGTCAGGAAGGGCGAGGGCGAGAAGGCTAGAGGCGAGAGGAATGACTGGGAGATTTGGATGGTTGACCAGAGAATCACAGGCTCGAATTCCTGAGGGCAGCACTGTCTGTACAGTGTAAACGAGTCATAGCGTTGCTGTGCAAATTAGGATTGTGTTTAGTGGTTATCTCTATATAAGTTGTTAAAAAATGTGTTTTGTATATATCAGACCACTTAAACATGGTGGCCGTTAAAGGGAGGATCTGGAAAAGGGGATTATTTGTATAAGCATACTCACAACAGGGGAGGTTGTACTGTAGGACACAGGGAATTAATTTGAGAGCGGAGGAGGGAATGGGGTACACCACACTGTGAGTAGTATAAGAGTAATTACATAGTATATTATGGCAGAGTACTGAGAGAACAGTACGGGAATGCAGTGCACACCATGCTTGCAGGGATTGCATCTGAGGCAGTTGAACACACACACACACACACACACACACACACACACACACACACACACACACACACACACACACACACACACACACACACACACACACACACACACACACACACACACACACACACACACACACACACACAGCACTCAGCTGGTCACTTATGAGTTTAGCTGGAGTTAATAAACACAGGGGTTAAGGTTGAAATTAATTTCCATCCTAATTATGTACTGTATGTCTTTCCTTTTCAGACAGTGTTGGAATTGGACAAAATTGACATGACAGAACCAGTAAGTGTCTTCCCCTTGACTGATAGGCAGTGCGTGAGTGATGTGCGTCAGGAATGGGCGGTCTCATTACATTGCAGGCGTTTAGCGGACACTCCTATCCATAGTGACTTACACAGCTTTTGCATAGGTCTCAGACTGTCTCTTTCCACTGCAGTATCACAAGAGGCATGAGAGGGATCTATTGGACCAGAAGAAGGAGAAGGAGGAGACCCTGCTGCTGGAGATGGTGAGGAGAGCAAACCATTTATAACCATTTCACGCAGGTTCAGCGTGATTGAAAATAGTTATAAATCACTTTAAAAGTGTTTTTATTAGTTTCACATGCAGGCTTCTTTTGATTTAATTTTGTGCCTGGGTCACAAAAAAGGTTAATGCAGACGCATTTAAGAATTGCATGTTATTGAAGTGTGTCCATAGTAATGACTCCAGTGAATGACACGTGTCTACTGTGTTCCATGTCCTTGGAGTGTCTCTCGCTTCATCGGTTCCTCTCTCCTTAACAGGAACAGTTGGAAAGGCAGCAGAGCGAAGGAAAGCTCACGATTGACAAACATTCGGACAAGAAACGTGAGTATTTCAGTCTGGTCCGTCGAACCGCGTACGTGTGTGTGTGTGCATATTAGTCATTCCAGACATTCAAAACCAATCATTAAAGTTTCTAAATGGTTCTGATTAAATTTTGTTCTAGTTAGCTGTAATCAGAGTCCTGGTCACCCATATTCAATTGTAATGTTAGTGTAATGGTTATTCTAGGCAGGGACAGTAAGACTGGGTTGACTATACCCAAAAACTTGTCAGGATCCGCATCAGGAGCTACTCTGTCCTCCTCAGCTGGTAAGAGTAGTCCACACACACATACACACATTCCATGCACAAATAAACGCACTCACATCCACAGCGTGGGCGCGCAATAATGCACACGCAAATGTATACACTCATCAATAAGCACGTCATCTGTTGTGTGGAAATTAGCCACAAATATCTGTATTAATGAACTATAAATTATATTTATTGATATATAGACCTTTACAACCATTTAGTACTGTAAGCTTAGCTATGACTAGAAATGCAGAAATATAAAATAAATGTTCTCTTGCTTATCGATATCACTTAAATTATATTTTGCCTACATTTGTAAATAGACAAAAAACATGTTAACAGTGATATCATTATGTATTGGCACATTTGATGTTCCTTTGCCACACATTTTAGACTTGTCACGCGTTGAAGGTGTGCGTGCATACTACAGTGATACCTGAATGTGAGTGGGCTTTAGTGCGTGCATACTACAGTGATACCTGAATGTGAGTGGGCTTTAGTGCGTGCATACTACAGTGATACCTGAATGTGAGTGGGCTTTAGTGCGTGCATACTACAGTGATACCTGAATATGAGTGGGCTTTAGTGTGTGCATACTACAGTGATACCTGAATGTGAGTGGGCTTTAGTGCGTGCATACTACAGTGATACCTGAATGTGAGTGGGCTTTAGTGCGTGCATACTACAGTGATACCTGAATGTGAGTGGGTTTAGTGCGTGCATACTACAGTGATACCTGAATGTGAGTGGGTTTAGTGCGTGCATACTACAGTGATACCTGAATGTGAGTGGGCTTTAGTTGAGTTTGTTAATGATGAGGATGACATCACACCTTTTCCTTTGTTAATTTTGAAGGAAAAGAGATGAAGAAGGCCAAGCTGGCACGGAGCCGATCCCTCAGCAGCCACCCCACCACACCCAAGATGGTGAATTCAGACAAACCACCGTAAGCCCAACTTGCCTTTCCCTCCGAGAACCAAACTCCTCCCTCTTTCTGTACAGAGGCCCAACTTGCCTTTCCCTCCGACAACCCAAACTCCTCCCTCTTTCTGTACAGAGGCCCAACTTGCCTTTCCCTCTGAAAACCAAACTCCTCCCCTTTTTCTGTACAGAGGCCCAACTTGCCTTTCCCTCTGAAAACCAAACTCCTCCCTTTTTCTGTACAGAGGCCCAACTTGCCTTTCCCTCTGAAAACCAAACTCCTCCCTTTTTCTGTACAGAGGCCCAACTTACCTTTCCCTCCGAGAACCAAACTCCTCTGTCTTTCTGTACAGATACCTCTTCTATTTCTGTTGTGTTTGCTGATTCACCTGCCTTTGAGGTTTGGGAAATCAAAGCCTTCCGTCTCGTTTCAGCGAATCGGTTGTCTGTGATGTTTATTCCAGAAAAGGGAAGGAGACGGGAAGCGGTCCGGGAACGGGGAAGGGCAGCCTGCTTCCCATGAACGGTAAACGAGGAGAACATTCGCTCAACACCTTCCATTAAGAGCCGAGCGCGGTCTTTGCGCCGCTGCCACACATACGGCTCAAGTGCATTCCCTGTATCTGAATCTCCCCTCGGCGGCATCGCCATGAAAAAACCGACAGGTTGTCACGCCGCCCCCCTTGTGTCTCGCAGACGACGCTTTGCGGTCGCACCACTTCAGCACCACGCCCACGTCCATGTCCCCCACGCCGTCCGCCTCCATGCCCGTCCTGATCCGCAGCAACACCACCAACACCCTGGACCACCGGAGCAACGGAGCCAAGGACACCCAGTCCAGGAAGCTCTCAATGTAAGCACAGCACGGGACATCGAGCTTACCCTGGCTGGAGTTAACTCAGACCCTCCACTCGTTAAATACAAACTGTAGACCAGGGATCTCAAACTCCAGTCCTGGAGGGCAGCAGTCTCTGCTGTTTTTTTGTGATTTCCTTTCGATCGGCAGCCAATTTAGGCCTTGGCAACAAGGTGTGCGGACTCTTTAGCCAATCAGTGACTTAAATTAAGCACTTGTGCAGGAGCACATCGAAAACCAGCAGACACAGGGGCCCTCCAGGATTTGAGTTTGAGATCCCTGCTGTAGACTATCAGCTGTGCTATTTCGGGGAGCATACTTGTCACGCATATGAATTAAGACCCAGGTCAGAGTTTGCATTTAATCCGCCCCCCCCCTTGCATGACATCACTAACCTGTCCCTCCCCCCTTTTCCTCTGTGACAGACAAAGAAAGTCGAACTCGTTTGGGATGCAGTCCGGGAGGGAGTGATGAGAGGAAGGTGAGAGGGTCGCCATCCCGGGAAGAGGGACCCCCACAGGAGCTTTACAGGGGAGGCTGTGGCCAGCACACCCCAAACCCAAAATCTCCTCAATCTGCTTAAAGTTGTCAAAAGTATGTATTTTCCTGCTTATGATGAATAAAAAATGCAGTATTTCCTCACATTGGCTTTTGGGAATTTCGGGATCCTTCCGGCCCGTCAATGATCGACCCATCTCTGCCTTACTCCACAATACTTGTACCATTTGTTAAAATTACATTTGGAACAGATTAGTTGTACAGTAGCTATGTATTTTATTTTGTTAATTTTTTTGTAATATAGCATGTGTTGCAAATTTTAACTTGTTTTTGTTTTGATTTCCAGCTCACTGAAGATGTAGTAGATATTTTTTATGAACATCATGGTTCAGAATCACACGTATCTTGAACTCTGTGATCACATTAATAAAAATGTGCCTGGTGCGCCAGCACCTGAGTAACTCTCGCCAACATTGAGCATCTTATTAGTAAGACCTGTGTTAAATATTTGTCATGTTTTTAATGGACATTGATTAAACATACCCCTTTTTTTTTACAGCCCTTGTCTTCGCTCTTTTAATGAATCTGGAGTTTTAGTTGTTTTCTTACTCCTATCATACTGAGAGCGATCACCTTGCATCTGCTTCATTGTGAGACGCAAAGACAAATGATGAAAATAGAGTTTGGACTTACTCTGTTTATTACTTGATAATTGTTCTTCCTGTATATAAGACGTGCAAATGGCCTTTAGTCCAATAGTCGCTCATGTTTTCTCATGGAGGAACACACAAATGGGAATTTTCCACAAGGAATTGTCCACACGTCGCTACATCTTGGTGGGGTTGATCACCCTTCCCATGAACAGAAGGCTGTTGGTGACCTCATGGTAGATGAAGAAGAAGAAGGGCCGGTTGACGATGAACGTGGGGGGCAAGGAGTATCCGGTGATGCCGGTGACCGTGGCGGCAGCTGCTGTGGTGCCCTTCTCGTCCACCTCGATCACAGCCTTGTGCAGCACCTAAAGCCATGACAATGTTAATACCCGCTCAAAGCGCTTTGTCATCGGCTATCCTGCCGGACAATAAGCCTGCCCATATAGGTGCAGATCGTGTTTCCCTATTGTCCACGCCCCCCTTAGCTAATGAGGGTCTTTCCTTGACCACACAGGGATATTGTGCTATTCATACTCTCTACTTGGAACTGGTTAGTGAAGTTATTCTTATCCTGTTTTTTATGTTTAAAGCCACCCTTATCTTGTCTCCAGGAAAACACTTTGTTGCAGCCCATAGGTTGCAACCTGTCTTGGCTCTTGCACCCCTCTTTATGGATCTATTCAGCTAATAAACACACAAACCATCATTATGCTGCTGACCACATCTGAGATACTTCTGTTTCTGGAACCCATCACTAAACCAGAAGTTCATTGCAGCTGTTTAAAGGGAGTGGTTTTGACATTCTTTCCGTGCCATGTTTCCCTGGGGGTTGTTTGCCTGGGCTGCCGAATATAACCATAGGTGTACGGCCAGCAGACTATGTGAGGGGAGGGTGATGAAATCTCAGCATTTCATTTCAACACCCTGCTAAGTCTGCTTAAGTAGTAAGTAGTGGTGATGGTGATGCCACGACTAAGACACTGACCTCAGACACCTTCAGTCCCTGCTCTTTGCTCAGCCCAGAGAAGTTTGCCATGTTTTTGAAGGCGCTGGAAATGCCCAGATGGGGAAGGATCTTGTGCATTTCATAGGACTGGTCCATTTTGAACTTGGGCAACTGCACCTCTAGTTTCCTGGGAAAGAGAGCAAGAATCAGAGCCCTTGCAGTGGTTGGACACTTTTTGAAAAGGAGTATCTACAGTTCAGTCCCTGGTGTGCATGATTTAGTCTCCTCTGCTTTTTTTTTTTACCTCTTAAGGTGGCAGCACTGGATTTGAATGCTTCTATAAATAAACTGCTATATTCAGGCGCTCTGCCTAAGCTGGTTGCACGTTTGGTATGTGTGGACTGGCTAGTCATCATTAGCAGGGTGGATGCAGTACAGTGTGCAAGTGAAGACATTTACGTGATCTGCAGCTGCTTGGTCCAGCCAAGGAAGCGCTCTGCATTGATCTCGTCATCAATGGAGGTGTAGTCCACACCTTTGTTGGGCAGGAGGATGAGCATGGCTATATCGCCCTTGTACGGCAGCCTCAGAACCTTCACTTTTAGAGAGTCGTCGCTCGCGTGGTAGAACCTCTCTTCCCGGAACATCATGGGCACCTGGACAATGTTGTACTTGTCCACAAAGAAGCGGCCGTTCTGTGTGTTGCTGGGGTCAAATGGGAGCTCCCATTTTCCTAGGAATTGGCATATTTATACCACATTATTCGTATTTAATTAATTCCCAAAATTACTAGCCTTAAATGTTCTCCTTTTATCTTGGCCATTTGGAGCTGATGTGTAACAACAAGTATTAAGTTATACTGTGAATATGGTTATATATTTACTTTTTGTCATTAACTTTTCAGACTTTTTTTATTTTAAAAGGGAAGTACAGTAATTTCAGTTATGGGATGGGAAAAACAAATGTCCTTACTCATAAAATGTTGACTGTGACACACCAGAACTCAAGTGATCGAAAGCCCCTCACCTTGAAAGAAGATGGTGTTGATGAGTATCATCTGAGTGAAGGGATCAATATCACTGACTGCTTCATGTATGCGGTCTCCTGTCCTCTTCTTTACGTAGTCATTGATGGTGGTCTTGCTGGCCTTTGGTTGGGCAAAGTCTATGTTTTGAATATCTGCATTGAAGAACTTCTTGATCTGGTCACTAAAGGCCCTCTCCACATCAAACTCAAGACGGATAAAGAGGGCTGTGCCCTGCGCTAGCTGAAGGTCCTCGTTGTGGGTGATGTTCACCTGTAGCTGCTGAAAGAGTTCTGGGATTAGATCTGGCTGACCATCTCGCTCTAACTGATCCAGGTTGAGACCCTTTAGGATCTCTGCACGTGTGTGCCCCTCCGCGCCCATGGACAGGATGGCAAAGGCAGTTGATATACATAGGGGTGAGAAGAAGATGTTGTTGTCATGGTAGCTGGAGATCTTGCGGTACAGATCCATGGCAAAGTCTATGTTTTTGGTGGTCAGCTGTGTGATGTTAAGATTTATGTCCTGACCTTTGCTTATGGGCACAAGGAAAGAGGCACATGCGAAGATGAAGAGGATTCCCATTTTTTCTGTATTAGGTTTTTGGTATTTGTCAGTCCTGCAAAGACAGAAGCACTCTTAACCCTTTGTTTGGTTTTTTGGAATGTTTTTGCAAAATTCCATATCAGCATTCTAGAACTCCATTCCTGTAGTGGTTGTTGCATCTGCATTAGAATGTTCAGTTAAGAACATTCTGATCATTCCGATCACATATTTGTGATCTTGCACCTTAAAGGCCCACTCAGTAATTTTGATTGCTAATAAAATGCTAATGGCTTACAGCAAGCAGAAAGACAAAGATATGGCACTGTAGTATAGAATTATTCTCCTAGTAAAAATAATGATAAAGATCATCATGAAAAGCACTTCAAAAGGAAAAAGTAAATATTTAAAATAAGTGTAGGGCTGACACTTATTTTGAAAAAGCACTTCAAAAGGAAAAAGTAAATATTTAAAATAAGTGTAGGGCTGTCACTTCTTCCTTCTTCATCTTCCATCTTCCGCATTTCATTTCCGCATTCTTCTTCTTTGTTTTTAAATATGAGCGTTCTTGTAGTCCATCACCGTGAAAGCGAACTCATCACTCATCATTTTCACTTGGTGCTCACTTGTCAGGTATGATATCAAAAGAATAGTTAAATAACATTTTGGCAAATGGTTTGGTTGTATTGTACTATGGCTGGTTGGAGTAAAAAAAAAAAAAACTGGGTACCATAATCCAGGGGTTCTCAATCCTGGTCCTGGGGGACCCCTGTGTATGCTGGTTTTCGTTGCAACCGCAGTTGCAATCCCAGAATTTTAACAAGCTGTTAATTTTTCTTAATTAGGTGCTTTTCATGTTTGGAGGAATTATTCGCCCACTTAAGACACATTATGTCAGAAATAGCTATGCATGCCATGTAGAACAAACTCCCCATGTTCACATTGTGCTTATTGTGCTATATTGCAACAATTACATAAGAAAAGGTTACAAAATAATGTATTTTCACTCAAATGAAAGAGTGAAGTGAATCAATAGGCTCCTAATTAGGTTGTTGAACACATGTGTTTAACTCAATTTTTTCTTTAAGCTTAAGACAATGCAGGTTTGGCTCGTTATCATTTGCTTTGTGTTTGAATTCTTCATTATCTACGAAATGGTTAATTTTAGTGGCCATGTGTCCACACTTTCACCAGTTAGGAGCCTATTGATTCAAATCAGTCTTTAAATGGATCTGTTAAATAATTTTCTTATCTTTTTTAAATAATATAGCACAATGTGAACATGGGGTGTTTATTCTACATGGCATCCATAGCTATTTCTGATATAATGTGGCTTAAGAGGGTGAATAATTCCTCCAAACATGACAAGCACCTAATTAAGAAAAATTAACAGCTTGTTAAAATTCTGGGATTGCAACTGCGGTTGCAACGAAAGCCAGCATACACAGGGGTCCCCCAGGACCAGGATTGAGAACCCCTGCCATAATCCACCGAGGTACTTAGTTGCCATGCATGTCATTTTCGTCGATTAGCAACCAAAATTACTGAGGGGGCCTTTAAAGGGTTAAAACAAGGACAGGACAATTTAGAGTAGTAGTTCCAGTATGTTTGTTTGACAATTATGGTTCTGACTGTCTTAATATTAATTATTATTCCTAACTCACCTTGCAAGAAAATGTAAAATTATTGGAACTGTTTATATTGTTTACTGACACACACGCACAAAAAAAATAAACTTTTAGTACTTGGCATTCACATCTAAGGATACTAATGATTTTAACTTTTGTTACAAAGGTAATGTTCCCAGATAAGTTGCACCTTTTTGTCCACAAGACCAAGGTATCTTTGTTACTTGTATTCAGTTGCTGAAAGATATAATCAGAGCTTGGCCCCTTTAAGCACACAGTCATTGTAAATAAACAGGTAGAAGGAAAAGCAGCTATTCCACACAATGAGAGATGACTAATGCTCTGCAGTATGTACGTATACAGATGTCAGAAGAGTCTGCAGTGAGCTAGGATTCAAAACAATCTCTTTTTCACCTGCCTTCAGCTGTGACGACACTGTGGCTGGCAGGGTCAGAGCTACAGTGGATAATTCACGGCATATTTTCTC